>CM055433.1:2115642-2573093 GCA_029228465.1 Salix viminalis
GGATTATGTGAAGAAATTTAGTTCTTTGATTCTGGATATTGATAATATGTCCGAGGAGGACAGAACCTTCAATTTTTCTGTCAGGACTTCAGTCGTGGGCACAGTTGGAGTTGCGTCGACAGAAAGTTTCAGATCTGTCTACGACCATTGCGGCTGCCGATGGATTGGCAGATTTGAGAGCAAATGCTAGCGATGAGATTGCTGGAGCATCTTCTGTTTAGTTAAAACCGATGGATAGGTATGAGATGAAAAAGAAGAAAAAAGGACTTGGTGGGGGAGAACCTAAACAAGCATCAGATGATCAGTGGGAAGTCAGAAGCCATAGTCAAGGAAAAGGTTCCAAAATCAAGTTCAGGCTGTTTTATTTGCGAAGGTAAGCACTTTGCAAGGGACTGCCCAAAAAGAGCACAACTCAGTGCTATTTCCGTAGAGAAGGATGGGGGAGAAACAACATACGTAAATCCTATACGTGTGCTTGGCACTGAGTAAATGAGTTCGGTAATGGGGGCCAGCCTAGTCGAGAAGGATTTGGGCATGGGCAAACTGCCTTTAGCAAGGCAGAATCGAGAATTCAATGCACCTAGATGATGAGACTGCTTGGGGGTGAAGAATTTCGGCATCCAAGTCGCGGTGAGATTTGGGTGGAAGAGTTGGACTAAATGGATTTAGTTTGGCATGTTGCCTTGGTGGGGAGGCAAAACACATAGGAGTTCGGAAACTTTGATGATAGGCAGATCATGTTAGAGCTCTAGGCGTGAGGATGCGCCAGCGAAAGCACACTGCTTAGGATTCGACAGCGATGGACAGCAGCAGCCTTGCAGGGGTTGAGACGAATTTGGCAGGTGGAGTGTATTGTTGTACAGTGGACAAGCAATATATAAATCTTTTGCTTGCAGCATGCGGAATGGTTGGAGAATTGGATGTTCGTATGGGAGCCCATGTGGTTCTTCAAAGCGATTTAGCGTGAATGTATTTTGTGAAGGGGGATGGACACACCTTAGGGATGCTTGGGATTAGTGTTTGCACTTCATGAAACACATGCTTGTAAGTGTTTGGCATTGGTGGATCACTAACGAGCCAAAGACAGAATTGTCACAACTTGGTTTTGGAGCAAAGTTGACAAACTTCGGAGGACAGAATTGTTGTTGAATGTTATCAGAAGCTAGAGGTTTCGTAGGGAGAAACATGGGTTGTGACGAGGAACAGATGGGGTGCAAGGGTACTTCGAATCTGTCCGACGAGGGCGTTGGGTTCTTTTGGTGACGGTGGTTTGTCACGGTGTCAAATGTGCACGAGGTGCACACTTCTGCAGGTTGTTCAAATCAGTGCCTAAGGGTACTGGCAGCCAAGCCAATAGTGGGAAAAATCAGCATGGCAGATTTGTGCAGCTGTAGGTTCGTCAAGGAAAATCGGCAGCACAAATTGTCGACGAACATAGGCTGGACGATGGACTGTCCAGGCCAGGCAGGAAAATTCGTCAGGGGGGGCAAGCTGACGAGAATTTGGGTTGTCACAGGAATTCAGCAGCGCAAACATTGGTAGCACGCAGAAGCAGAGGCAGCATGCGTGGGGTTGACGATTCGGCAGGCATGGGGGTTCATGCCTACGCCGAATCTAATTTTGCAGACTTGAACAGCAGTACATGTGTCCTAACAACAAGGGTGTTGACAGGGCAGAAATTGGTTTGAGATGGCAGACCAGGAAGGCTACAGCAAAGGAGGCAGTTAGAGTTGGTTTTCGACAGTTACCAAATCTGGACAGGTGTAGTCTCTAGCCTTGGGAGGCAGTTATGCTGTAGATAACTTCCATGTAATGTTTATTTATGTGTAAAAACAGTGGGTAGCCTACAGAGAGGATGTGCAGAGCACTCACATAGACATTGTGTGTTTTCCTTTATAGTGTTTAATAAAGGTTGGGATAATGTTCCTGTAAATTGGTGCTTGCATTGTGTTCTTATGGCTTGTGTTATTATTGTTGCCTATAATTGTTAAGGAATTCGGGGAACTTCTTTGGGTGTGTGAAACACTTAGATTGTAGGCCAAATACAAGAGGGATTGAGAGGAAGGCTGAGTCTAGTAGGGGGAACTAGACTGCCGCACGAGTAGATTTGGGGAGCGAAAAAATTGACCCCGTGACAATAGAGGTGATGTATATTTAAGGTAGTAAAACGAAATTAATGAAGATTCTTCCATGACTGTAATTATCCAGTATTAAATTAAACGTGCTGGGAAAGAGAGAGAGAGAGAAGAAATCTGGGTTTGGAGGGATTTTGTCATCATTCGGCCAATGGTCGCTTTAGCACACGGGCCAACTCTACTTCATTAGTTACGCGATAACCCGAAACTCAAGGAAAGAAATATATCTATATATTTTATATGTATGTATTATTTATATAAATAAAAATGGTAGTTAGGATTAGGAATAACGGAAATCTTGCCAACAAGTCCCTGAAAAAGGAGAGAGAGAGCAGTGAAGATGAAAGATAAGACAAGAACAATAAATAAAAATAATTTGTTGTTATGAATTTAATTGTACATGTAATTTAGAACTATTCTGGAATGTTGAGGTTCCAGACCTCCTTTGCTAAAAGCAATATTTGGATTTTCAAGCTTACTTTCATTAATGCAAATTAGTCTTTAAATACATGATCAAGATAAATAACTGCTATTGTAACTCCCCTAGTAAAGTTATTAGTTACAACTGAACTGGATCGTGACTAAATACATAAACAAGACTTAAATAATAATTGAATTAAATAACATGAGTTGCCACTTGTCCACCATCTGGACTGCCTAATGTCATTCATCCATCTTGCCTCGATCTCCTCTACACACAATCCCACAAGCCATGTGTCTTCATCTCCTTCACTTAGCCACATCCCCATGCTCGCGTGTCCTCATCTCATGAGACACATAACACAGCGTCTTCTTTGTTTGAGCCCTCCCACTGGATTAAGAGCTCCGTTCCTGCCACGCGCCCCTTTTTCTTCATCCTGCGAGCTAGAACCTTGTGGATGGTAGGAGCTAGTGTTCCATCCTCCATTACTGTGGGTAAGGTTGGGTTTGGGTTAACTCAGGCTCCCACTGTTTTCTTTAGACAAGAAACATGGAAGATTGGGTAGATCCTTGAGTCTTGAGGTAGATTGAGTTTATACGCAACCTGCCCCACTCGTTGAACCACCTGAAACGGACCAAAATACTTCGCCGAGAGCTTGAGGTTGCGTCTGACGGCCATCGTGACTTGTCGGTAAGGTCTCAACCTTAAATAGACCCAATCTCCCACCTTAAATTCTCGGTCTGTGCGATTTTTATCTGCAAAGAACTTCATACGAGCTTGTGTTTCCTGCAGGTTTTCCCAAACAAGAGTCAAAATAAAGTCACGGCTCTTCATCTCCTCTTCCACAGCCTGAACTGCTGTTGAGTGAGGTTCGTATGGTTGGAGCCTGGGAGGGGCTTGCCCATACACTACTTCAAATGGGGACATACCCGTTGATGTGTGGGTTGAGGTATTGTAGGACCACTCGGCCAGTGACAGCCATTTGGCCCAGTCCTTTGGTCGGTCACCGGTGAAGCACCGCAGGTAATTCTCTAACCATTTGTTCATTGCCTCTGTCTGGTCATCGGTCTGTGGGTGATAGGCCGAGCTCAACAACAGGTTAGTCCCACTCAACCGAAATATCTCTTGCCAAAATGTGCTAGTGAAAACTTTATCCCTGTCGCTCACAATGCTTTGCGGAATACCATGTAATCTGAAAATATTTTCCATGAATTTCTGTGCTATGCTGATTGCTGTGTATGGGTGAGATAATGGTATGAAATGGCTATATTTGTTGAACCTGTCAATGACCACCATAATCACATCATATCCCCTGGACTTAGGTAGACCGTCAATAAAATCCATGCTAATATCTTTCCATGCACCTTCTGGTATGGGTAGTGGCTGTAGCAGACTTGCGGGCTTGAGGTTTTCTGTTTTGTTGCGCTGACATACATCACATGCTTTGATGAAATTTCTAATTGCATTTCGCATTCCATTCCAGAAAAATTCCCTCTTGATTCTGGCATATGTTTTAAATGTACCAGCATGTCCTCCTATAGAACTCCCATGATATTGCTTGAGCACTAGATCTTGATAGGCTTTTAGAGTCCCCAAATGCAACTTGCCCTTGTAGAACAATAAGATGACCCTGCAACTTGTACTTCTCAGAATCCAGCTCCCCCTGTTGGTAGCGAATAAGTAGTTGTTGTAGCTGTGGGTCTTGGGTGTATGCTTGTTTGAGGTCCTCCCACCAATTAGCCTGCACCACACTTAGAGCCTGCAAGTCCATTGTGTCAGCTTGATATTCCTGCATAAATGAATCATTGTCCTCCACCATTTGTCTGGACAGAGCATCAGCAGCTCTGTTCTCCTTCCCACAACGATACTCCACTGTGAAATCAAACCCCAATAACTTAGCCACCCATTTTTGTTAGAAGGGTGTACCTACCCTTTGCTCCAACAAATACTTGAGGGCCTGCTGGTCTGTTCGGATCCTGAATTGGTGCCCCAACAAGTAATGCCTCCATTTCTTGATAGCCAGTACCAATGCCAAAAACTCCTTCTCATAGGTAGAGAGGAGAAGGTTCTTCCCCTTTAAAGCTTGGCTCAAGTATACCAAAGGCTTTCCCTCCTGCATTAACACAGCCCCAATACCACACCCCGAGGTATCACATTCAACCATAAAGGGTATAGAAAAGTTAGGTAATCCGAGAACTGGAGGATTCACCATAGCTGTTTTTAAAGCTTCAAAAGCTGTAGTAGCTTCTTGGGTCGACCTGAATGAATTCTTCTTTAACAAGGCTGTTAAAGAAGCTTCAATACTACCATAACCCTTTACAAACTTCCTGTAGTATCCAGTGAGACCTAGGAACCCCCTTAAAGCCTTAGGAGTTTTTGGAATAGGCCAATTCACCATGACTGAAATCTTTAAAGGATCAGCCTTTACTCCCTCATGTGAGATAACATACCCCAAATATTCAACTTTCAAAGAACCAAACACACACTTGGAAACTTTAGCATATAAATTGGTGACGTTTTAAGATGTCTAAAACAGTGTTTAGATGTGTCACATGCTCAGTCAAGGTTTTACTATAGATGAGTATATCATCAAAAAACACCAATACAAACTTTTGCAGCTGAGATCTAAGAATCTCATTCATTAAACCCTGAAAAGTAGATGGAGCATTAGTTAACCCAAAAGGCATAACTAAGAACTCGTAGTGTCCCTCATGAGTCCTAAAGGCAATTTTAGGTACATCCTCAGGATTCATCCTGATTTGATGATAGCCTGATCGTAAATCAAGCTTAGAAAACATTTCAGCTCCATGTAACTCATCCAATAATTCATCAATATTCGGAATAGGGAACTTATCTTTGATAGTCTCTTTGTTAAGAGCACAGTAGTCCACACACATCCGCCAACTGCCATCAGCTTTCCTCACTAAAAAACTGGTGAGGAATAGGGGCTTTGACTGGTCTGCACAATTCCAGCTTGTAGCATTTCTCTGACCAGCTTCTCAATCTCCTCTTTCTGATTATAGGGGTAGCGATATGGCCGCACACAAGTAGGTGTGCCTGTCGCATGGAGTCTGGTCTGGTGGTCATGACTCCTAGTAGGAGGGAGCCCTGTAGGTTCCTGAAAAACCTCTTGGAATTGATCCAAAACCTCATGTATCACCCTTGTTGGAGCTAGAACCTGAGGTGTTTCTTTTGCCTCTATCAATTGCAGCCAAAGACCTCTTCCCTCAGACAGGGTGGTCTTAGTTAACTTCGGTTCCTCCTCCAAACAACAAGTATGTGGTTTTAAACCTTGCAGAACAATGGGTTTGCCATTAATTGAGAATTTCATACTCAATTCAGCAAAATTCCATTGAATAGTACCTAGGCTCCTCAACCAATCCACCCCTAACACCACATCACAACCTCCCAAAGTCAGTAAGTACAAACTGACACACACATCACAATTCTGCATTTTCAATAAGACTGCCTTACAACAACCTTGGCAAGGAAACCTTGCTCCATCAGCAACCTGCACTGCCAAGTGGCTATCCTCCACTGGTAGATTGAGTTTCCTTGCTACATTCACATCCACAAAACTATGTGTACTACCCGTATCAATCAAAATAATCAGTGAATGTTTACCAATGCGTCCCACCAATCGCATGGTTTCAGGGGAGAGAACCCCAGCTATAGCATTCAATGATATCACCAATAATTTTGCTGTTTGTTGAGTTTGTTCATAATGGTCAGTATCCTCCTCAACCTCATAAGTACTTGCATCCAAATCAATTCCTTCTAACACATACAAACTAGGCCGACTGCATTTGTGTCCAAACTGATATTTTTCATCACAATTAAAGCATAAACCTTTTTCTCTCCTTTCCTGCATTTGACTAGCACTAAGTTGTTTAATGGGAAGTGGAAATTTTCTTTGTGGGTTGAGGTAGGGCTAAGGGTGCTGAAAATTTGGGTAATGGGCTTGAACTGGGTAATCGAAGGGTAGTCTGTTTTGGGTAATTTGGGTTTGGTGTATATTGGGTGTATTGGGTGTTTGTGGTGCGTGTAGGTATATGCCTTCGGCCCACTTCTTCTTCTTGCAAACAGGCCAGGCCGAAAGCAGCAGAGAGGGTATTGGGCTTAAACATGGTAACAATAATCCTTAGTTCATCACGTAATCCACTCAAAAATGTACTGATGCAAAATTCTTCACTTACCCCTGTTATCTTGTTGGACAGGACTTCAAATGCAGATTGATACTCCTCCACACTTCCAGTTTGCTTCAATTTGGTGAACGCCCCCACTGGATCCTCATAAGCTGAAGACCAAATCTGACACGTAGAGCAACCAAAAATTCCTCCCAATTAGCTGGTGGGCTGGAATCCATCAACCAATAAAACCAAGATAACGCCTTCCTTTCCATATGGAACGATGCAATTTGTAATTTGTGATCTTCTGGTGTATGACAATAAGAAAAGAACTGTTGAGTCTTTAGAATCCAATCATGTGGATCTCCTCCATCGAAATGGGAAAAATCTAGACGTAGGGTTCTTGCTTGAATCCCTTCTGACCCTTCACCTGGTGGGTTCACAAATCCACGTGGATTTGCAGAAGTACCCTCACCCGCACTTAATCTGGTTGTCAATTGGACCAAGTTATCATAACTTGATGCAAGATGATTAAGCTGCTGTAATAACTCCCCCATTAGTACCCCTTGTCGAGCTTGCTCCTCCTTCAACACATTGTTTTCTCCTCTCAGAGTAGTAATGGCTTCAGATACTTGGGTTGAACGTGTCCCTTCAGCCATCCCAGGAACGTCTGGCTCTGATACCACCTGTTATGAATTTAATTGTATCTGTAATTTAGAACTATTCTGGAATGTTGAGGTTCCAGGCCTCCTTTGCTAAAAGCAATATTTGGATTTTCAAGCTTACTTTCATTAATGCAAATTAGTCTTTAAATACATGATCAAAGATAAATAACTGCTACTGTAACTCCCCAGTAAAGTTACTAGTTACAACTGAACTGGATCGTGACTAAATATATAAACAAGACTTAAATAATAACTGAATTAAATAAACAATAATTAAATACATGAGCTGCCACTTGTCCACCATCCGGATTGCCTAATGTCATTCATCCATCTTGCCTTGATCTCCTCTGCACACAATCCCACAAGCCATGTGTCTTCATCTCCTTCACTTAGCCACATCAGCTCGCGTGTCCTCATCTCATGAGACACATAACATTTGTCTTAAAAAGGCAAGAAAAAAATGAAGGAGAGGTTGTTTAACTTTGAAGTTTTTGAGACGGAGGGAAGATCTTGGAGGAGAAGGAGAGGGCATCCCTTACGCTTTTCCCTGGGATCGATGTTTTCTGCAGATTAATTTCTCGCATCCCTGCACTTCATCCAATGCCAGGTTATTCTTCTTTTGTTTTTTTGTCCCTCTTCCATTCCCTTCTTCGGTTTCTTCTTTGAAGGTTCTTAGTAAGCACATTTTCAAAGATTTCTTAATTCGAAGGAAATTAAGATGCATTGTATCATATGATTAGCAAATTGAGAATAGTTTGGGATTAATTAGATTGCCTCATCGATTCTCTCCGCATGCATGCATGCACGCACAAGGGGAAATACGATGGATCTTGTTTAATTACCATTATAAAATTGTGAAAATCCATAGGATTTGAGAGAAAAAGAAAGATATATATAAGCAGAAGGACAATGTTGAACTCGGTGGGGAATCCGCCGCCGGGTTCTTCATCACATGAGACTCTTCCTTTGCAAGCTGGCAGAAATTCGACCCCCAGTTCAGGCCCTGCACCTACAGCTACTGCTGGTGAAGAATCACCGGCACAGTTTGATGACTCAGATACACCACCGCCTAATTCTACTAATGTTGATTCCCCGCCAAAACCAAAACCAAAACCATCCTCACCCCCACCCACTTCGAAATCACTTCCTCCTCCTTCACCACCACCACCACCACCACCTCCCAAGTCCATCCACTCTCCACCTCCCAGCCCACCATTAGTCTCAAACTCAACTAAATCAAATTCGTCACCTCCACCTATAATATCTCCACCACCAAACTCACCCCCTCCATCACCTAATCCTCCTCCTACCCCTGCCAAGAAAGACTCGTCCTCTTCATCCGTTCTTTCCTCTCCCCCTGCTGCATCACCTCCCCCTGCTGGTAAATTTGTCCAGCCACCTCTCTCTGGAGATGCACAACAAGCTCCTCCACCCCCAGCAGAATTCAAACCTTCCTTGTCCCACCCCATTTCAAATATGTCACCCAGGACATTGGATTCAAATAGCATTCCGTCAAATTCAGGGCGCGTTCCACCAGACTCTAGATTTCACAATCCTCCCGTTCCAGGAACCTCACCACCAGACCACCCATCATCGACTTCTACTGATGCAGGAGATTACAATGTGCCCAGGACTCCACCAGCACAAGGAAATGAAAGTATCGAAGGTGGAAGCAAGACAATCATAGCTGCGGCTGCTGGGGCTGCAGTCACAGGATTATTTCTTCTAACACTAATTGCGGCAATCTTTTTAGTTGTGAAGAGCAGGAAAAAACGGGAGACCAATGTTTCTGGCCATTACATGCCGCCCAGAGATTTTACTTTGAAAACAGGTAAAAGTAATTGAGGCTCCTCGTTGCTAAATGTCTTACTGTGATCGATTCTTTCATTTATTTTTAATTTATCCTTTTGAAGATGGATATCATTACGGACAGCAACAACAATCTGTGCGTCTCACTGGGCCTGGAAGCTCCTCTTATCATTTGCAACCTGCACCCTCAGAAAGCCATGGAAGTCAGAGAGGGAATATGTACAATGGAGGGGGGCATGATTCAGATGTCATTGGCAGCGGTATGACCCTTTTCAGCTACAATGAGCTGGTGGAATTAACAAATGGATTCGCTCGTCAAAATATCATCGGTGAGGGTGGGTTTGGATGTGTTTACGAGGGTTGCATGGCAGATGGGAAGGTGGTGGCTGTCAAACAACTCAAGGCCGGCAGTGGACAGGGTGATCGGGAATTTAAGGCTGAAGTTGAAATTATCAGTCGTGTCCATCATCGACATTTGGTCTCTCTGGTGGGATATTGCATCTCTGACAATCAGCGCTTGCTCATCTACGAATTTGTTCCAAACAAGACTCTTCAGCATCATTTGCATGGTAAGGTGATTTTTCTTTTCCATTTTATATTGATTTCAAGTACCCTTTTCCAGTGCTACCTTATGTGATCGGTTCTGTCCCTGATTTGCGCAAGCAGAAAACGAATTGCCTGTGTTGGATTGGCCTAAGAGACTCAAAATTGCCATAGGATCTGCAAAGGGCTTGGCATATTTACATGAAGATTGTATGTATCCTATCCTTTTCCTCCTTAATTGTTAGTGCATGACACCAATATTTCATATCAATTAAGAGTGGAGGGCATTATAAGTTTGATATCAATACCCCAAATCGCTAGGAGTTTGACAAAATTTTGAACACAAACATATTCTAACTTGTTGCTCAATCTGTGTCTAGGTCATGTCCTAAAAGAAATCAAAATATATCGGATCATGTTCTAAAAGTAATTTCAGATTTTTCGATAGTTGAATTCTTCGAAAAGAAGGTTTGATTATTTTTGCTCTTATCCCGTACGTGATCTAATTTTAGGTCATCCGAAAATTATTCACAGAGACATTAAGTCGGCGAACATTCTGTTGGACGATGCTTTCGAAGCGCAGGCAAGCCCACGACTTTCTATGTTGGGTTCCTCCTTCAAAATGTGGTTAATTTGTCTGTCAGTTCTGCACTGCTAATAGTTGAAAGCTATATATATATATTTCTTACGTGCAGGTTGCAGACTTTGGGCTTGCCAGACTAAATGACACCACTCAGACCCATGTATCAACTCGAGTGATGGGGACATTTGGGTATGCTTACGGAAATATCTAATCTCCTTTCATATTCCATCTGTTTATCTTCTCGATTTGGTGTGTGAATGAAGAAATCCTCAACACCCTCAATAAACAAAATCTATGCTGCATCCGATCAATCACCTTCTTCCAAAACAAATTATAACGGTTAAGAACATTTTCAGTAGATAACGTAAAGATTAAGGTTTGCCTGAAGGCTTACTTTCATGCGGTAAGCTAACAACTGGTGAACAAGTTGCCTGTCAATTTGGATTGTAATTTAATGGACTAGAGTAAATAATGATTTAATCAGAACCCTTTGTTTTTATGCAATTTGGTTTTCAGGTACTTGGCACCTGAGTATGCGTCAAGTGGAAAGCTGACAGACAAGTCTGATGTATTTTCATTTGGAGTTGTGCTTCTAGAGCTGATAACTGGGCGCAAATCAGTTGATGCAGGGCAGCCTCTGGGGGACGAAAGCTTGGTTGAATGGGTATGAATTGGCAGTGAAGCAAATGACTTCTTTTAGTTAATTTCTTGCTCGTGCCTGTATTATATATCCCATCATCATCTGGCTATAAATATGATATGGTTCATAAATCTAGCAAAAGAATTAACACAATCTTTTAAACAAGCCGACTTTATATATCTTGTTCATATGCGTTGAACAAATGTGGACTGTGGCAGGCTCGTCCACTCCTGATTCATGCCCTTGAAACCGGTGAACTTGGTGAGCTGGTTGATCCACGGCTGGAAAAGCGTTACGTGGAGAGTGAATTGTTTAGAATGGTGGAGACAGCTGCTGCTTGTGTTCGCCACTCGGCTCCAAAGCGGCCGCGCATGATGCAGGTGATAATGAATATCTAATCTTTTCGGGAATATTTTAGATGAGCACAGTGCCTGTCTGATTGCTGTAAATATAACAGATTATTTTCTTTTTTCTTACTCTAGTTCTTAGTTAGAATGTTAAATTTCTTGGAACACTCTTTTAGGTGGTGAGAGCCTTAGACAGTGAAGGCGAGCTGTCGGATCTCAGCAATGGTGTTAAGTTCGGTCAGAGCACTGCATACGATTCAGGCCAGTACAATCAAGAGATTAGGAATTTCCGGAGGACGGCTCCTGTCAGTAATGGAAGCTCAGAATTTGACACTTTCAGTGGCGACTGCTCTGCTATAGGCACATCCTGCGAGCACCCAACTTCAGGTGATTACACAAGTAGCGAGTCAGAAACCCGAGCCATAAACCGACCCGGAAGCCACCGGTTTAGATAAAGGTGACATGGCCAAACAGCGGATATTCTTAAGATAAATCTTTGTTTTGCACAACAGAAGGTTACACATCTAAAATAACTTTCAGCTCACTTCGCCACACTTAATTAGCGTTGGTTTTTTTTCCCCTTCCCCTGTGAAATTTGACTGCAATGTTTAGCCACTTCAGAGGTGCAGTGAAGCTTCAAGGAAAGCTTGTAAAGCTCATCTTACTCGAAGCTTTATTTATTCACTAAGGGGGGTGTTACTCAAATGAGCACCCCTGTCTGACTGATACTCGAACAAGATGGAAAAAAGTTTTGTTGCATTGCATATATATTTGCAAGAAACTTCTGCTTATGATGTAGATTTGGAACATGTTTTAACCTAAGCTACCCTTTTCTCATGCACACTTTTTGTTAGTCTGGTATTTCTTTTTATTTTGAGCTGGAGGTTAGAGTTAGTCACACATAGTTTCAAAATATAATGCGAGAATCATGCAGGGCATGGCTACAATTACATGAAAATGCTGAAATTGAGGATATAGAAGGACCGGTTTCTTGGTTTCAGGGGGTGAAAATCTGAAAAAAGTATTTCCAGAATGGTTTCCAGGATCTTGCTTCTGTACAAGGTCCTGGTTGATGAAAATGCATGTACACAAGAAGTTCCAAAGAAGGTAAAGACAATAACGTGTCCGACAGATAGCAATATTGATGTTAAACAAACGTTTATACCTCATTGTTTTTTTAGTAGATCAATATAAAAGCCTTAGCTGAATGGAGAAGCCGCCAACTTTCCCACTTTACACTCTGCAAATTCTGAAAGAAAAAGGAGCTACCTGATTTTTCTCCTAAATTTGACTACCAAGTGTCTGAATTAGGTGCCCTGTTAGCTCGATCAATGACTTCCTCAAAATCTTTGGATGAATGTCCATATCCGCCTTGCAGGAGTAGATGCAAGTTAGTATAATTATGTATAATTATGAAAGTAAATATAGCAGAAAAAGAGAAATGGTGCTTCTAGCAGATAACTGCCGAAGTTCGTCTTGTTATAGAAGTTTTTGCACTTTAAATTATTCCTGCAAATTCTTGTATTTTTGGTGATATACTCCTCTCAGCCTCTATTTCTCTGGAAAATAAGCTTGTGTAGCTGAATTAACGTGGAACCCAGGTATGAATTTTGATTCCAGCAGAATATCAGGATTCAGTGTTTATATCTTACCTCGACCTTGAGAATGTTCAGAACCTTGCCATTAAATGTTGTAATATTGACATCCAGGATTTGAAGGCCCAAAGAATGGATAGTTTCCATCAACCTCCCGAAACCTCCCTTGCCTCTGTTCACAAAGGAACTTTAGCAGGAAATGTCTTTCACTAATCTGATCCACCTCTAATTGCACCTGGAAAAAGGTCAGTTAAGAAATTCATTGTCTCATGAAGCCTGATAGACTTAAATGGCCCAGCTTGTATTGTCCGAAAATCTCAGTAAATCATGATCTTAGTATTTGCGATAAAAACCAAACGAGGTTCAGAAAGTTCTCTATACCTCTGCCCCTTTCTTTTCCACAAAACCAGAGGAATCCTGGTCGACCTTAGAAGAAGACACGTGGTCTTCCTGATAGATCTCCAGTTTTGAAGTCCTTTAGCTCAATGTTGCTCGCTCTGCATTCCTCTTCTTCAGCATTCTTGATCTCATCCTGGAGGTTTTTCACCTCATTTAGCAACTCACCGATATAATCAATTGCATCTCCAAGAATTGCAGCTTTATCCATCTATAACATTTATAAAATGCATAATTACTACAAGAATGTATTCAGCAACAACAGCAAAAACAACAGAGAGTAGCTCTTTTTAGTAGCAGAAATATATCCAGCTATGCTAACCTTGGAAATCTTGGGGACCAAGGCACGCAGAGCAAATAAGCCAGTTTTAATCCTGGTCCTCCTGTTCCTTTCTGTGACAAGATTCTTCGATTTGTAGTCATCTTTTTCCGACCTCCTCATAACTTTTGGGACTTTCTTGTTGCATTCTGCAAAACATGCTCGTTGCTTCAGAATGTTCTCGTCGTGATTGGATTTTCTCGAGCCAGAGGATTTGCCAGTTGACAATTCCAAATGTCCATGTTGCGGCAATTGACTCGCATATGAAACAAGTGATGGAGCTTCGTTTGAAGGATTGGAACCGCTAGATGATCCTTCAAAGATAATGCTGTTACGGGGCTGCGTTAATGGGAGAAGAAACTGTGCCTGTGGAATCAAACTTAACAAGTGGTAGGAATGCGGCAAATTCTCTTCAAGCAACGAATCAAGACAGTGGTCGTTGAAGCTCGAATTGGAATACCCATGTTCAGTCACAGCTTCTTGTTTGACAGGGACATGGCAATGAGCTCTGATAGATTCTATCATCTTCCCATCTTTTTCCATCTGAAAATATTGAATGGCATTTTCACACATTAATCACATCAGCAGAATTTAATTATTCATAGCAAAAAACCAAGAAAAAAACTTACATGCTTTGCTGCAAAAAGCTCAACAAGTCCACCAATTACCGGGATCAACACTTGAGTTCCAGCAACTTCCTGGAGCAATGTTTTTCAAATTACTATACAAAATGCTATTAATGAATAACAAAACCATCACCCTAAGTCATTGTCAAATCCTTTCAACTATGGTATCTGATAAATGTTAAATTATCAATAAATTGTGGTTCTGTATATGATATAAAGAAGCTAGTTCCTTACAAATTCCAGTGATTATAACTTTATTATTGAGTTTTTCTTTTCTTTTTAACCAGAACTTGAGAGACTGAAGAAAAAACTCACAAGCAGGGTGTTGGAGTCAATAGTAGTGGCTGTGTCATGGTATAACCATCTGGGCTCAGATGATATCACCACCTCTCCATGTATCCTGTTTCTAGCAATCAGATAATATTATGTTTGGCTAAAGTAAAATAAACAAAAATAAATGGAGGAGCAGAGAAGAGTACCCGTAATATAGAGGCATGGAAGAAGGGAACCGAGAAAGAGCCCTCACAAGCCTTTGTCCTGGCTGGGTGCTTAAAGTAGACATCCTTACAAAAGGGACCCTCCCCTACTTGGGCGTCTTCTCCCCTGTCCCTTTTCACATTGTAGCCACCGCCACCACCGCCACCGCAGCAGCAACCCACCCACTCAATGAACCTAAAAAAACAACAAAATCACCGATCAAACACTTCGATATATATATGTGTGTGTGTGAGCTGAAAACTTGTAGTGAGTACCTTGAAGGGTCATCGCCTAGCTTCCAGACAACACAGTAATCCCAAGCGTTGGAGCCAACAAGGGGTCTCAGCCGTTCCATTGCTCTGTTCAATCCTCTCATGTCTACCTCTAATTTAAGCATTCTGCCCTTTACCTCTATGTTTATTAACTCTTTTCATGCTTTCCTATATAGGAAAGGAAAATGCAGGCAGTGGCTATCCCTTTAATGTTTTTGCCAAAAATAAAAAAGCACATGCTGGCGCTACTCAGTAGTCGTAAGTACGCACAGGGTGTAACAGAATAGGAGCCGCTTGTTTTTTTATTTCATAGATATTTTAAAAAGTTCAAATTTTTATTTTAAATTATTTTTTTGTAGTATTTTCAAATCATTTTAATACAATGTTTAAAAAAATATTTTAATATATTTATAAATAAAAATACTTTGAAAAACCATGATTAACACAGTAACATATACAAAATATATATTTCCTTTCAGTTTTGATACAGATGTGTACATTTCTTACTGGTTTGATAATAAGTGTAAGCCAATGAAAAATTGCCACGTCTCTGCTATTATATAGTATTGGTGTATTTTCTTTTTTTGTTTTCATTATTAGAGCAGGAATATCAGTAGCAAATCTGTGACAGGGGGAATCTGGTGCCTGCAGAGTGCAGAGAGTACGGCGGGAGCAGGCGGAGGCGAGGCCAAAGGGTATGTCAGTTTTAACGGCCCAGCAGCAGAATCACCGTCGTCATCATCTTTCATAATTCATAATCTTGGTAAAAAAATGCCATCCACTGCTCACAACCAATTATAAATAAATTGACTTATATTTTCGCAATGTACCCATCTCCTTTCGGGTTTATCACCGTCGCCGCCGTGTCCTTGTTCATGATAGCCGGAATTTCGAGAAAAAAACAAACGATAAATATTAACATTGCATAGATCACTGCATTTAAAGATTGAAATATGGACAAGATTTGCTGTATCTTGAAATCAAAATGGAAGAGCATGCGTCTTCGTACGTCTCTGCCAGTGCTCACTGGTCTAGAGTCCCTGTCTGCGTAACTGCGCGTGGCTGCAATATTGCTACCAGAAGAGACCCCATGTTAGCAGAAGTGATATTTTTATGTAAACTTTCTTTTTTTGTCCCGAAAAGATTCGTCAATTTTGCAATTCTATCTTTATAGTTTTCAATTTAATAATGTTGTCCTTGTGGTAGGTTTTCCAATGTGTTTTACCCTCACGGTCAAATACCTAATTGAAAGCTCACTCTTTTTTTTATCTCTTTTCTTACACCACTTTTGTAAATATGATAAAGCTTGAAAAATTAATTTAAAATTAACTATTTAATGTTCAGGGATAACATAAAACTTTTTGAATGATACAAAGGGATCATCTAGAAATATTAGAAATCTATCTAATTTATATTAAATCTGAATCATCAATAAACTTTCAATGATTTATCTTTCTTTTCTTTTTTATCGAGTTGCGAGGGATTTTCATTTTCGCGGGTTGATAACATCAATGGCGGACCTAAGGCCTAACTGGAGGGGTATAGAATAAATATGAAAATTCTTACTACTGCCTCCATTGAGGTGAGATCCTTGGGAGCCCTTGAAAACCCTAATGCTTGTAAATATTAACAAAAAGAAAGAAATAGTTGAGGTAGAAGTTCACATGTTAAACTGATATGCGATCTGATTTTATTGAAGGATGAGATTACAGATTTCGGTATTGTAAATTACAACAGATGCTAACGAGAACATATTGCATAAATAATCAGGGAAAGTAACAGGCATTACTTTGACGTTTTCACTGATGCTTTCATGCTACAGATGCTAAAAACTTACGAGTCCTTGGATGTTTTCACTGTGTTACACTGGTATCTATGAACTTCTTCGGCCAGTAGTAAGTATGTCCAGTGGTACCAACAAGCTTCCATCACAACGAAGCACTGGTTAAAGCCACGTCTAAGCTCGATAGATACTGCATTGTATGCTCTCGGTCCCGTTTAAATCCCCCTTCAGTGTATCAGAATTAGTATCCGTGACCAACGATGCGTTCACTGGGAGCGGCACCATTTGATTAACCACCAAATTATCAAGGCTGGGACTTTCATAGCTCATGAAAGCACCTAGAGCTCCAAGAAATCCTTCGTGCCGCAAAAACATTGCTTTTGCCTCACCTTTAGACCTGTCAAATTCAAAATGAAATAAAATGATTCGTGTTTTCAATGCAGAGAACTGAAAGGAGAAAACATGAACAGGGAAGGGAAGGATAATATCACCACACAATGACAATGACGAACATGTTTTGGTTTTATCAGAGCAAAATGAATTCTAATTAGTTGAGTGCAAGGAATTTTGGTAAGATTTCATTGCATTTCACTTGTCATTTACCATGATTGGTAATTTCTTTCACTTTCAATTACCTAGACTTGTATTTTTTTTAGGCTGTAAGCATATTTCAATGACAAGCTTCCTCTCCTTGCTTGCTGGCAAATCTCATACCGTACAGGCTGGAAAGTGTTCATGAACAACATATGAAGATCCACCTAAGAACTGCACTACAGTGCATAATTCCCTCCAGTTATGGGGAGTGATTTTATTTTTATTTTTGATAGAAAATTATTATGTTGATGTGTGAACAATAAAATCCTAGATGATTACCAGAAGTGAACTGCAACGGCGATGGTGTCCATGGTATAAGAGTGACCCCGGATGAAAAATCCGCCAAAAAATATACGCTTGAGCCCAAATCGTAGCGCATTTAAGTAAGAGATCTGGGAGAAGAGGAGTAAAATGAGGCAATGAGATAACAAGAGTGCAGTAGTTGATAATAACCCAGAATATCTTTGTTAATTTAAGTGATCAATACTCAAGATAATGACAATAAAATTTAGAGTGGCGTTTTAGTAACACAAAGAAACTAAAAAACTGGAACAAAAGAGAGGATACAGATGAGAGAGAAAACAGAGCGCAGAAAAATAATCAATTATGCCAAGCAAAGTTTTTGATATGTCATGTAAGGTCTTGAATATTTTAATTTTTGGATACAGCTTGCATCTCTTAAGTATTCTATGCCCTTCTTAATGGCACTGTAAGGGATGAGAACCATTTTTGATAATTCAATATCAAGGTAAGATGATTCCAGCTACAAAAACCTTGGTCAATGGTTCTTATTTCTCCTAGCCATCTCAGTAAAAGGATAGGACAGCTCTAAATCTGTAACAACCAATTGAGGTCTAGGGTTGTTCAAAGAGTAACACAAGACAAACAAAAAAGCTAAACAGTAAAATCTTTGTATAGAAATACCATTTAATGCAAGGATGCCATTAAATGACATCACCCTTAAATGGAAAGTACTCGCATCATACATAATTTTCCATGTTAGTTTGCGATATGTAAGAACTTTTAATTTGCTGAATTTCAAAACCATACAATTCTTATAGCACACTTCTTGACAACATACCACTCAATTTATAGCATACAACAGATCTGCCCTGCTGAAAGGTACCTGTCCAATATTATTGGAAATCATTCTTAGAAGAGACCGGGAAATATCCTCAGGTTTATAATCTTCGAGTTCTTTATTGTCAGAAATTGCCTTCCCAAAGCTAGAAGCAATAGTTGTAGATGAAAGACCAACCTGTCAATCATACCAAAGAGCTGTGCAGTTAAATTGCAAAGAGTGAAAATCCATGTGAAAGCATGAAGCTGTTATGACCCTGAACAGGCACTTCAACATGATGTATGAAAATATCTGAAATGGAAAAAAATAAACTTATAAATTAAAGAAAGGACTTGAATATACCTTTGAATAATCCATCCCACCATAGATATCCCCAACAAGTGTGTCTATTGCTCTGTTATTTCCCTGATGACTCAACTCCAGCAACTCATCAAAACTAAGAAAGGAAATGCATTAGTGTCCAGTAAATATGAAACTATGTATAAGGGAATTCATAATTAGCCAAAGATGAGGAAACAAATCAAACTACCTCTGGCATTTTGTTAATAACTTTCCCAAACCCCAAAAAGTGCCACCACCAACACTTGTTCCACTAACTCGCTCATATTTCCCATCTCCATCCACCTTTATTAGAAGAAAGCTGAATTATTAGTTAATCTATGAAAATGTTTTAGATACACAAAACAAAACATAAACAAATCCGATGCTGATATGAGTACCTTGATCATGCTAACTCCAGATCCAATATTAACAAGTAGATATGGATACAAATCATTATGGTCAATCTGCACAAATTCCTTCTGGCCATTCAAGTATGTAAAAGCTTCCTGATTGGCCGCCTACTCAAAATAACAATCAGCATGTAGCTAGGATATTAGTGAGGTAAACAAGAAAAGGGATCGGAGAAATTGTTATGACGCATGGAAGGGGGGGAAAGAAAGAAAAAAGATGGCATGGTAGATAAGAAATTCCCTCCCTGAACATACATATGCACAAGCAAGAGAAGTTTTCTTTTGGTTAAAGAGGGAAGCAAGGCACAGTTATAGAATGGCAATTTCAACTGCAAATGAACTCAAACAGCAGAAAATTTTGAACCTCTTTCTTTTCTAAGATGTAAATGTGCGTTTCAGCAGTGACATAAGAATACCACCTGCAATACCCTCTGCCAAGAAATGGGATTTAGGGCGAGATCTATTGCAATATTCTCAAACCTCAAACATACATTTTCTTAGGATGAGGTTCATATCATCGCTACTTTCTAATATATGATAGAGTCAGCAAAGGTCCAATGCAGTAAAATTTATTCTTCTGCTAGTTCAATACTTTCCAGAACTACCAATATTGGTGACAACCCACACATCATGCAAAAAATCACCAAGTGATCGCATTGTTCAATTTTCTAAATGCGAAATCAGGAGCACATCCTCCCAAGTTCTAAAGCAAGTAACTCATAGCACTTACCGTGTTGCATCAATAACTTCTATCAAAAAGAAAAGGATCAATACAAACATTCATGTACTGTGTTTGACCAGTACAGACAATCTTATGTGCAAACCAAATGCTTGAGGGAGTTGCAAGCAAGTTATTTGTTTTATGCATATATACACTCAAGAATGATCAGAAACAGTGGGTTCTAAATAGAAAAGGGGCAGGGAACAATAATGCAGAACAAGCTTTCTTAATGTTTGAATGAAAGACAACAGCTTGCTAATATTATATATATGCAACTATGTGGTGTTAGAATCCCACCTTAAGCAAAAAATTTGCTCCCATCACAAGACAATCCATCTCATCTTCCTTCTCAAGACTAATGTCAAGCTTTTCTTTGAAAAGTTCAGAGAACTTGTATGCCCCACCACCTGTGGCCTTTCACATGGATTGCAACTAGTTAAATTTTAGCATATTTAGTACCTATTCTAAACCCCAAACTACCTTACAACATAACACGAATTGATCCAAAAGTACAAAACACTAAACAATTTATTGAGGGAATCAAACACTTGAAGCTACCTCTAAAATATAATAGTTTAGCTTAATGTGAAGTTATGTATGAAAGTCAATTTGTAATTATAATTTTTAAATTGCATTTTTCTCTCAATAATTTAATGTTCATAACAATTATGAATTTTATTGTAATTTATATAACAGATGAAATCTAGTGATTGAGCTTATTTCAAAGTCACAATATGGCAACAAAAAACAATTACTCTGACATCTTACCTTAATAAAGCGCCTGTCATTGGTACAATTTTCTTGATGCTGGAAACCTGAGTCACATTCTTTTGTAAGCAATTGCCGAAACCAGACAAATAGATCACATAATTGAGGAAATTATCAACATCAAGCAACGCCAAGAAAGAAGGTCTCTACCAAGTAATAATCACAAATGAGTTACAATAGCCTATTCAGTGCTCCCCTCAAGTTATTGCATGTAGCATTTTGATTAAAGACGGATAAAATCAGTCCAATCGCAGCAAACAATTCTCAAAATAGAAATGGTACTATGTGTGCAGAATTTGAGAAAATCCATCTGCATATGATGGCTTCCGTTCTTTATGCATTATCCCAAAAAGGTGTGTCAATGAAGTACCATTACAAAAATGTGGCAACGTTGACAACCTAGCTTGGCCAAGCGAGCCCAAAAATTGCTTCAGAGTATCTAATTACCGCATTAACGTGCATGACCACCAACAGTTCAGAGCATAAAGAAACATATGCAAGCCAAGCCGAGTGTGAAAATATCAGTTCAGCTTAAATCAAACTCAAAATCAGCCCTAAGAATTGTAAGAAAATACGATACCATACCACACCATACTATCTAGAGTTCAAGAAATGAGAAGGACAGGAAGAAAGAAAGAAACCGATACCACCACCAAGGAAAAGTTTGTTGGCACTAATAAACTCTAAGCAATCATTGATCTTGGCTGTCTCAAACTTGGCAAAGTGAAGCCTTCCATTAACACCATTGGAAACTCCAACTTTATCCTTTGGTGGGTCCTCATCATCCCCAGAATTTCTCGAGAAATACACCAACTTGATTAGAGATCCTGCAAAGCAAGATCAACACTTTTTTTCTTTTGATTGATTGCAAAAGAAAGAAAGAACATAATGATTTGTGTGTGTGTGTGTGTGTAAAAGTACCTCCAATATCGAGGGCCAAACGAGATATTTGAATTGGGTTTGAATTCCCATCAATTTCAAACTCTCTATTATGTTCCATCAAAGCAGTTCGTCTCCTCTCCCTCTCTGTATCAGTTATGAAGGAATTCTTCTGAACTCTTTTCTTGTTTCTGAGACTGATTCTTTCAAGCTAACGCATCACCAAACTAATGCTAATAATTTATAGAAAAAGGAATAACAGGTAGTTTGGTTGTTGAGAACAGGCAGTGAGTTCGATGCAGAAGACAGGATTATTAATCATTTTGATTTTGTTTTATGTTTTATTAGGTTGACTTTCCCCTAACCACGAAAGAGACGAGATGACGCTCATGGTTATTATCAGATCGGTTTTTTTTTTTTTTCTGTGTTTAAAAATTTATAATTTCTTAATTTTTACTTTTATTTTAAAATAATTATTTAATATCTTTTAAATTATTTTAATATGTTGATGTTAAAATAAAAATATTTTAAAAAACAATTATTGTTGCAGTGACAAATAGCTCTAAAACTCAATCCAAAGATCAAGTTATACATTAAGCTAGTGTTTGAGATTGTTGTACCCATTGATTTCCAATTTTTATTTATTTATCAATATATCAAAATAATATTTAAAAAAAATGATATCAATACATCAAAACAACCTAAAAATATTTATAAAAAACAATTCTCAAAGTATTTTTTTTTAATGTAAAAACAAACACACTCTAAATCGATAATGGGTTGATTCACGTTCATTTAATACTTTCAAACTATTTTGTTTTAAGATTTTTATTTTTAAAGTTATAGCTATAAGAAAACATTAAAAAAATCAAATTATTATATGACTATATATTTAGATGCATTCAACAATAAAAATATGTATTTCAAGTCATATAATATAGAAAATAACAATATAAAGAAATTCACAGAAACAAAATGATAAAAAAAAAGTTAGTACGATCAAAGTTATAAACAAAACAAAAATAATGTGTCATTGTTATACCTCAACCACAAAGGATATTTCACTTTACTTTGGTCTAATATTCCATAGACGGAAGGTTTCCCGTTTATATATCAAATTTGCAAACACATGATAAATTTTCTGGTGTAAATGAAAGAAGCAAGTCCAACAAAACATGATAGTCTAATATAGTGATGAATTTGCAAAAACATACATGCAAATGCATAATTTAAACAGTAACAAATATAGTGATGAATATGATTTGAAGAAATCTTACTTAAAACAATAATATATATATATATATATATATATATATATATATATATATAAGTAGATAAACATACCTTTTATTTCTTATGAGCAAACCAAATATAATTATTTGCTTCAAAATAAAAAGGATGAGTAATTCATGTTGATAACGTATTATATAACTATGTATTTAGATGCATTCAATAGTAAACTTGTATATTTAAAGTCATATAATATAGTCACTAAAAAAAAGTATAACAATAAGAACAATATAGATTAGGATAATAGAGAGATAACATTCTTATTTCATATAACTTTGTAATTACATATTATTAATTCATCCTCTCAATATTGCACCTATTTATAGACATTAAACATAAATGCTGATAATATAAAAAATAATAATAAACATAGATTAAGAAGAGCTTGAATAAATTCAAATGAACTTGGAATAATGACGAATAAATATAATAAGAGAGGGATGTAATAAGATATCTAAACATCCACATATACAATGTATAATTTTATAACATAAACCTCATTATGAATGGATTAATTAGGCTATAAATTGACTTCTGAGGTCTATAATCATGCTTCAACTTTAATCCAGTTCATAATTGTAAAAACTAATCAAGAACATAGAGCGATGATCACAATTGAAAAAATAAAACAAAAGAAATTTTAGGGTCAATTGGTCAACATATAAACCTAGATTTTTTACTAAGTTAACTAGAAATTATTATTTTTGACTTGATCATTCTACACCTTAGATAAGCCGATTCCTAGTTGATTTACGGGCTGAGATTTTACATTTATGATATGGTTTTAATATGGCATAAGTTATAGCTTTATAATGAACAACCACACAAAATTTGCATTGCATTATTATTATTTTATTTTATTTGTAAAATAAGCTTAATAAATTTAATTAATTTGTTAAGTACTTCTACTTTCATAGATTTCTGAATTGATTATTCATCAATTATTATTTTTTAATCAAACCCTCAGTAGGTCCCTCCTTTTTTGTCTTGTTTGGGAATGTATGTTTGAAAAAAATGATAATTTTTTATTTATTTAGAATTATATTTTCTAGATTGATTTTTAGATTGTTTTAATGTATTAATATCAAAAAGTATTTTTTTAAAATAAAAATATTATTATCATAATGTTTTCTAAGCAAATAATACTTTAAAAACAATCACATGTCCAAACAAACCTTCTTACAATTCAAGGTCCCGCTGCTGACGATGGAAGATGTACATTGCAAACCAGGTTTGACCGGCAATATTATTTATCCGCATGCTCAAATGGCATCTCTTACCGGTGAAGAGGAAATGGTTTGATTAGCGACTTTAGTGGATGTATGATTGCTCTGCTTAAATTCAAAGGTAAGAATATACACACCGAAATCATAGTTGCACAAAAATTCATCCAGATTTATATTTTAAATTAGTTTCACCTTATCCAAATATAATTAAGTCAACTTAAAAAAATTTCTTTCAAAAAATA
The DNA here is from genome assembly GCA_029228465.1 of Salix viminalis. Taxonomy (NCBI): domain Eukaryota; kingdom Viridiplantae; phylum Streptophyta; class Magnoliopsida; order Malpighiales; family Salicaceae; genus Salix; species Salix viminalis. The sequence continues at coordinate 2,139,913 of CM055433.1, forward strand.
AAGCAATGCTATTTTAATAAAAATAAATAAATAAAGTGAGGTGGGTTTAGTTTGAGATTAATTTAGAGTTAATTATGATTTTGTTTGGTAATTTTATATTGTCAAGATTTTTTTATAGTACAGAGTGTGTGAAAAAAATGAGCCCTCGTGTATTTTCGTTAACCATTTTTTTTTCTTTATTTTCTCCCGCATCACCTCTTTTTTTTTATCTTCTAAACTTTATAAATCTTGAATTATCTTTTATATAAATTAATTAATTTAGACAAAACATGAATTTTAAAACTTTATTATTATTTTATACTTTTTTAACCTATGCGATTTTTCTAAAATTCTATTAAAACAGGTGATAAAACACCCTAGAATATTCTTGAAAAGCATAAAAAATCAGGGTTATTAATCTCGTTTCGTTTCAGCCAAAACGTTTCGTGCCAGTAAAGGAACGAGACAAAACGATGTTATTTTTATTTCAATTTAAATTCCAATCCATATCAAAAATTCTGGTTATATACCAGCTGAAACACACCGGAATCATCTCGCCCTGTGCCGTTTCAGTCTAAATTCCATTGGTTCTGGCCTTTCCTTTCCTCGCGAGTTGATGGTGTGACCAACTGAGCTACATTTAATTGCTTTTATTATTTATTTAACTCAACACCAAAGGAGCTATGGGGATTGAAACGGAAAAGAAACATAAAAGCAATTAAAACCTATGATCAAGAATGTCTAAAATGCTCTTCAGTTGCCAAAATTTCGAAATAACCTTTTTTATAAGGTGAAAATCCTTCTAGTTTTACGAGAGGTATAAAAATGTGTTTTAAAAATATTTTAAGAGAATATAAATGTTTTTATTTATTTTAAATTATTTTTTTAATGCTTTCAAGTTGTTTGATGTGTTAATATTAAAAATAATTTTTAAAATATAAAAAAAAATAATATTATTTTAAAAAAAAAATTATTTTGAAAAACAACTTTTATTACCATCTTAAAAATAACCTTAATTTTATCCTTAACCTATAATATAATGTACTTGAAAGAATGACCCTTGAAGCCGACATCATTTCCTAAATTTAAAGCTTGATTCATAGCGGGCTAAATTTTGTGTAACTGAAGATTGAAATTTATATGGACCTCACAATTTATCAAGAAAAAGAAGAAGAAGAAGATAGCTTCGTTATTAAAAGACAAAGTACAAATTAGCTTCATGAGACTTGAAGTTTAATGGTGTGTTTGGCAGTACGATTATAATTGTTTTTTATAAAAAAAAATTAAATATATATCAAAATAATATATATATATATATATATATATATATATATATATATATTTTAAATTATTTTTAACATCAACACATGAAAATGATTTAAAAACACTAAATTTTTTTAATTTAAAAATAAAATAAAAATTATTTTTTTTCAAAAAACATTTTTGAAATAACACAACCTTAGCCTTTGAAGCTTAAAACACTATTTTTTTTTAATTCAAAGTAAATAATAAATATAATAATTTTTTTAATTTATTTTAAAAACACTTTTTTAAAACATATTACGAAGTAACCTAACCTTTGAAGCTTAAAGAAAAAGAAGTGCTAAAAGTAAAGGAGTGCTGGTGTGTACAGTATAAAGAGTTCAAATACTGTAATACTGTATATATTACCATGGTATCTTGCTTGTTAAGCCACAGAGCACGAAAACATTTAGTCGAGGTAGCCTGAAAAAGGTATATAATGAAAGACGAGATTGCTTTTAAAATCTCTTAATCAAGAAATTCTAAGCAGCAGATGGTGCAGGGAGGTAGGGAATGGCAGGCTCGGGCATGGAAGACAAGATGGATGACCTTGAGAATGTCTCTTCCTCTGGAACTGAGTTTTCAACCTTGAAATCGAGGGACTCATCATTATATATATCCCACCATTTCGCCACCAACATCTTGATGTCCTCTCTATCCATGTTACCCTCCTCTCCAGTATATCTCCAAGGTTTTGAACCCTGCATGTATATTATCTATTTATTTTCAAAAATAGAAGAGAGAATTGAACCCAGTAATACATTGAAAAATCTAAGTATTTGATGTGATTCAAGGAAGACGACTACTTACAGCAGCACAGTAGTGAACCACTTTAACCTTTTCGACCTCCACGTTCTCAGGATGTCGCCATAACATGGCTAAAACCAGGTTGTAAAGCAGAGGGATTGGCTTATATGTTTTCTGGAAAAACATATTTAAGAAATCCTGCCATATGATCATCCGCAATCAAATCGGAAGATGAGAAATTAAACAGTTAATTAAGCTGTATTAATTTGTTTGCTATTTGATCACAATCCATTTTTAAATTTACTTCATGCCTGTGTGTGTGGTTGAATTCAGTCATGACTTACTTGCTCGGCAAAAGGGGTCGGTGGGGTGATCTGGAGAGTCTCAAGAAGGCTCTCATAAGTCAAACGACTCGGCTCAAAGACAAACATCCCGGCATTGAAGTACAGGGGAGGAGGAGAGCCCATCTCAGCCGGCCATGTTTTCTTATCCGGGCACTGCTGGCAGTAGCCGACGGAGTATTGCGGCGAGTGGCTCCATGTTTTCTCACAAAAGCAGTCCATCACGGCGTAGAAGTAGCCATCTGGGGTGTCAAAAAGATGGTCGATATTCTCGAACACTTGTATATCAGCATCCAGATACACCATCTTGCTGTACTCCTCAAACTGCGCACACAAGAGAATCGAGCAAGCATGTAGTTTTATATATATGACGATTGGCTACATGAACAACCAGCTTTTGGCAACCAAATTGTGTCGCCGGCCAAAATAAAAACAAAAATATATTCATGCTCAGGTGACAACATATTTGTCCGCTGAAATCAATGGATACAACCAATCAATATATATAATGCACTTTTTTAAAACTTTATCAGCAGATAATTAAAGGCACGAATTAGTTTTACATCTAGTCTATGTGATTAAGCATAGAGACTTGTGGGGTACTGTATTGCTTCTTTATATGCAGTCTTTATGGATTTATTAATATAATCAACTTTCTTAAAACCTAATTTATTAATACTAATGTGTGAATGCTAACCTATCTCTAATTAAGGAAAAACGAGTGATATTAATTAAATATTTTTTAAAAATAATTTCTAAGAATATTTAACTCCATTTATTACTATTTATAAACCATATAAAACCCTATATAACATAAAATAAAATAAACGTCATAAATCAATTCTAACCTACATGATATACCTTATTGGGACTTTATTAGGATGATCAAATTTCCTAAGAATATATATAAAAAATAAGCAAATATAAAAACATGAAACAAAAAAGTATTATCTCAATTTCTAATTATACACATAAACAAATTAGTACAAATATTTTAATGATTGTTATTTCAAACAGTCCATATATAAGACATATATCCAAACTATCAACTACTAAATATTGAAAGATAATTTAGTTTTGAAGTCCATAATTTTTGTTTCGAAGTAGTGATAATTAATTTCTCTTTTAAAATAAATAAATAATTATACAACTCTCTATAAAATTATTTGGATTCTAAAATCATTTATTAATAACATCACAAAGTTATTTACATCATAAATATTTTGATAAAATACACAAAAAAAAAGTCACAACAATTTGAACATATCCCACGCATTAATTTGTCATAAGAAGTGTCTATATATTTGCACTGTATAAATCGATGTATTAGTTATAATGAAGCCTATAGAATTTTGCTTAACTTACGTTCCAGATTCGGAGCTTGGAGTAGTTGATCACGTAGTAGGCCATGGCGAACTGAATCTGGTTCTCAGGTGGATAAATAGGGTCAATCTCACGAACAATGCAGCCTTGAGACCTCAAAATGTCACGGTGTTCCTCAGGCACGTCCGGCAAGATTGCCACGACAAGAGGGTATGCACTCTTCACCCTGCGCAAACCCTTCGCCAACCCAACCACCCCTTTAACGTAATCCCCATTTCCGGCTAAAAATGCAACGTAGGCCCTCTTAGAATAGCCGGTGTTAACGGTGGAAACCTTGCCGGCAGCACTCATAATCCCATCAACCGGCATCCCTGGGGCCATATTATTAAGATTTATTGAAGCTTGATATGTATAGGCAGCACAGATTAGGTTATTTGGAATGTACAGAAGATTGGTTTTGAGGATTGTCAGGAAAGTAAACCAGCAACGCTAAGGATGCTACTCTACTAACCTTTTTACTCCCGAGTTGTTCAACTGTGCTCGGGCCTCCTTAAATAGATCTAATTAAAATGTGGTCTAAATTCATGCCAAATTAAATGAACTCCAAATGCAACCCCATAATGTCATTTTCGTGTTTAAGAAGTGGTATATATTGTTTTGTTCGACACTATATATATGGTGGTATACAATATTTCATTATTTGAAAAATGAATGAACACCCATTCTTGTAAAGCTCATGATCACCTAGCCTTATCATCGCCAGCCTTATCATCAAATGAACGGTTGAGATTTCACGATATGTATTTGGTTGGGGTCGTCGTCATGCCAATATTTGGGTGATAGATTCCACTAAAATAGGTTATCTTCGGATGCTGTAAAGACACCAATTTAGCCAAGTGGGAGTCATTTCCCACATGAAAATTTTAGTTACTGAAGATCAATGGAAATGGAGAAGACGGCTTTTGTAGGGGAAGTTCAGCATGCAATGCCAAATTTTGGATGTTCGTCAAACATGTATTCGATTCGGTTAAAATTATACAAGATTAAATATAGTTTTACATTGATAATCCAATCATCTCTGATGATCATGAAGTGCTTGAGCAATTTAAAATTGATTTACCTAGTTTCTCAGTTGTATTATCTTCATGAAATACTCGCTGAACCTTGACCATCTAGTCTCGAGAAAGCAACTCCTTAACTTTGGTTATCAAAATAAAGTCTGCATCAAACTTTGTAGAATCTAATTGAATCATTTTTTTTCTTTCGTTGATTGCATGCAAATGACTTGAAATTAAATCTAGTAACGCTTGAAGAAAAAAAAAGAAACTAAAAAATAGAACTCAACTTTAACCCGAGTCCCAAAGATAGGAAAAAGGGATATCCATTGGACTAATTCACACTTATTGCAATATGCTATTAAAATTTACCTTCACAATGAATGTAGTAAAACTCCTAGTAAGATCACTAAAGGAATTGATTAGTTTGATTGGTACATAAGCTAGAGAAAAACAAAAGCCACGAAAGATTATTGATAATCAATATTTACGTTATTGAAAATCCCTTTTACCCTTTTTTTTTGGTAAAATAAAAAATAATCATTTTCCTTTTCCTTGATAAAGAGAAATAGAAATATATTCCTTTCATCATCCTTATATGTTAATATGGAAGAGAAAATACGAAAGTGATGGAAGTCTAGCTTGAACAAGAGAGGCCAGAAAAGGTCGAGGAACCGTCGGGAGCAAGTGCGCGGGGGGATATTGTTCCGTTGGGTAATTTGGAGCATCAGCAACGACGACGACGACGACAATGTCGATGAGATTGTGACCATGTTTTTTAGTTTCCTAGAAAGCTGATATTGGTAGTTTTTATAATATTTGTCTCTATATTTATTTCGTATTTTCGTAACGACTTTCTTGTTTGCTGGTTTGTCATTTATAGATATATTATTCAACTATTTTATATTATTTTTCTAACTTTTAACAGATTTCATGAAAATATTTATCAAATAAGAAAATTTTAAATTTTTTAAAAGGTTTTGAATTTAAATTTAAACTCAAGAAAATCTCTTGATAAATAAATAATATTTCGAGCTATCATCAACGATTTAGAACTTTGAAGGAAAAGTGAATCCCAAAGAAATCTCTCGTGAATACATAAGTTTAGCAGTGGTTGGGATTATTTTTTATAATATTTTTTGTTTAAAAATATATTAAAAATGAGATTTTTTTATTTTTAAAAAATTATTTTTAATATAAAAATATTTAAAAACAATAAAATACTTAATCTAAATAAAGTTTCAAGGTTGAATAACCAGTTGATCAATTGCTCATTGTAACCTTATTCATTTTTTTCAGTAATGTGGTTGATATCTAGTACTTGATGCTTGGTAAACTAAGATGAATTATGGCTAGTATCTGCAAAAGGTCCTTTTTTATGGATGTGTGGATTCTTCAATGCTTCAATAAATAATTTTTCTAGAGAGAGAAATTCCAATAATATTCTAAAAAGAAATGCTCTATATGTGTGTGTGTCTTACGAAGACTGTGAATATTTTTTCAAAATGTCTCATTGTGTATTTATAACTCATGAGTCTTGTCTTTTTATTGAGAGAAAAGACTAAAGTGTGTTTTTAACTTTATAATACTTGAGTTAGTGAGTCATATTCCACTCATTTTATTTGGTTAAAAAATAGAGACATTGAGGTTCATGAAAGACTTTAATACACCTGGTATAAAAAGAGTATGAGGAAGAACCCATGAAGCTTGAGTTTGTAAGAAGAGGTTGGGCTTCTCCTCTAGGTTGACTTCATCTTATAAATTAGACTTATCCTATAGGTTGAGCTTATCTTTTAGATTAGACTTGTTTGCTAAATTGGATGATCATTCATTTAGATATTATCCTATAGTTGTTGTCTTAGGCGGGGCCGGTCTAATGGCAAAAGACATCATTCTTTTAGACATTCTCAGATGAGGATGATCATTCTTTTGGCATGCCCAAGAAAAAAATAACATTTATTTAAACATGGTAAAAAAATATATCTGTTTTCTTGGGTGTGCCCAACAAAGTATGGTCATTCCATTGGATTTGATCAAGATTAGAGTCTTTTGCTTGGTTGGATTCAAGGGAGGATGAGTCTTATATTTGGCTAAGCCCAAGGGAGAATGAGTTCATCACTTGGCTACGCGCCAACAAATACGGTCCTTAAGATTTTTTTAGATCTATTAAATTTGAGTTTATCATAACCTTATAACACTAATTTATAAAGTGATACCTTTTATTAAATGGTGTTATACAATTATGATTCTTAATCATGAAATGTGCAAACTTCAATCCAAAATTTGATGTTAAAAATGCATTAATTTATTGGATTCTTTACATATATTCTTGAATATCATGCTAGCATGTGGTTATTGAATTTGTGTTTCTTTGAAAAAAAATATTCATGATATGTCTAGATTGAGTTTCGTTCGTCATTTTATAATTCACAAGAAATATAAGTAAATTTTCTATTCTATACTTCAATTTAAAATATCTTATTTAACCATAGAAAATGTATTTTTATTTTTTAACATTAACACATGCATTAGTTGTTTCTAAAAGAATTTATTAAAATTAATTCAATAATAAACATAACTTTATAAAATTACAATCACCAAATAAAACAATATATTTATTAACAAGTTATATAATATAAATATTATATTAATCATTCTACTATTATATTAAAATCACCAAGATATATGTTAAATATCCATAATAATTTACTTGAAAATACATATAAACTAGCAAACTAACGTATATATTAGTATTAGTAAAAATAAGGGTATGCTAGTTAGTTTAACATTAAAAATATAGGGATTTAAGTAAACAATAAAATAAAATAAAAAATTTTTCATTTCAAATTCCCCAGTTTTAGAAAAGTATCACATGTTCTCATTGATACATTATCATAACAATTGTTTTTTTAAAGTGTTTTTTTTTGCTCTGAAATACATCAAAATAAATATTGTTTTTTAAATCAGTATATTAAAATGATATAAAAAAATAATTTTAGATAAAAAAAAACAAATTGAAATTTTGCCAAACAATCTCAAAAATATATTAAAATAGTTTTTTTTTCATGTTTTGTTTTATTATTTTTAACATTAACATATTAAATTAATATTCTTTTCAAGTCCAACACAATTTTAAAATAAAAAAATATTTTTTAAAAAACATTTTTAAAATCAAATTAACTTTGAAAAACATTATTCTTAGCGCGACCCTTCTGACTCACGGATTGAACGAAACGACATTAAACGGTTCCTAACATTTTCAGCTTTTCCTCCCAGATGACACGGATTGAAGATTGCAAGGAAATCAAGAGAGTGACTCACGCATAGATGCTTGATGATGAGGATGCTGCTGCCCTTCTATTCCAAAGAATTGAAATGTGGTTCCTAATTGATTGGCTATGTTCGAAGAAAACAAGAAATCAAGATCATTCCGATACCAAAAAGAAAAGTCGACGCTCAGCCTCTCAGCCCAAAGTGGTGAGCACAGATCTCATTCATGCAGTGCTGTTCAGCTCCTGCACCATAATATATGTTTTCCAGTTATTTTTTCAGTAATTACAAATAATATAAAGACTAAGATATGTTTTCCAGTTATTTTTCAGTAATTACAAATAATATAAAGACGTTGATGTTTCACTGTGTCTATAGATACAGATCACTATGAATTTTTAATAAACTGTGGTTTTTAATAGTAAAATTATATTTTTACCCCTAATACCACAAAATTTAACCCTTTTGAGCCGTGGGTATTTTGGCCATTTTCCAGAAGATCTGTGTGATATTTGCATATTATTTGGGAGTGTTCTGGTTTTTTTTCTATATTCATTTACACAATAAAACTATTTATTTACCCTATGAGAGCTACAAAAAGACGAGGGCTAGGTAAGGGTATTTTCTTTTTTTGTCTGATATTGAATAGTGAAATATGACATTTGCCCTCGGGTGGGACACATGCAGGGGACTGAAAGTGAGAGTAATTTAAGTTTTTTTATATTTGTGCACAATGAAACTATTTAAATATCCTCAAACTACAAAAACAAAGGCTTGGTGCTAGGGGCATGATGGTACTTTCACGTTCGGTTTTTTCAAGATTATTGATGGGTCCAGGGGTGTTTAGGTAATTCTATTTTTTTAATATTTTTTTTAAGTTACTGCAGGCATGTCGTCCGGATGCGCCATTTAGACAACTTGTATCATGTCTATAGGTGGTCACCGTATCTCCAAGTGCACAACCATGTTCTCTTCCTCTTGGCGGTGCGTGTGTCGTAAGGCGGTTGGAGAATCAACAACGAACTATTTTTCTTTTCTCCTGCAACGATAAAATACATGTCGATCTTGTATAAATGGGTACCCTTCAATTGTACCATTCAATTGAAATACAGTTTTAATTTTATTCAATTGTACCCTTCAATTGAAATTGATTGTATATGTTGTTTTTCATTTTAACCCTTATTCTTTTGATTTTTGGTGTTGTTTTTGGTGCCTTTAATTTTTTTTGATTTTCAGTTTTTAATTTGTTTCAATTTTATCCTCCAATTGAAAGTAGTCATAAATGCTAATTTTTATTTCGGTCCTTATTCTTTTGATTTTTTTTAAAATATAATACTATTTTTTTTAAATCCCTTTATTTTTTTTTGGTCTCAAGGTTTTGATTTTTTGCATTTTTGTCCTTTGATTGGAATTAATTATATACTTTATTTTTTATTTCAGCTCTTATTTTTTTTTAATTTTTTATTTAGTATTAATTCCAATGGTTTTTTCAGTCCTTTGTGGACAATGTTTATTTTTCCCCGTATTTATGCATCTATGCTTTTATTTTTTATTTTTATTTTTTGTTGTTTTATTTTTTATTGGTATTTTATTTTTATTCGGTTCATTTTAGAAATTTTAATTTATGTTGGTAATCATTTTAAAATTAATATTTCTTCTTTTTTTCTCTTTGTTCTTTTTTTTAGTATTTTTATATGTTATTTGGATCAAATGATTTTTTCTATGCACATAATATTTATTTTAGTTTTTCCTTTTTTTTTTATTTGCTCTTTTGTTATTGTTTTTTTATTCTTTAAGATAATTATATGGTTTCATTGTTTGCGCAACAATAATGATAATTTTAGTGTTATTATTGTTTTCTTGCATGCTTTTCTTGTAAAAATATTTTGTTTTTTTATTCTTCGGGACAATTTAATATTTTTAATTGTCAGGAAAGTAATGATAATAATAATTTTAGTTGTTATAGCTATAATGATGATGGTAACATAGCAATAGATTTTCAATGATGTTTTTTACTTTTTATAGGTAGAAAAACAACAATTTATATTTGTTGTTTAGTTATCGTAGGTGTTTCTACAATTTATATTTTATTATTGTGTTTAATTTAAATTAGATTATGACTAATCCTAATACTATGAATTTGATGATTGAGGTATCTGAATCTTCTTACTTTTTTAATGTCTATGATAATATATATATGCTCAAATTTATAGTATAATAAAATCACACACTTTTAATTTTTTTTTTGCAATGAAAAAAATTATGATTCCAGTAGTGGCGAATCGAGAGTAAATGGTTAGTTATTAAATACTTCTTGTTGAAAAGGGCAGTTTCCTGGTGTTCAAGTGTTATAAAGTTCATGAGATGTATAGGGGGAGAAAAGCAAGAAAAGGAAATTATAATATGTTAGTAACTTGATCCTTTTATCAATTTCATGTTTGTTTTCAGTTTGCATCGCTTTTTTAAAATAAAAAAAAGAAATAGAAAAGAGAAGTGGGTCAAATAGAAAAGTTTGATTAGAAAAAAAATATATTTTGGGAATAAAAACTATTAAAATAAATATTGTCATTTGTCAACGTTGGTCAAGATATTTTTTTAAATAAGGATTGTTGATTTACTTTTTGATACTAGAAGGAGTAAGTAGTTATTTAAAGTAAACTACAAGGACTAAATTGCAACTTGGACTTGATTGATATGTATTTGTTGCGATGGTTCCAATTTGTAACAAAGGGGAAATCGTGGGTTTTTTTTTTCAAAGAAGAAGAAAACAAAAGGGCCCACAAATCAAAGGCCTGGTTCCTTTTAGGCCCAACATAATGGCCCGAAGCCTTTCTTCTTCCTCTCTCCTCTTCTTTCTGGCATTCAGGAAGCTATGTCTACCCTCTCTCTCCTGAGTTCTGCCACAAGAAGAAAACTCTTTTGCAGACCATGCTCGACGACACCACCCCGGCATCCCACGCCAAAATTCTAACCCACGCCACTCCCTTCCAAGCCTTCCTGAAAAAAAATAGTGAGTCAGCGTGCCCTATTTTCTTGATCCAAACGGATTGCATTGAGAAGGGGAGTGAAGGGTAACGATGTTGCCAGAATTGTTGATAGGTAAGGTCTTTAGGGTTTCTGTCCACTGCCCACTGCCCACTTGATATCAGCTTCGAAAGAAAGAAAAGGAAGGGCTTTTGAGTAAAGAATAGGGGGCTTCTCTCTCTCTTTCTTTAGAGAGAGAAAAAAGGGTTTCGAGGAGCATTTGCAAGGGTCTGAGAGAAATGGATGCTGGAGAGAGGTTTCAAAGAAGAAAATCAGAAGATATGGCAGAGCAAAGACAAGCCTTTGGTTTAGCATGTAGATGCTACCAGTTGCAACAGCAGGAGGATTTTAGCAAATCTTGATTAGGTATAATTTCTAAAACCATGAGATTGATTTGGGCTCAAAGCTATGTTACATTTTGGTTTTTGGCTTTGTTTTGGATTAATGGGAACTGCCAATAAGAATTATTTAAAACCTCGACTCATCCTAGCTGCCTGTAGCTAGTTGTGCCTCACAGCTGCTCTGCGGCCTTGATATCTTGTGCTTTGCATGTAACTTCGGTATGCTTTTTAATATCCAATTGAAATGCAGAAACCTGTTGACACCCCCTGTTTGAATTTTGTGACTCATTCGCAATTTAAACGTTAAGTTTTGATTGAATTCAATTAAATGAATTACAAACACTCTATCATTGATATACAATGAATGATCTGATGACTCTGTGTGGTATCAGTATGCGATGAATGAATTCTCTGTCCGGTTGTTTCTGTGTACTGATTTCTTGAGCTGAGCCTAGTAGTGATAAATGTTTGTGTAGTTAGCCCTGAAGCATCGGAGCTAAGAATGACAATATTTCTTCGAAAGGATGTTTAAGAGTGATGTTAGATCTTCCCTTCACACAATCAATCCCTGGATGTTATTTTGTTTAGTGATTCCCAGGTTGCAATATTGACATGCTTCAACCTTTCCGTTCCATGTGGATTTTGTCATCATCACATGCTAATTCGAAGGATCAAATCCCATCTGTCTTTACTTCTTCCATGGTTTTTTGAAATTTATTAAGATTTATGTTCCAGTCAGTAACGGGTTACTCTTACAATACCCCATTCTGGTTCTACATTATCGCACAAAAAGCTGATCTTAGGTGCCCCACGTTATTATTAAGAATAGAAGGAATGTTTTTTTTTATAGCAGCAGCAACCTTATCAGATTGAAGTAAATCATTAATAGTAGGAAATGTGCTGTAGGTGTTTCAAGTTTCTCTGCAAGAAAAAGTTTTTTTCTTCTTTTTTTTTCCAGAATTGTGCAGAATTAATTTTGGGCTTGTTTAGTGAGGTTTGAGATTCGAATTCCAGAGAAGCTTTAATTTTTTAATAAGGAAATAACAGATTCAGGTTTGCCTGGGGTTTCAAAAATGGACAGGCCTGGAAACTGACAGGGCAGATCAGGGACAGCCCACATTTATTTTTAAGATATTACAGTTAATGGGACTATTTGCTCTTTTATTATTTGATGAGGTGTCTGGGAGATGACAATATTGATGGGTTATGAAGAAAATAAAGTTCATACTGAATTCTTGAAGACGTAACTACAAAAGTTTAAAATGAATTCACCTCTTTTATTGAGAGGTATTGTTTTAGTAATTGATGTAGCAATTTTAGGACTTTAGTGCAAGCTGAACCCACAGAAGTAAAACCTTTAGTTTGTGCTGTGGTTTTTCAACTTTCAAGAGAGCTAATAAGCCTGAAATTGAGAAAGTACTTACTGATTTAGGAAGTTAGGGTTTCTCCAATTGAGAAGTAGAGCGTTTAGGAAGCAAAGGAGAGGCTACGCTTTGTTTGTGAAGGATCCTTGTCAAGCTATTCCAATGATCGAAATCCTTTGTATACTATGACCTTGAAAATTTGAATATCCATTGAATATTTTATTTATTAATCAAGCACTAAATTGTACACTTTAAAACAATCCATTATATATAGTAGCAAACCAGACTTCCTCACACTTTAATATCTGACTATAGTAAATGCTTTTATACATTGTCACACAATAATCCTGCTAGTTGCTGAAGAAGAAGGAATCCTTAAAAACTCATGTTGCCTGAATATAACTTTACCTAATAATTTAATGGCGTGACAGGGGTTGGGAAATCATACCAACCACACAATTCAATACACCAATGGTTGACTGGGTGAGATCAACATGTATCATAATCTTTCTGAGGGTGGTTGCCTGATGGCTTGCCAGTCTGTAGGCAGCTAATTGGAGGCGTGGTAGGAGTTTTCAACTCTCCAAAAGTCTGCCAGCAGAACGGATCGTAGAGGTGATACTTTTCTTGTAGTGGTTTTAACTCTATTGTAGTTAGACTTACATCAATGCATGGTAGGGCATCACTGCAGGCAAAGTGTACAGGTTTTACTGTGTATGTCCCTCTTATTTTTTCATAGGTGATTCCTGATAGAGCTACTGCTGATGTTTGGTTTTTGCACTTGCTTTTGTCACAATAAAATTGATCAATCACTATTGGAAGCTGAACCTCAGAGACTTGAATGTTTGAGAAAAGTACTCCCTGTACTGAGCCTGATCCACCCTGCAGATGTTATAGTTGAAATTGTATGTGAGTCACACCATGAGCAACTTGGCTGAATCGGAAATACTGCAATTTGGTATACGGAAACCTTTTAAGCTAAATACAAAATGGCTCCAGCAGTTGCTTGAACCATTGAACTTGGTGATCTCATGCATATGAAAAGACAGAACATCATATTTAGATGCTGGAAAACTCTTTCTGAGCTTTAAGTTTCAGTTAGAATGTTCATTCTTTTATCAAAAGAGATAAGGTGTCTCAGAATGTTCTCATTCTGAAACTTTGAATAGACAAGGGTGTGTGCAAGAATATTTAAAATGTCATGGACCTTTTGAAGCTGAAAGGTTCGTTTTGATTGATATCTTTGTTAATTATGTACTGTACTACTCTTGCTCCGTCCATGTGTGGCTTAAATGTGTTTGGTTTGTAAAACCCCTACAAATCAAACTAGATTCCTGGTTGTAGTTTGCAAATTTTGAATAACATGGCATTGCAGATATTAAGAATACCTGCCATGTCTTAATTCTGACACCTGTCATTGTGCCATGCATAACAACATCTCGTACGGTGATATTTGAGACACAGGCTTTTGTACCATCTTTTCCTAGACTTCCGATGCTGATTCCATGTCCTGGTCCGCAATTAACATTGTGTATGTATACATTCGTGCATCCAGTTTGTATAGAAACACAGTCATCTCCTGCATAAATCATGACATTTAAACATTTCATTTTGTAATAATTCTGACATTGGATGGATGATAAAGACAAGAAAAATTGTCTGAGTCTGAAACTCCATTGCCTTCTTGGATTCCAAATCGTCTACCTATATTTGAGTTGTCATCTTGTACTAATGCTGTCATTTCTGGATTAAAAGCTTGTTCGGTACTCACTTGATATATTGACCTATTTAATTTAATTTTTTAATATGCATTATGCTATGTGTTGTGAGGCTTTTCTAGAAGGCAGAGTAGTAGAAAAAGGATGGATGATAAAGACAAAAAAAATTGAGGGCGTGCAATAAAAGGTGTGTTCTTGTGCCTTTGGAGGCAAACCTAATCCTATATTGGACTGATAATGATTTAGGCTATGACATGTGTCAAATGAATTGCAGCTAAAACACCAAGTGTGGAGGCTGTTGGTTGCCATGTGTCAAATAAACTGTGGCTGTTGAATGTCTGTTTGAGAAGTTCACGAAAAGGATAAGGCAGTACCAATTTTTAATCAGAATCCTATCCCAGGTTTCTAAATTATGTGGCGTTCTTTGGTCTTTGATTTCAAAAGTAGCATCAGGTGTTAGAAATCATTTTTGTAGAACCTTATATTTGAATCTTCAGCTCCTATGCATGTTTGTCAAGTTCACCCTACAGCCTACACTGCCTAATTAAATATGATATGACAATATTTTTTTATCTTCAACCAATGCAATTACCGCAAGCAAGATCAGTGCTATGAATTAACACGTCTTTGGAGTTCTGTAGGTGGATTCCATCTGTATTTGGACTGTCTCCGGGAGATGAGACTCTCATATCATGCACAAGAACTCCTGCGCAGTTGTCGAACTTGAGGTGGCATTGTGGGCTGTTTTGAATTGTGATGCCTGTGACTGTCACATTGAAACTTCCATAAAATCTTAGTGCCTGCAAAAGAAAGCATGCCAATCATGTTATAAAGTGCGTGCTCGTGAATTGCGATAGAGATCTTCATAGTTTTCATGAAGTCCATACTGTTGGCTTGACGCTTGGCATTTTCCCTTTGAGCTCGTTTCTTATCTACAGCACAGTTCAGAAAAGAGGCATGATCAGATTCAGATAGATACTGCAGATAAAAAATAGTTGCAGGGGAAGGTACAAATTGAAGTTACTTACCGGCATTGGTGGGTGTTGCTGTACTGTGTTGTTTAGTGGAATAATGAGTTCCGATTCATTGTCTATAGGATCTTCAAACGGGTAGTCTTGCCACCATACTGAGCCACTTCCATCTATGGTGCCTTTTCCCTGAATTGTGGTTCCTACAAGCTTGGTGAATTCAAGCCACTGCAACAGACCCTTACCCCAAGCATTGGAGTTTGTTGGGGCAATAATTGTGCCATCCAACTGAGAAAAAAAAATCCATTTTATCATGTCATTCATTAATATGAGGTGCGTGAATTGCTGTCATTTTCTCTGCTAACAAATTCTGTATTTGATGCTTACCTGAAATACAATGTTTGCCTTACAATACTGACCCGAGAAAGAAATAGGTCCCACAAGGAATACATATTCTGCTGGAACAGACAACATTGATGCTGCCACTTTACAAGCTGCTGCCCATGCAGCTTGGAATGCCTGCATAGCACCGTAACACCATGTCAACCAGCCGTAAGTAAGTGCTGTTTGAAAGTTCGGTTGAAATTGTTTTTGAAAGTATTTTTTGTTCAGAAATACATCAAGATAATATTTTTATTTTTAAAAAAAATTATTGATCTAAAAACACCATTTTTTTTTTAATTTAAAGTAAAAAATAAAAATATTTTCTTAAAAGTTTTTTCAAAAATACTTAAGAAAAACTATAACTACACCACAGCGAATCACTGTTAGTGTTTGTTCGTGCATAACTGTATATTGTTCTTTTTTAAGGAATGGACCCCACCTTGGGGTGGTTCTGCTGTCTTTTCGTTTGTATTATTTGTTGGTGTTTTGGAGCTGTTTCTACTTTCAATGTGTAATTCTGTAATTTTGGTGGAATCAATTTGGTGCGCAGCATTGCTGCAAAAACTGTGGAGCAAATAACTCAAGAGTCATGACTGGTGAGGAAGGATGGGGATTTAAGGAAAGTAGAGAAGCAGTCCCGTTATGTAATTCTAAAAATTTAATTGACCTTTGAACTTGTATGAATCGATGAAAAAAAATTCTAGTATCGAATGCAGCCAGCTGTAATGTTCTCCTGGAATTAATGTGAAAAACGGGGTCATGATATGTTGAAATGTGCTAGAAGAGCTGTTATTCATCGAGTCACTCTAAATTGCATGAACATTTTAACAATGCAAAATCATGTTTCAGGACTAAATAGACATGGTGTTCACTATACTTGTGAAATGTCGGCATATGAAGGTGATGGACCAAACAGAGATTCCATATTGTTGCCCTTTAATTTTCTATGACCTTGTTAGCAAACGAATTCTCCTGTTTTTTTTATATATATATATATAATTGAGACCTGTTGTGTACCAACTTAATATTGTGTAACAAACAACTTAATACCTTTGTATCGTCGCTCTTGCCATTACCCTTGGCCCCAAAATCAAGCACATTAAAGGTGGTGGAACCGTTCTGTGGTGGACTTGGTTTTGGTTTTGGTTTCTTTTCTTTTGGTGCAGGAGGAGGTGGCGCTGGAGCTTTATGTGGAGGTGTTTTTGGTTTTGATACTCCATGATGGTGTCGGTGGTGGCTGTTGCCATGGCTTTTCCCTTTCTTCTTGGCCAGAGAAGCTGAGTTTGATCTGCTCGGCCTCCAATGCTTGCCTCTTCTAGCAATGCAGGTATCAAAACTTGCAGACCAAACTAGAAAAACAATGAAGAGCATGAACGTGAGGCTTCTAAAGCTAAACCCTCTCATGTTTACTATGTAAGTGGCTCAATGTAGGAGAGAGAGTGAGGGGGGGAGGGTATCTGAGAACAACAGAGCTCTTGACTGCCAGATAATAAATGATGGCAGGGTTTATATAGGGCGAGCAGTGTCCAAAAATCATGAAACTTTATGGTGCCCTCTTAAGCAAAGATGATTTCGAATCTTCTGATAATTGGAGGTTTTAAAATGATTCACTTTAATTAATCATATTGCTTTCCTCTCTGTGAATTCCGGTCGGGACAAAATTTGGATGGGCAACAGAGTTTCCTGTGTCGAAGTTAGTTGCATGTGACTCGTCCACTTGTGTGTTTGTGTGCGAACTCATTCTTCGTAGATTTTCATTCCATGTTTACAAGAAGTAGATGACAGCAAAGACAAATTAAAGTACGCTAGTTTAAATCTCGTTGTCCTGGTTGTTTCCCCCCCTAGTATGATCATATTACCGGTGGATATTTCCGAGCCCGTTTGTGTTTATCAACATTTGGATAAAATGGATTAAAACAAGTAATTAATGCCAAGATACTATACTTTATTTTGTTGCTATCTTGAATTAAAATAAACAAAAATATCTCGTATTTTGAAAACATTAAATTTTATATATTTTCTCAAACCGAATATGATTGGATCTCTTTGATCCCATTCTGAAGTTTTAACCAAACAAAACCTAAGAAAAATTAATGTTTTTTGTTTCAGCTCAAACAAGACTTGACAAAACTGCAATATCCTCGCACAGCGACGGAAAAGACATTATTTCATGTAAAAGCCAAAAAGATAAAGTCAGTGGGTCTACAAGGTGTCAAGGGCACTGAATATTACAACTCTTTTACGGTCACATGCACGTTCACGGGCTAGAGTTTTCCTCTGTCCTCAGCACGAGTCTAGGCCACTCAGCCATGGCTGCAAACTTCAAGCTACCTTCCATTTTAGCTTCTTATTTCTATTTCTTTTCCCTGTAAACAAGGCTGTCTATGAGAGAGAGAGGAGGAGAGAGGGAGATTTTTTTTAACAGAAGGAAATAAAACTACCCTATCTGTCTTAACTTGACTTCAGATTTGGCCATATCTTTTTTATTCTCCACCTGCATGCCTTATCCTCCTTGAAAAGAAAAGGGAAAGCAGGGATCACGTACCTGGCAGAAACTGGATGATTACGATAAGTTTGAGCTGGGGTTGTGTGCATGGTAACAGTGCTCAGCTACCAATAATGCAGCGAACCGGAAGATGAAAAAAGTGTTTTTCTTGAGGTCGGTCATGTTTAATCACGCCTTAGAAATTAAGCAGGATTTGATTTAATTTGTAATTAATATGTCATCCGATTGTAGCACAGTCCTAAACAACTTTGAATTTTCATAATTTTCAGATGTCACTTTAAAAGTCTTGAAAAGACTGGATGCGATTCAGGGGCAGAGAAGTGTTTTCCTCAGCTATATAAATGAAGCTCATTTACCTCCCTATGAGGGCTGCCACCTAATATATCTTTTTTTTATAAAGAAAAAAAGCAAGGGTAGGTGAACTTGTTGGTTAAAAAAAGGTAAAAAAATTCTGGTTGGTGGGCAAACCTCCGATTCGGGTAACTTGTATTAACATGCTAAACTTATGGACCGGGTTATGAACTTCACTCAAAGTATATTTTGTTTTATTAACTATTTTTTATTTAATTATATGACAACAAGAATAGAGAATTGCAAAATGGAACATCAACCTAATACTGAAATATATTCTTGAGACAACAATAACCTTATAAAAAGCAAAATAAAATAATTATAAAATTGAATTTCTAGTTAATCCAATATCTATACATGAAATCAAAAAACAAAAATTAAACTCGTCACACCTGCAAATCATGTCAACCATCCAAACCTGTGAGCATGTTCATAGACTTTATAAAATTTAATAACATGGTTTTTTTTTATGAAATTATTTATTTAACTATATGAAAGAAAAATAGATGATAATGAAGTCAAGTTCAACCCTACCAAACCCTTAAATCAAGGGCAATTTGGGTTACCCTAACAACAAACTCACAAAATCATCTTAGCTTTATAAAAATATAAAATAAAAAGAAATAAATTATGAAACTCAATTTTTAATCATTTTAATATTTAAAAAAAAGAAAAAAAAGACAACTAATATTTACAAAATAAAATATGGATTATGGATTAATTACAAGTTCTAGCATTTGAATATTACAAATATCCTCAAGATTTTTTTTAATCTTTATGTTATGATATTCCCAAATCCAAAGTGTTTAGTAATGTATTTTTTAGCAGTTAGATTATGGATCAATTACAAGTTCTAGCAAGATTATTTATTCTTCATGGTTTATAAAATTTATAGCTTGTTATAAAAAACATGAACTTTCAAAGCAGTTATCTTAACAGGATTTAAGTGATTCTGAAATGATTAAGTCGATAACCTTAAAGTAAACGGTTATAATAAATAAAAAATAAATAAACATTTATTTTTTTTTAAAATATATTTTTTCTTAATTTTGATATGATAAATTTTCTATAATTAATAACATATGTTTATTCATTCTCACCGAGTTATTATTACCCGACATTTCTACAGGTAACTTCTAAACTTTCATAGTACGATCATTTTATAAACTGAATATCTTTCATTAATTGCATTGTCGTGATGTTATTTTTGAAATTGTTTTTCATTCAGAAATATATTAAAATTATATATTTGTTTTATTTTTTTTTAAAAATCATTTTTTATATCAACTCATGAAAATAATTTAAAAACACTAATTTTTTTAATTTAAAATAAAAAATAAAAAATAATTTAAAAAAAAACACTGTTGAAAAGCTGTAACAAGTATAATATATTTTTCTTCTTCTCACGTGAACTCTATCTCACATGCATGATATCAACGGGGGAATTTGCTTGCACGCAGCAGGGTTGTGAATAATGGTTAAATGTATATTAATTACTTTTAAAGTATGAACACACGTAATGTACGCAGCACCTTCCTGGTCCTCGTGACTTGGGAGGCAAGGGCAACCATTTAATTATATGATTTGGGTGTTGGAAAATAAAAATTACTTTAACTTAATTTAAATTGATGAATTAATACATAAAAAATAATTGTTAAATCAATTTCAACCACATCCGTAAGCAATACGCATATGCTCGTGAGCTTAGAGTTCCTTCACCATCTCCATTGCTTCGGCTACTAACCGAGGCATGAAATCCCATACGTTATTTTGAGCCAACATGTCCATGTATTTCAACACTTCACTTTTGGAAGCTTAATTAGCTTTGCCCATTCTTGGATTTATTCCTCCAATAATTGCTCCTATCCAAAGTTTATTCACATGCATGCAATTGGAAATTTAGCTGTTATTTAATTATTGAATTATATTTGTATTCTATTACATGGTTTCTATAGATATTTTAGATACACACAATTGTGATGTATAGATTTTGTAAAATAAGAATTATTAATGTTGAAAAATCACAAGCCCTCATCATGCCAATGTTCTCGGATCAACCCTCCGAGATACTAATTAGAGCATTCACACAAATTAAATAAGCTATAAAGTCTCTCAAGGGAACATAGTCTATGATTCCCACTTCAAGGGACTCCATTATTCGTATGAATATAAAAATTAAAATCTCAAAAGGCAAGTTTGGGGATTCCAGGCATAGTTCGAGATCATATCTCAAACAAAATGAATCTCATCTGCAATTGTCCCTTCTCTAGGCCACGCTGAATAAAATCCTATATACTATTAGTAAGTTATTGACAGGAGAAGAGTGAGTTGTTTGTTATTGTGTTTCAAAAATATTTTTGAAAAATAAATTGTTTTTATTTTTTTATTTTAAATTAAAAAAATTGGGTGTTGTTAGATCATTTTTATGTGTTATTTAAAAAAAAACATTTTGATGCATTTTTAAACGAAAATCACTTTCAAAATCAACCTCAACCATACTCCCAAAAAGGCATAAAATATTCATTTAAACAATGTAACTGTATTGTTATGCAACCATATTTTTTGGAAAAAAAATAAATTTATTTTTAGATTTAAATTATTTCTTTATATTTTTGTATCGGTTTAATATACTAATATCATATATAAATGTTAATGAATAAATTATTTGTATGTATTTTCAATTAAAAAATAACTTCTATTATACTCCTAGATAGGTTCAAGGTAATGGGTTGGTGCAACTAATCGTTATAGCTTATTTGATATGTTTACCGTTGTAGCTCCTTTATTCATTGTTATTAAACTCGGCCAGAATCCATAGAGAACTTGAACAGTACATTCTTAGCCAAAGGTTGGGTCTAAAAAATATCCCTACAAAAATATTTTACTTTATATTTAAACTAATACCCTTTATTTCTTTTATTTTTTTATTCAGATTATTTTAAATAGATACTGTGTTTTTAGTTATTTGTATGTATTTAATTTTTAAAGAGATTGTTCTTACTCATCTATATATTTAAGTTTGATATAATAAAAAAAAAATTGGATAATATTTCTAATATATGTAACCTTGCATAATTGTTTTTTCTTTTATTTATTCAACCAGTCATATTTTTACTTAAAATAAACTCTATTTTTACTTTTCTTTAATATAAATATCAGATCATGATGTTACAATGAGCTTGATGGGTGACGTGTGACATAACCTCTTAATGAAGCTATTATTTTGAATTGAATGATAGTAATGTTATGACATTATATATATATATATATATATATATATATATATATATATATATATATATAACCTCTAATTTCAAAGCTTTTATATAAAAAAAAATAGTTATAATTTTAATCTATTTGTAGGAAAGTATTTTTATTTTAGAAATGAAGATTGAAAACGATGCTTTGGTATTTCTCATTTGTTTCGTTCCTCAGGTAACTTGTGCCCATGTATAACACAAGGCATGCGTGTCAAGGTACGCAATGCACTGTTCATACACATGTAGAATTAACTTCACTTGCTGGAGTGTTGCAGTTGTCAATGTTATTTTAGGCCCCAGTGATCGTATTTGCATTTGTACAATACCATTTGAGACCAAATATGTTTTCTCTCTCTTGTTTTTGGTCCTATATTTATTTTTAATTATTTTTTATTTCATACTTCAATGTTGAGTTAATTATTATATTGTTTATTTTTGTTTGTTTTATATAGGGTTATCGCATTCTCAAATAAAATGTTTGTTTTAGGTTTGATGTTGAATTTTGCTAGCATTTATTTTTATGATATAACTAAATGTTGATGTGTTTTTTAAAAGTTATAATGTCAAATCTTTTTTTTTAAAGTTAAATCTATGTTCTTCCGGTCATTTGGGTTAACATTTGAACCCATAAAATCAATCAATTTAAATCGGGTTAGTTTACACCAGTTTAATTGAGAATTTGAGTTGCGCAAATAACTAGTACATAAGATTTTAAGATTGATCTACTTAGCCAAGATTTAAAAAAACTATTACAAAACTCTTTATATAATTAATATTTTTTATATAAAAAACAGCGCAATCATTAAATTAATTTATAAATAATAACATAGCTGAAAGTGGAATATCTCGCACTCACTCCTTGTGCCATCAGCTAGAGACAGGGAGAATGGCCATAAAAAGTTGCAAATGAGAGTACAGAACCTCTTGCCCTGCCGTGCTTGGAACTTTCATCGATATCTCTCTCAATCCTTCAACTTATTAATATAATCAGAACTATATGCTAACTAACAACATTAGATTTAAACATAATCTGTCCTGCTTGCATGGCTAGATCCTTGCCATCAGAATAATTCACGAAGCTCTTTGTCCTCTTCGAACATAGTCTATGATTCCCACTTCAAGGGACTCCATTATTCATCTAAATATAAAAACTGTTATTTTTGTTTCGAAATATTTTTTATGGTTTTAAATTGTACTGATGTATTGATGTTAAAAGTAGTTTTTTTATAAATAAAAAATAGTATTTTATTGTATTTTCAACTAAAATACACTTTGAAAACAATATCTACTACATTCCCGAACTACAAAACCTTAAATAAAGATAATTATTTGATTTTTTTTTTGAATTTTTTTCTCAACTAAATCAACATGTATAATAACTCGTGATGCGGGTTGAAGTTTAATAAAAATACCTTTAATTTTATTAACTCCAAATCAAAGACTTAAAGGTGAAGAACTATCTATTTCAGGCCATTGATCGAACTATCATAGAGACTATCCTTGATAAAGTAAGTGCTAAGAGCATAAGGGACTCTATGAAGCAAAAATATCAAGGATCAACACGAGTTAAAAGAGCTCAATTACAAGCCTTGAGAAGGGAATTTGAGGTGTTGCAGATGGAGGAAGGGGAGAGAGTGGATGAGAATCTTTGTCAGACACTGACTATTGTGAATAAGATGCAAGTTCACTGTGAGATGATGGAGCAGGTCATGATCATTGAATTTTTTTTGAGATCAATGACTTCCAGATTTGACTATGTGGTATGTTCAGTAGAGAAGTCTAACGATTTGAGGCAACTTGCCATAGACGAACTTCAAAGTAGTCTCCTTGTTCATGAACAAAGGATGAATCATCATCATCAACACTATGAACAAGTTCTGAATGTTTCATATGAATAAGGAAGAATAAGAGGTGGTTGTAATACATATCAACATGATGAACAAGTTCTGAATGTTTTGTATGAAGAAGGAAGAAGCATAAGTGGTTGTAATACATATCAACATAATGAACAAGTTCTGAATGTTTCATATGAAGGATGAAGAAGCAAAGTTGGTCGTAATACATTTCGAGGTCATGGAAATGGTAGAGATAGACACGAATTTAACAAAGCACTCGTGGAGTGCTACAAATGTCATAAACTAGGAAATTTTCAATACGAAGGTCCTAGTTGGGAAAAAGGAGCTCATTATGTTGAGATAAATGCAGAAGAAGAACTGCTACTGATGGTTCAAATGGATGCTGAGATAAATGCCGAAGAAGAACTGTTAATGATGGCTCAAACAAATGCTGAGATAAATGCAGAAGAAGGACTATTATTGATAATGGTTCAAACAAATGCTGAGATAAATGCCAAAGAAGAACTGTTACTAATGGCTCAAATAGATGCTGAGATAAATCTAGAAGAAGGACTGTTGTTGATGGCTCAAACAAACTTTCACAACAACTCTAAAGAAACCATGTGGTTTCTTGATTTAGGCTGCAACAATCACATGATTGGTGATTGACAATGGTTCTCTCATCTAGATAAATAATTTTGATAGGTTGTAAAGGCTCGACAATGACTCCAAAATGACTGTAATGGGGAAAGGAAACATCAAGCTTCGAATTAATGGTGCAAGTCAGATGATTGTTGATGTGTTTTATTTACCTGAGCTAAAAAATAATCTACTTAGTATTGGTCAATTGTAAGAACATAATCTGGCTATTCTAATACAACATGAAGAATGCAAAATTTACCATCATGAACGAGGGTTAATTATGCGTACCCAAATGTATGCTACCAGGATGTTTATAATTCTAGTTGAAAAAGAGACGTTGAGTGCAGGCTCACGTCTCCATTCCTACATGCTTTAAGACCACATCTGATGATGCAACTGACCTGTGGCACCGTAGATATAGGCATTTACATTTCAAGAGCTTGAGTACCTTGTCTCGTAAGAAGATGGTGAAGGGAATGCCTCATCTCAGTGAGCCATCTGCTGTATGACAAGAAAACAACAACAAGAACCCATTCCTAGATAGAGTATATGAAGGGCTACTCAGCAGTTGCAACTCATCTGTGCTGACATATGTGGTCCTCATTACACCTCAATCACATAGCCATATCAGGTACTTACATTTACAAATGATTACAGTAGAAAAGTTATGGACCTATTTTTTGAATCTTAAATAAAAAAAACATTTGCTATGTCAAAAAATTCAAAAAGTCTAGTAGAAAAAGAATATGCAAATGTAATATGTTGTCTTTGAACTAATCACGGTGGGGAGTTTACCTCGCTTGATTTTAATGAGTATTGCAGCTTTAATGATATTGTTAGACAATTCATAACATCATATACCCCACAACAAAATAGGATTGCTGAGCAAAAGAACATGACAATTATGAACATGGTACGTTGTCTGTTGATAGAGAAGCTTCTACTAAAAGAATTTTGGGCATAAGTTGTCAATTGGGTTGTTCATTTGCTTAATTGATGCCCTATGTTTGCTGTGAAAGACAAGACACCAGAGGAAACATGGTCCGGGTTCAAGCCATCATTGGAACACTTCATAGTGTTTGGTTGCATTGGACATGTTCACATTCCTGACAAAAAAAGGTAGAAATTTGATGATAAAAGTCTTTTATGTGTCTTTTTAGGTTTGAGCCAAGAATCTAAAGCCTATAAAATGTATGATCCAGTGTCTACAAAAATTATTGTGAGGTGAGATGTAGTGTTTAAAGAAGACAAGAAGTGGGATTGGGGTACTGAGGACACCGAGAGTCCAATTCTTGAGTAGGGAAATGAAGAAGGGCAACAAGTTGAAGATGATGCTACAGAAGCAGTGTAGTAGATTTAAGACAGTGCTAGATCATCCAGCAACAATACAACAAGTTAACGACAATGTTATAAATAACATAGAAGCAGTGCAGCAGATTTGATAGTACTTCTGACGAGCAGATTAACGTTACTTCTGGCGACATTGGCTCAAGTTCCTTATCAGATTCATCAGCATGAAACCATGCTCCCAGTCTAGTTTAAGTGAGAGTTAGAAGAAAATGAACTTACTTGCAGGATTATGTAAGGAGTGAAGAGTTATTTAACTTTGATGAAATTAACTTAATGTTGGTTTCAGCCTCCAATGATCCACTAACCTTTGAAAGAAGCTGCCAAGAGCCTGAAGTGGAGAGCAACAATGGATTTGGAAATTTAGTCCATCGAAAAGAATGGAAAACTTGGGAGCTTACGACACTTCCAATTGGAGCCAAACAAATTGGAGTAAAATGCATCTTCAAGATAAAGCTAAATGAGAATGGGCAATTGGATAAACTCAAAGCAAGACTTGTAGCAAAAGGATTCTTGTAAAAATCCGGAATCGATTATACAAAAGTCTTTGCACTCGTAGCTTGATGGGATACCATTCAAATGATCCTAGCTCTTGCTGCTTGTCGAGGTTGGGATGTGCATCAGCTCAATGTGAAAAGTGTCTTTTTGCATGGGGAGTTGAATGAGGCAATGTTTATTGAGCAACCACGAGGCTATGAAATAAAAGGAGTAAAATACAAGGTTTATAGACTCAAGAAATCTCTATAAGGACTCAAGCAAGCTCCTTAAGAGTGGTACAACAAGCTTGAATCCTACTTCATTAAGGAAGATTTTAAAAGATGTCCGAGTAAACATACCTTGTTTACAAAGACAACATAATTTGTTTGTAAGTGTATATGTTGATGATCTTATTTTTACAGGTAACAACGTTGCAATGTTTGAAAGGTTCAAGAACTTTATAAAAAAAAAGAGTTTGACATGTCTGATCTTGGAAGAATGAAGTAGTTGACGGTCACCAGACCAGACTTAGCGTTTGTGGTAAGTTTGATCAATAGATTCATGGAAAGGCCAACTAAGCTACACCAACAAGTTGTAAGGAGAGTTCTTCGTTACATAAAAGGGACTACTTAGTTGGGAATCTTTTACAAAAAAAGGTGGAGAAGAAAAATTGATAGCCTACTCAGATAACGACTACACAGGAGATACTTAAGACCAAAAAACACACCAGGATATGCATTCTTACTCAGTTCAGGAGTTGTAGCATGGTCTTCAAAGAAACTAGTAGTCACTCTTTCCACTACTAAAGCTGAGATCATAGTTGCTGCCTCTTGGGCATGTCAAAGTATATGGATACGTAGGATTCTTGATGAGCTTGGTCTTGAACAAAGTAAATGCACTGATATATTCTATGATAACAACTCTACTATTAAATTATCAAAAAATCATGTTATGCACAGAAGAAGCAAGCACATTGATGTTAGATTTCACTTTCTTCATGATTTAACTATGGATGGAATTGTCAAGCTAGGTTATTGTGGTTCCAAAGATCAATTAGCAGATATTATGACTATACCTTTGACGCATGAGGTGTTCATAAGGTTAAAAGAATTGCTAGGAGTTTGCATGGCACCAAATATAAACTGATTGCAAAGTGCAAGTCAGTTTAAGGGAGAGTTTGTTAAGTTCTTTTGTTGACTGGTTCAAACTGAACCAATCTTTTAGTCGTTGTTGTTATTAAGCTAATAATATCCTGATTTTATGGACACTTCAATTTAGATTTGATTTGATTTACCTGTAACCAATTGACCACATCTTTAGTGGTTCTGTTATTCTTCTATATTCCTTCTATATAAAGGCTGCTATAAAGTCTTGGTTCCTCATCTGCAATAAAGTGTCTTTTCGGCTTTTAACATTCATTGTGCAATTAAGAGCTTACAAAATTGACACGTTCTTGATTTGTCATTTTCTTAATTTTTTTTGAAAATTTCATTTCATTTCATTTTATATCTAGTTTTGATCCTTATTTTTTTAATACTTTTTTTAATCATTTTTTTTTAATTTTGTTTCAATTTAAACCTAATTACTTTCTTTTATTTTGTTTTCATGTCATATTTGGTCTGCATTGTTTGAGTTTTTAATTATATTATCATTGAATATTTTACGTTGTTATTTTTTTATGGTTGACTTCTAACATGCCAATCCTTGATTGATTTTTTTAAAAAAAGTCATTATTTGACTTTTTATTATTAACCCCTTAGTTTCATTGGTTTTTCCATTTATGTTTTTGTTGTATTATCTTGATCTCATATCCTGAGTAATAGGTTAGTCAAGCTAACCATAGTTGAATCAAATTGTTTTTCTAAATATTTTAATAGTGCTTTTTACAATCTCGTCCTTCATTGTTAAATTATTGACCCTTGAGCCATGTATTTTTTTTCACTTTTATTTCTATTTGGATATCCCAAGTGCAAGTTAGTCAATTAACTCTTGTTAACTTCCATTTTCATACTTAGTTGTGTTTATTTAACCTTGCCTTTTTTTGGTTTAGGTATTTCTTTTGGAAGTTTATTTTTTTAATCTCAATCCCATATCATAAGTCGCAGGTGAGTTCAATTTTTATTATTATTATTATTTTAATGATTTTCTTAAAAAGTTTTCATTTTGCATTAAGTTATTTGACCCTGAGTCTATCATTGTTTTTACATCTCTTATTGTTTTGTTATTTTGAGAACGGGTTGGTCAAGCTGACCTAAGTTAATTTTTATTTCTTTCTTATTTTTTTTCTATTTAACTCCGGTATTATTTAGTAAGTTTAGTTTTTTTTTATCTTGATCTCATGTTTTGAGTGGCGGGTTAGTCGAGTTAACCCAAGTTGGCTTAAAAAAACAACTTCCTTGATTTTTTTTTAATGAGTTTTTTTATTTTACTTTAAATTATTTGCTCTTGAGCTTTGTTATTTTTTTTTACTTTTCTTTTTGTTTGGTTATTCCGAGAAATGCTTGGTAAAGTTACCCTATGTTAGCTCATTTGTTTTTGTTAATGTTTTTTTATTGAACTTTGGTTTTTTTGCTATATCCTTCTTTGAAACTCTTTTTTTAAATTTGATTTTATGTTATGGGTTATGAGTTTATCAAGTTTGCCTGAATTGACTTGGATTTTGTTTTTCAATGTTATATTTTTTAATGTATTTTTTGTTTTTGTTTTTTTTTGACATTAGGTATTAGGTCTTGAACTTTATGATTTTATTTTATTTTTATTTTTGCAAGGTATTTCATTTTGACACTCTAGGGTCATGTTTTAGTTAATTATAACCCAAATTGTCTTGAATTATTATCTCTTAAATATTTTATTTTAGCGTTGAAAAAATTTGGCTTTGTCCCATAGAGTAGCATGGGCACCTACGTAGTATTATACCAATACTCGTGGTAATGAAAAAAAAATTCAATTTGCTCTTCTTAAGAGCAATTTTGTTTTTTTTATTGTATTAGGTAATATTGGAAATTAATTTTATAAAGAATAATTTAGAGAAAATAATTAAAATGTCATAGAAAATTAAACTTGCAAAACGAATAAGCTTTAATTAAATTTAAAATGCAAGGATTGGATATTTTTCTTTGAAATAAAGAGAGTAATTAACTAGTTGTTTCAGTAAACATCATTTCACTCATATGGGGTATGTGAACAATATCTTTGAAAAAACTAAATATATTTCACTTGGACTCGTATTTAAAACACATGGGTATGAAAATTAACAAAAATAAAGCTGATATTTTTACTTTTTTGTTATTTATTAATATATTTAATTAACAAAAATAATATAAATCAAACTTTAATTTATATTTCCTTATATATATATATATATATATATATATATAATTGCTAGAAACCCTGTAAAAATCTTACTTTTGCTTTATAACTAAAGTACATATTTAATGTAATTTTCTTTAGTTCATGTTAATTATAATTAAGTCATTCCAAAAGAAGAAGCTTTAAACATATCATATACATATATTTCTTTATCTTAATACTTAAATGATTTCTATATACAAAAGACGTCTTAATTATGTAATTTATTAATCACTAATTAATATTGACAAGTGAAGTTTGATCATGCATAATTAGTTCTATAATCATAAATCTCATTTAATATTAAAATTTTAAAAATGAGTATTCTGCCAAATCTGTTACCCACTTTTCTAAGATATAATCTTGTGATGTGCTAAAATTGATATAATTTCTTGGATTGGACACCAATTGGGTGTTCTATATAACGATGGAAAAAGCTTCTCACCAGACCCAGCGTGACGAGAGGTAGGTGACGACTGATCTGTATAGATGGTTGCAAGCAACCATAAAAGAAACTCGTTCTTACCCACTGCCATCCATATATATGCTAAGAGAAAGCTAGCTAGCTAGCTAGATCTACATTCCATCTCCTGAATTTTGTTTCTGCGACTGAACATACATCCATCATTAAACACCTTGAAAACTTAAGTTTCTTGTGGCCAGTCAGTCAGTCTTTCACAACTTGCAGTGAATCTCATTCCCGAGAGCATCTACCTTAAATGGACACAAGACTCGAACCCAGCCCAAACCCTAAAACAGAAACAATTTTCTCTTTTTTTTCTGCCAGTTCATACAGGTCTGGATCACTCAAAGGGTGTCTTTGCCCACATGGAATGCCTTGGAAACTTTCTTTCGTGTAAGCCTTTGCTTTCTACGTTTACCTGAAACTTTTCAAAACAGAAAGTCATGCATCCACTTCAGTAGCACAAATTACTACAAACATTAAGTGTTACAGATGTCCTTACAGGGAGTTCAGAATTACCCCATAAGCCTATTCCATAAATTTTAGATGTAGTGGTAAGTTGGAGAAATTAACTTGATAGAAAGTGACTAGATTTGGAATATAAATTGAAGAATTAAAATGTTTTTCTTCTTCTTTTTTATTTTTTTTTAACTATCATTAGCAGCCTAATAAAATTTCCCTGAGCCAGCAGTAGAGTACTGCACAATTTCATTATTGGAATCTCGGAAGAGAAAATACTCCAGGTAGAGAATGCTACTCTATAAGCATATATAATGTGTTCACTAGCTCATGATTTACGTACCTGATCAGCTGCATCACAGGACCATGAGCCGTTCTCCTCTTCCAAGCCACTGCTCTCTCCATCATCTTTGCAGTGAACATGGGGTAAATGGGCCCACTGAAAAGAGTAAAACATGATCGATTTGGATTAAACTACAACATTTTACATTAGATCAGTTGATTTGTTTAGCAGAATTCTAGCTCGTTTCATTTCCCTCGAAATGGTTCTGCGCATGATGGAGTGTTACAAATCTACCTATTCTCCAGAAAATTAACTTACATTTTTTGCAGCTGTGCTGAAGGCTTCTTTGTGAGCTATTCTTGGATTTTCAGTTTTGAGCCTTCTGATCTCTTCTCTGATAAATATGTTTTTTTTTAAGAAAATAGTAATACCAAGGCTAAATCATGTACTAATTAATATTATAAATCTTAACCAAATATTCCTTACCTGATGAAGCGGTTGTAAGCAGATGGTCCTCTTCGTCTCTTCTCTGGGGCTACAGAAATAAATAGTTAGTTCAATTAGCTAATAGGTAGATTAGAGTTCCAAAACAGAGTTAATTTACATTATTTTTCCATATCATTGACTGAATCTGGCTAGATAAATCTGATAAACTTACGTTTATTAATGACACGATTACCCTGATTAATCATATGATCATGATCTTGATCATTGTCAGAAGAGATCACATTGTACGAATTTTTCATTTCTAAGCCTTTTGGGGCATTGACATCTGGACGAAGCTGTTCTTTTAGCTGAAGGGAAGAGAAGAAAAACTCAAGTTCAAAGATTTATCTCTACTGGACATCAAGAACTTCAGAGTGCTAGCTAATTAATAAATTAAGCTAGTTACTGATACAAGTTTTCAGGAAAAAGAACAGAAAAAGCAACTGATATATATAAGTATATGTGTGTGTTAATCGAAACCTCATCCTCATTGCTGAGAGAAGTTAAAAGATTGAAAGGGAGAAAAGAGAATTTCTTCATGTTGACAGAGAGGAGGCTGGTGCAGTGTCCACATATCACAGTCACCACCGTGGATAAGCTGCTGCATGGGACGCTTACCTACAACATTCGCCAGAAAAGAAAAAGAAAAAAAACACAAAATAATTAAAGTCGAACTGAACATTAATCTTGTGAAACTCTATGAAGCTGAAGTGCATTACAAGTAAAATGGTGGTGCAAAAACCACATGGAACGTAGCAAATCTGATCCGGAAGATCAAACAGATGGTTCAATGTTGACATTTTAATGAGTAGGTAACTCGATAGGCACGTAGCTGGCTAGGTGCTCGTGTTGCTGATGTTCTTGTGTGTCTGCCTGCGTGTGAGTCTCTGTGAGAACTGCATGGGTCTTCTGATAGATGGGAAGAATTTATAGGCTTTAGACTGGTTTATAATACATACGTACAATGCATGACAATGTAAGGAAGTACGTGTATATTCTCAGTATGCGTAAGTAATGTACTCGGTCCGGCCATATGGATCGACTCAAATCCTGGCCCGTGCATGGCTATAACCCGAGTTGAAACTCACTTTATTGACTTGAAAGTAGTTTAGTCTCAGTAAAAACAACCTTGGAAACCTCAACGACGTCATATCTGAATCTCGAATTTCTATGGCACCGAGTAATTAAAACTGACAGTGCCCCTTTGTTTCATGTGTTGTTTTCTCTGTTATTTACTCCGCCTGACTGTTTGAGCAACCCTGTCACTCATGGGAGAGAGCGAAAGTGCATCACATCAAGTCTTACCATAAAGGAAGAACGGGTAAGTCTGTAGAAGAGTTGACGGAGATGGAAAGGAGGCATCTTAGTATTTGTCTTTGCTAAGAGATGGTAAGGATAGTTGACAATGAGAAGGGTTCGATTTATAGTTTTTAAAAATAATATAAATTATATTTTAGAATTTTATTTAATAATTTAATTTTTTTAAGTAAAATGATTTTCTGATATAGTATTAAAATTTTGTTGATTAAATGGTCATAAGTTTAAATTTCATCAATCTATTGTACTTGATAAAAATCAAATATAAAATAATATAAATCTATGTAAATTTCAAGATTAAAGAGCTTTCACTTGATGAATATTAAAAAAAATAATATAAATTATATTTTAATATATCATCCAACAATATAACCTTTTAAATTAGATGATTTCGTAATATTTACTTTGATGTTCTTTTATTTACTTTCAACCGGCCCTTCCTTAATGCCTCGCATCTACTTTGTCAGTTGCCTTTTATATCTCCGCATAACTTCAAATTCTCCCTTTGTTGTTGACCTTTTTTCTTTGATGAATCCCTTTGTTGTTGACTTGTTCATGTGCTCGCAGAAGAGAGCTAGCAGATGGAATCTGCAATTTTTAGATATTGATTTAAAAATTTAAAAATTTAAAATATTTCTTGTTCTGTTTTTAATTCAAGAGAAGCAACAATTCTTCTTTTGTACGATAGACACAAGAAATTTGTTGGTAATTGGTATTCTTCTTCTGTTTGTTCCGTGTTTTAATTCATAAAAATCAATAGTATATAAAATATTCCTCACCAACATATGTACTTTTTTTAGCTTTTAGTTATTGATATAAATGTTCCCGTTGAAGAAGTAAATTAAAAGCAATTGCTAAAATTATACTTTTTTTATCTTTGCTTTTTCAGATAGTTTATGCATTGGAGTTGCTCTAAGAAGAAAAAAAAAGAATAGATAGAGAGATATGTTTCACTAGATCAACAATAGTTAAAGTTCAATATCAATTACGATTTAGAGTTTATAAAATTGTTAATATTATTAGAACTCCATAATATTAAAATTATTATCTATTATAGTTTTATCATTGTTAGGTAAAATTCTAGTTAAAGAAGAAGTCCTAGTTAATTTAGGAATCCTTGATGAAAAAAGATTTGTAACAGACTAGTTTATTAGAATCTTTGTTTAATTAGAATGTTAGATTTCTAGTTAGATTAAGAGAAATATACTTGTAATTAGAAGCCTAATACACAAGAATAAGGAAATATAGAGAAAAGTTACAAATGTATAACTTTTGAAAAAACACAATTAAACACATTATTCCTCTCAAATTTTCTTATACTTTAGCTTTGTTCTTCTGTTTGTTCTTATAAGTTAGCTATCACACATTATCCTTCTCTTCCAACAAGTGGTAGTAGAGCTTAAGTTTGACTATTTAATATGGTCAATCCAAAATTTCTACGACAATGTTCCTATTTAATAAAGGATAACTATGAAACTTATTGTATTCAAGTTAGAGCTTAGCTATGTTTCCAGGATGTGTGGGAAATAGTTGAAAAAGAATTTGAAAAGCCTAAGCAATAAGTAACATTGACTTCAAGCCAAAAGAAGGTCATGTTAAAAAACACGAAGAAAAGATCAACAAACACTCACAATCATCCATCAATGTTGAATGATAACATTTTTAAGATAGTGGTTGACACAACCATTGTTAAGCAAGCATGAGAAGTTTTTCAATAATCAAATAAAGGAGCTAAAAGTATAAGAAAGGTACATTTATGAGAATATATGGGAATTTTAAAAAGTTACATATACTTGAATCAAAGAATATTTCAGAATATTTTGCAAGAGTATTGTCATAACCCAATTTTGGGTCATAACCCAAAACTACCTGTAAATAACAAAAAAAAAGGGCTGGTGTCGGTAGGAAAATCAGGGTGAAATTTTGATTGTTTTTGAGAGCTCGATCGTACCTCTTTTGTGCCAATAAATGAAGGAAAAGCGCAGATTCAAGGCTAAAGTAATTTATTATCGGATAAATCTTTGTAAAAATTAAGTCGAAAGATATGATTATATTTTTATGGGTCAGTTTGATTTAATCGTTGGCCGATTTAAAAGTGTAATTATGTTTGAGAATTAGTTTAGGGTTCAATCGAAAGAATTAATTAAGTGCAAGAACTTGATTATATTTTAAAGTAGCCAAATTAATTTTATTAAGGGCTTAATCGATGGGAAATCAAGTTCTTAAATTTAATTCGGGTCAATTGATGAGATTGGAATTTTCGGAGACCGATTTGAATTTTTCTAAGCCAATTATGCGAAATTAGGGGCCAAATTCAATGAATTGAGAGTCTAATAGTTAATTAGGGGTTAAATCACGCAAATCAGAAACCAAGGACCAGAATAAAAAGGTCACTCAAAGCTAAGTTTGAGATTGAATTTTTGTGGGATATAATTGCATAAAATCATAAGTTTAAATCCAATTAAAGTTACAATTAGAGTAGATTATAAATTTAAGGACCAGATCATACTTTTACCTTCAAATTTTTTTTGAAAATCGCACTGCATGTCTCGGCTGCATAATTTTTGAAAATTGCATTTTGCATTCCGGCTGCATGCTCCCCGGCTGTGAATGATCAGCGCCTGCCTTCAATGTTCAGCAGCGGTACCTGCATGCATGTACCGGCGTGCTCCGGCGTGCCCGACCTTAAATGTTCAAGAGCGTCCTGCATTAAAATTTCAACGGCAGCACCTGCATTCAAATTTTGGCAGCCAAAGGTTTGTTTTTATCTGCTATAAATAGCATGCAGTGGACGAGAAAAGGGGGGAGGGGGGAGATCGAAAACGAAAAGAAAGAAAAAGAAACAGAGAAAACAAAAGGAAAGAAAAAGAAACAGAGGAGAAAAAAACAAAAAAAGAACAGACAGAGGAAAGCAAAAGAAGAAGATTTTTCACGCGGAGAAGAAGAGAAAAAAGCAGAGAGAAAGCAAAGAAAACAAAGGAAAATTTACGAAAAAACATAGTTGATCTTCATCCCTCTCGGTGCTGGTCTCTCTCTCTCGGTCTTCTCTACTTCTCTCTCTAAAACTAGAAGCCTCTCTCTCTCCTCCCTCTCAGCCAGCCACCTTGGGCCATCATTCAACCACCCATATCCACCCCCATCACCACTGGCAGCCTCCCCTCAACTCTGGCAGCTCGGTCATCTTCTCCGGCGAAGCAACGGGAGCAACAGCCACGACAACAACGTGACCAGTGCATCTTCCGACATCCACTCCGGCCACCACAGGCCACCATTTCCGACGCCACCACAACCAGAAGAACCACCACGATCTCCTATACCTAACGGTATTAACAGGTACTCCATTCTCCATACTCGAAAATCCTCCTTATCACTATTCATCGTCCCTGTGGTTGCATGCGGGGAGTGAATTAATTCACTCCCCGTGTGGGCCTGGCCCCTGAAGAAGGCTTCCAGCCTTTGGGGTGAAAGCCCAACCCAATCAATTCGTGGGCTGCAGCCCAACCCTTTAGGTGGGCTAGCAGCCTGGCCCATCAGGGCGGGGTAGCCAGCCCACCAATAATAAAAAAATAAAAAGAAAAATAAATATAAAAATACAAAATTTTCAAAAAAAAATATTTTTTGTTTAAAAAAGATAAAATGTATTGTTTTCGTGCATATGACCAATACACTAGCATATTTTAAAATTTTGTTTTCTTTCAAAAAAAATATATTATCTATGAGTTTGAAGAAAAAATGTGTTTTAGCATTGATTTTGTAAAGAAAAATCATTTCTTGCATCTTGAGATTTTACAACATGTTTGTAAGAATCAAAAGGGTATTGGCTAATTTTTCAAAAATATTAAAATCTTATTTTTGGGAATTTATTATTCTCTGTCGGTGTTTGGATAAATAAATCCTAAGGGGTCAATATCCAAAATATTCGGCGGGGATAGTATGTTATTATTCACTGTTCGGTGTTTGGATAAATAAATCCTAAGGGGTCAATATCCAAAATATTCGACGGGGATAGTATGCTATTATTCACTGTTCGGTGTTCGGATAAATAAATCCTAAGGGGTCAATATCCAAAATATTCGGTCGGGGATAGTATGCTATTATTTACTGTTCAGTATTTGGATAAATAAATCTTAAGGGGTCAATATCCAAAATATTCGGCGGGGATAGTATGCTATTATTCACTGTCGGTGTTTGGATAAATAAATTCTAAGGGATTAATATCCAAAATATTTGGCGGGGATAATACACCATCATCATTTCACCAACATATTCTTTGAAAGATCAAAATCATAGCAAATCATAAGCCAACCA
Organism: Salix viminalis; assembly: GCA_029228465.1. NCBI lineage: Eukaryota > Viridiplantae > Streptophyta > Magnoliopsida > Malpighiales > Salicaceae > Salix > Salix viminalis. Next base: position 2,176,811 of record CM055433.1, read on the forward strand.
AAACGTCAAGCAGCTTACCTTAGGTAGGGCGTATTAGTGGTGTTAAAACCTTCCCTTTACGCAACCAGTCTCTTACCTTAGAATCTCTGAAAGACCAGTTTTAGGTTTCCTGGTAACCATAATACTAGGTGGCGACTCCCTTTTCCATAAAAATAAAGATAAGACCCCCACATGAAATCCCCTGCTCACGGGGAGGGATCGTCGCGACGTCCGCGCTCTCGCGATGGGGTGCGACAAAGATAGTTCTAGATAATCCTACAAGGTTGGAGTACATGGACAAAATAAAGAAAAAAGGAGGAAAATGAAGATTTGAAATAGAAGGTCATGACAACCTTAATAGGTCAATCGGTTTACCGTATGAAGGAATTGGTTGACAAGTTCAGCTACCAATAGTAATCCAAAATCTAGATTTGATAGCGGATTTGATAAATCAATAGTTAAATGTTATAATTATCAAAAAGACGAGTCATTATACTAGGAGTTACTAAAGTCCAACCGAGAGAATGTTAGGGATAACACAAATCTCGTGATAGATAAAAGAAAAAAGTCATCATATTACTAATGCATAATAAGAGAATACAAGACAAAGAGAACATTTTGTATCTAAACAATGGAGCCAACAACCACGTGTATGTAGAAGATAAATTCTTTGAGTTTAATGAATTAATTAGAGGTCATGACACTTTTGCAAATCATTCAAAAGTTTTCTAGGAAAAATATATGATTTTGATTAAACTAAAATAAAAAAGTCATCAATTTATTAGTGATGTCTATTATACACCTAATGGGAAAAATAACATGTTGAGTTTAGAATAATTATTGGAGAAGGGGTATAAGATTAATATGAATATTGTATTTTGACATTGCTTGACACTAAATGATTTATGATTGGAAAGGTAGCCTTGTTTAAAAAAATAGAATTTTCTTGATAAACATAGAGATGGATGAGCCAAAATACCTAAATATATACGTGAAGGATAAAACTTGGTTTTGGCATATGAGACTTAGACATGTAAAATTTGATAGATCAAAGATGACAACGTAAAAGGATATGTTAAAGGGTCCATCATCCATTATACATTCAAATCAGTTATGTGAAAGATGTTTTGGGCAAGTAATTTTGCAAGAGCGTTTCGAAGAAGTCTACATTAATAGCAATTCAACCCCTACAAGAAATACATGATAATGTTTGTTGCTCTATCAAACCATATTTATTTGGTAAAAAATTGAATTTATTTTTTTTATTTTTATTGATTATTATAGTGGAAAAAATTGGTTATACTTCTTAAAAAAAGTTTAATGTGTTTAGTTGCTTTAAAAAAGTTGAAGGCATTAGTTGAGAAAGAAAATTGTTATTTTATAAAAGCACTTATGATAGATAGGGGTGAATTTTGTTTTGATGATTTTAATGAGTTTTGTGATCATGGTATAAAAGTCTCCTAACAATACCTAAATGTCGACAACAAAATGGTGTAGCAAAGAGAAAGAATATAAACATTCTTAAAATGAAAGAAAATTCTTAAAGAGTTTTGGGATGAAGTTGTAAATTATATTATTTTGCTTGTTAAATAGAGATCATAATAAAAGCTTGGATGACATGACTCCACAATAAGCGTAGAGTAGAGAAAAAAATCAAATGTCTCTCACTTAAAAGATTTTTTGGAGCATTTGTTGTGTATGTAGATGATCAAGAACCAAACTATATGATAAAAGCAAAAAATAATAATAATTGTGGACTATGATCAAAAGTCCAAAGAATAAAAACCTTACAACCCTAATAAATGAAAGATTATAATTAGTACAGATGTTGAGTTTAACAAAAAAAAAAGGAGCATAAGATTTGAAGGTATGATTATGAGAAATATAACCTCTTACTGACTCTTGATGAAGAGGAGAAAAGATATAAAGATCATCAAGAACCTATAGTTGCACCTCTATAAACACTAATGAGCTCAACTTTTTCCATTTCTTATAGTGGAAGCTCAAGTAATGACACTCCACCATGTCCACTATTAGAGTTTGTAAGAGTTTTAGTATTGTCAGAAGTCCATAATATATCTATTAGAGTTTCATCATTGTTAGATAAAAATCTAGTTAAATAAGGGATTTTAGTTAATATGAGTACTTGATGAAGAAATATTTGTAATAAAATAGTTTATAATAATTCTTTTTTTAATTAGAATGTTACATTACTAGTTAGATTATGATTTATTTTGAGTAGTTTAATTATTTGATTGTCTAGGATTTGAGACTTATAAATAAGCTTATAATTAAAAGCATAATACACAAGCATAGAAAGATATCGAGAAAAGCTAAAAAGATATATCTTTTGAGAGAACAATTAATGAAAAACATTTTTCCTCTTAAATTTTCTTGTTCTTTAGCTTCGTTCTTGTGTTTGTCTTATAATTTAGCTATCATACTTTATCTTTCTTTTTAAAAACAACTTCATATAAAACACAACATGATTTTTAATCCAATCATTATTGAAATACATATCAATCTTTTTCTTAACCACAATAATTGATTGACATTGTACATGATAATTTGGCTGACTTGTTCCTTAAATTTAATGTTAGGGCTTCTACATGATATTGTTTATTTTATGGTTCTTTTCAAGCAAGTTCGGTGATGATTGTGGTAATTTAATGCCAAAATAGTGAGCTCAAGCCCTGAAATGATGTCTTTGTAAAAACATGTACTTGAGTAAAAGAATGCATTTTTTGCATTTGAGATTGATATTGGTCCTAATGCTATTTTGAGAAAAGTATGGGAGTTTAAGAGCATTTTGCATGTTATAGAACACTTTGACCTTGCTTTAGCTATGTCGAGTGGATATAGTACGAACAACTTTATCTTAGCATTCAAAGATGATTGTCTTAGTGAATACTTGTGAAAATGGTATCAACAAGTATAATGATGATAAATACATATTATAATAGTGAATCTATTGAAGAGGTAAAAACCTCAGTCCCTCTAGGGTTTTTATACCCATTAATCTTATAGTTTAGAAGCTCAGAGAATCCAATAGAGGGATTTGTGCATTGTGTTTAATTTATAGTGTCGTTAACCTTTCTTACTTGCAATGCTATTTCATTACATTGCAAGCGTGATACCCATTCTCTGTTATTTCTAAATAACTACTTCGTGTTTAAAAATATGTAAATATAGAAGGATTGTTCTATGCCTTTTTGAGTGTTCATTACTCCTTAATAAAAGTTATGCTGCCTTCAATGTAAGATAAAGAAGAAATTGTGTTTATTTTTTACTATGCAGGTGTATTTGAGTAAGATTATTTTTTGTTTAAGATCACATTTATAAAAATAGGTTAGAACACTCTTTTAAAAAAAAATGATGTGCAAAAACTACCTATCTTAGAGTAAAATATGTAAACGTTGCCAATGACTTTTTTTCTAGTTTAATAGCAATATGTATCAATTAAGATTTTTTTTTATTTTTTTTTAATGATGTTGGAGGGAAATTATCGGTTTAGTCTCAATTAACGTTATAGTCTTAGCTAGCAAATTGAGGGTGACATAAGAGGGAAAATATTGGTTTAGTCTACAAATTTTATGGAAATCAGACATGAAGTTTTTATAACTTGAGGGACTTATCCAGTAGTTTCTTAAGAATATAGGGATTAAGTTAGAAATTAATGTTTTAATTATTTTTTAGTATATCTATCGCTTGCTCCTATATTTTTACAAAGAAGAAATTAATAAGATAACCCTCTCTTTTTTTCTTCTTCTTAATCTCTAAATTCAGTCCATGTACTACTTTGAAATGTAATTTTCTATCCATCTCTGCAAACTTGTAGTCTTATGAATTTCGTTTAAATGGGTAATTCAGGGTTGTTCAAGTCCTGATTATAACAGCTTGAATAAATAAATAAAAAACATCAAAAGTTTGGTCTAGTGAAATTTGGTGAACTCCTTGCTTGTTCAGTAGCTTGAGTTCAAATATTAGATTATATTATATTGCGAAAAAAAAAATATTCTTATTTTAAAGTAAATATCCTATAATTAACAAATCAAACGTTTTGGTCTTAATGGGAGAAAGTCAGAACTAAAAATTCCAAAACCCAAATTAAAAATTACAAAAAAATCATAGAAATAACATTAAAATATTAATTCTCTAATCATATCCTATATTATAATCATCTTTGTATGATCTCTCTTATAATTTAATTTGTTTTGTTTTGTTTTGCAACAAACCACTTGTCAATTAAAAATTCTCGCGAGTTCAATAAACTTTTTTGTTTTTAGTATATTTTACTTAAAGAATATATTAAATTATCTTTTTAAAAATAATTATTTTAAATAAAAATCATTTTAAAAATGCATGTTAGCTCATAATTTCAAACACCCTACAACTTTTGATATCATCACCCACTACAAAAATAATAAATAATTCTCACCGGGCTGCACAGCACTTGGAATGGACCAAATATTTGCAAAAAAACAATTATAAGGGTAGCTGAAACTTGAAGCTTGAAAGGTTGGTCCAAGATGATAGGTGCCGCAAGTGGCAAGGCGTTCCTTCGTTCAACCATTTGATTGGTAGTTAAAGAAAATCATCGTAAGGGAAAAAACAAATAGAGAGAGAGCGAGAGATATGGTTTCTAAGGGGCTATCGTGATGATAATAGACAACTTGTAATTTATATAACAAATTTGATTTAAGTTAAAATATATATTTTTTATAAGAGTCTAGAACAATTAAGATTTTATTTGTTTATCTGGATTTATAAAATATATTTTTTAGAAAATAAGGTTTTTCTTGCATAAAAAAAGATGATACAAGGGACAAATAAATATATTCATTTATTTTTGATTAAATGATATATTTAAGTTTGATTATCAAGTTTTATTTTATATATAGGTAGGTAGGATGTCTTTTTCAAGTTATGTTTTGATTGTAGAGGTTTACGTGCTTTTTGCTCCATGTATGGATTGTTTTTAATTATTAAGATAAATTTATTCATACATCAATTTTTAATTATTGTTTTAATTCTAATATTTAGAAAAAAAAACTTCTCAAGAATTCATTTCTTAACAATTTTAAATACACAAGTAATTTAAAATTTAAACCTGAAAGAAAGTAAATAAAAAATCGATTTTTCTCATCACTTAACAAACAGTATATATTTTTTTGAACTTTTTACTTTTAAAATATATAAAATTCTATTTTTAACGCCTAAATGATATGTGTGTGTGTGTGAAAATAAAACAGCAACCTTCCTCGGAATATATTAATAGCGTTGATTTCCGAACTACAAAAAGAAAAAAACTGAAATCTCGTTTTACCTCGGATTTGTTTTTTATTAGAATAGAAATAAAGGAAACTGAAATTTGCAACTATAAATAACAGCATGTGCTTATAACCAAAGGCGCTACTTGGCAGAGATTCAAAGCCTTGGCTGCTGTTGTTTCTGTTTTCTCTCCTGTTCCTTCGTTCCCCACTGAATCTGTCTGAAGGGTAGCTAATAATTTTGTTTATCGTTTCTTAATCCTCGGTGCTTGCTATGTGTTTGTGATTGAGGAGGTGATATTTTATGTTAGCAGATCTGTGTTCGGTTTTGTTTTCAGGTAACGAAAAGAAAAGAAGAAAGATTTAAATGGCACGTAAGAAGATCAGAGAGTACGACTCCAAGAAATTGTTGAAGGAGCATTTCAAGAGGTTTTCTGGAAGTGATTTGCCCATCAAATCTGCTCAAGTAAGGCTCTCAGACTCAGCCCCTTAATCTTTTCCTTAAACCAGTCGATTAATTGTTTAGAAAGATGTTACAGAAGATGATATTCGATGCATGGATGGATTCTTATGGCTTGATCAACAATGCTTCTACAAATTGTTAAATCCGTCTAAAAGCACAAATTCCCATATTAGATATGTTGCAAATGTTACATTTTTTCCTTCATTTTTTTTTTGGTATATTTTAGGTGACAGAATCGACTGATTTCAATGAGTTAGCAGAGAAAGAACCGTGGCTTTCATCAGCAAAACTGGTTGTAAAACCTGACATGCTGTTTGGGAAACGTGGGAAGAGTGGTCTTGTTGCTTTAAATCTGGATCTGGATCAAGTTGCTGATTTTGTCCAGCAACGTCTTGGCAAAGAGGTCGAAATGGGCGGATGCAAAGGACCCATAACGACATTCATCATTGAACCCTTTATCCCCCACGATCAAGAGTTCTATCTAAACATTGTCTCGGAGAGACTTGGGTGCAGCATCAGCTTTTCCGAATGCGGAGGGATTGAAATTGAAGAGAATTGGGATAAGGTACTGTTGTTACATTGAAATTTTAGATCAACTGTCCTGTTCTAGTTTCTTACTTTACTGCTTCATAACTTACAATATGATTTGTGGTTGTTGGACAGGTTAAAACTATTTTTGTTCCAACAGGGGCAACATTTACGTCTGAAGTTTGTGCTCCACTTGTTGCGACCCTTCCTTTGGAGGTAAACATTTACATCGAGAAAGTGGTCTTTCTCACTTGATTTTCCTACTACAGTGTAGAAAGGATGCAATTGAAATAGACAATCAATATTTTCTCTCTGTTTATTTTTGTATTTGTCATTTGTGCATATTTGGTTTAGGCTTATATTCTGGATATGGAATCATTGACACAGATTGTTTTTCTTCCATCCAGATAAAAGGAAAGATTGAGGAGTTCACTCAATCAGTTTTTGCTCTTTTCCAAGGTATGTCAATGATCTTTGATGAATGCATATCATTTTTAATTTTAATATACCTTTCTTTGGCTATTAGAATTTTATTTTGACGTCTTATTTTTTTATTGTTAGATCTTGACTTCACCTTCCTAGAGATGAATCCTTTCACTTTGGTTGATGGAAAGCCCTATCCTTTGGATATGAGAGGCGAGCTGGACGACACTGCAGCATTTAAAAACTTCAAAAAGTACTTTCATTTGCTTAACTGTTTTTTTAATTAATAAGACTTGATAGTGTTTTATGGAAGAATATTGGAAATTGGAGTGGATTGATTAATCCAGTTCGTTCAAAACCAGAAATTGTTGAAAATACAGGCACGAGGCAAGGCATAGATAAAAGTGCATGAAACCACGTGTTTTAGCACTAGTGGTCTGATGCTCTAGTTTATTGAACACGTGCCTTGCCATCTTGATCATCATCCTACCCTAGCTTCATTCTTTTGCAGGTGGGGGAACATTGAATTTCCGATGCCATTTGGAAGAGTTATGAGCCCTACAGAAAGCTTTGTTCATGGCCTAGATGAAAAGGTGATGTTCTAGATTGATAGAAGCCTTGACCTATACTGTGCTTGAAATCTGTTTTCATTCACTTTATACTGTGCCTTAATTTCTTTTCCATCTCTCAAATTGCTCGTGGATCCTCAGTTTTGCATAGACTGAAATAGTTAGGATTCGTGAATATATTTCGTTGTAAGATTTCTGGTTATTCCTTAGCCTCAGAGATCCAGGAAGGATTTTTTGGTGGTGTTTAAGATTTCCATTCAGAACCTTATGGTGTTTATGGTTCTTTTCCTTTTATTTTTCTTGCAGACAAGTGCATCTTTGAAATTCACGGTATTGAATCCAGAGGGGTCGAATTTGGACTATGGTGGCTGGAGGAGGTGCAAGTGTCATCTATGCTGATACGGTATGGCTATAGATGTTTGGATTGCTAGAAACCCTGTCAATTTTATTTTTTATTTTATTTGTTTATTTTGCAATGTCTTCTTGTATCGATTAATTGTTGCTGATCAGGTCGGGGATCTTGGCTATGCTTCCGAACTTGGGAACTATGCAGAATATAGTGGAGCCCCCAATGAAGAGGAGGTGTTGCAGTATGCCAGAGTTGTAATTGATGTAAGGACTTTTTCTCTCCACTCTTTAGGTGTCATCCTTTTAAGTTTTTTGAAAGTTAATGCTTACCAATCTTAGAAAAAGATTGAGAGAATATTTCTGAAGCTCATAAATTCTCAGATATGTGTTCTGTATTTCAATTTGGCTTCACAAATAATTTCATTACATATCAACAGTGTGCAACTTCTGGTCCTGATGGCCACAAGAGAGCCCTTGTAATTGGAGGAGGAATTGCTAACTTTACTGATGTTGCTGCTACATTTAATGGCATAATTCGAGCCCTGAAGGAAAAGGTGAGTTAGTTTGGCTAGCATTCTTGTATGTTCAATGACAACATAAATGCAATGCCAAATTTCCCAGCATTTGCTTAAAAATTTCCAAAACTTCAGCAGCAATAGGAATTCTAACTCCTCTTCTAAAAATGCAAAATTGTTACTGTTAAATCCAACCCTTTAACTGCGAAGTCGAGACATTTTCCTCTAAAATCTAAAATCGGTCTGCGACTCAAATCTTTTACTGCAAAGAGAAAAGTTTTCACACCAATGAAGAACATAAAGAATTTCTAGACTTGTGTTAAGCATTTGGATCTTGTGTTAAACAGGGTATGGACTGAACTTCTATGAATCTCTTTAAAATATCATTGTTTAATTGTAGTGGTGTTGATGGGGTGTTGTATTTTGTTCATCAGGAATCGAAACTGAAAGCAGCAAGGATGAATATATATGTGAGGAGAGGAGGTCCTAATTACCAGCGAGGCCTCGCAAAAATGAGGGCACTAGGAGAGGAAATTGGAATCCCAATTGAGGTACTGAAGTGTGCCAAATTTCCTTAACCTTTTCCTTCATTGCACTTAAAAAATTGGAGCAGCATCGCAAGAAGTAGCATCAGCTGACATTTATTCCTGTTTCTACCTTCTCTCGTAGGTTTACGGCCCAGAAGCAACAATGACTGGCATATGCAAACAGGCAATTGAGTGCATCACTGCAGCTGCATGAGTTAATCAACTCTGGGGATCAATTTGTATTCTGCCTGCAGTTTCTTGCTCCAAGTTTGTAGTTTTCATTACATCTTAACACCATTTTCTTTCTGCTAAATCCCTCTATATAAAGGTAGCTATAGCAGACCAGATAAGGCTTTACCAAAATGAAAATGTAATCTCTGACCTGATGGTGAATGCTGTTTCCATAATAAAGTGCTGCTTATATTTCTGCGTTTACTGTCGATCTTCTGGTTTTCTAGCAGCGTTGGAATAAACTAATTGAGTGCTAGACTGTCCATACATTGAAGACTTCTTACACACAAAATAGTGAAAAACAAACGACCATTTTGTGATGTTCAGAAGGAATGTAATTGGACTGATTTTCTACCCTTCTCAAAGAGTCCTTAAATTGTAGTGTAATTCTGTTAAATCGTGTGATTTATTTGCATGCACGGGATTTCAAATACTAGAAATAATTTAAATAGAGGAGCTCAAACAAAGACACAGGCATGGAATTTTTTAATCTCTTTTCGTGGAAATTTGGTCAAAAGTTTCTGTTCTTGAAACTAATTGAGGCACCATGCGTTTGCAACAAGGCAGAGGCATGGCAGATGACATGAAAAACTCATGAAATTAAAATGTAAAAGACATTGATCAAACTTGTTCAGGACAAAATATCTAGTTAAGAGGAGGGGAAGGAGGAGATGGAAATGAAAAAGATTTGGCAATTAAACAATTGGGTCACGGATTTTTAGGTCTTTTAGGGTTTTTATTAATTGTCGGCCTGATCAAGAGCATCATGTCCTTTTGAATTAGTTTAATATTATTTGATTTTACAAAGTTGTTAGCTAGTGTGTCACCTCTAGGTTGCATAAAATGTTCTTATAACATGTTATTGGATGTGTTGTTGCGTCATTTTTCTCCTAATGTTACGAGAGCTAATGGTTATTGAAAAGTTTATAGCTGCTAGACTTTTATTTGTTTTCTCACTTCTATTTGAAAAATATTGACTTGTTCTTTTTTGTTTTTTAATATTTCAACTTTAATTTTTATTCTTTTAATTTTTATTTTTGTCTGTGGTCTTTTTGTTAAAATTTTATTTCTATTCAATTTAATTTTCAACTCTAATTTATCATTTTTTTTCTTGGTTTTTTTCTCAAGGTTTTATGTGATTTTCAATTTCATTCTTTAATCCAAGTTTTTTGTGCTTTGTTTATTTTTAATCTGTTTCTCATACTTTTGATTTATTTTTGTCCTTTTGTTAAGAAAATCATTGCTCTCAATTTAACCCTCCCATCGAAGAATTGTTTTTTTCCCTCTAATTTATTTTTTATTTTTATTATTTTAGATATTTTTATGTATTTTTTTTTAATTTTACCTTTTAGCATTTGGTTTGTCAAGGATTAAAATTATTGGTTTTTGAATGTAAGGTGCTTCTAGTCTAATGACTTGAGTTATAGATGAGGTAAGTTGATCCAACTTTTTAATTTTATATAAAAAATGACATTTTTTTGAAAATAAAAAATAAAAAAAAGGGTTTACCAATTTTGATTGGGTTTTCATATAGATAAATAAGTTGCAAATCAACCCATTTTTTTTTGATTGGATCATATTGGGTTAATTCTCTTTTTATTTTTATTGAAACTTGGCTTGGCCTAGGCCCCGAATTACTTAGGACATGGGTCAAATCACCAAATCACATCAGGTTTTAAAATAATAATTTATCAAGTTATATTGATTTCATTGCGCTTTAAAGCATGCATATAATATATAGACATCACTTTTTACGCAATAAAATATAGAGTGTGGACTCGTAGTTTGTAAGACAACAAAGCTTTGGTAAGAGTAAAACAAAATAAAATATATTAGAGAAGTTATTGTGTCCTGAGACATGTTTTAATATTCAATGTAAAATTGTAATTAATATATTATCTCCTCGTTATCTCGTCTTTTTAACTTGGCCTTGAAGGTAAGATGGTCTTTTAACCATGATATAAATGTATTTTACAGGTTACAAAGGGTTATGTTGATATTTGTGTTATTAAACACATAATAAAATTATTCATTTAATCATTGAATATAACAATCAAATTCTTGTTGCTAAAGGGTTTTTTTATTTTTTTTATAGAATAATATAATTACTTTGATATATTTAAAGACCAAATTAATTAAATTCTCATCCATAAGCTTTTTTTTCATTTTACTTAGTTTTCATTGTAAATCTTAAGGATACAAATATTGTTGTAAATTATAATTATTAAATATAATTTTAAAAAAATATTGGTGTGTGCCATGTGGACATCCCTTGTGATTTTTAAGTTATGCATGAGGGTTCATCTAGATATCAAATGCCGCATTTCAGGGTGTTCTTTAAAATGTCTTGACGTCCTCGGCCCGATAATCATTCATCGTAGTTTAGCATTGGTGGTAACCCCCCCCCCAATCTAGATTCTTAATAACCATTAATTCATTGGTTCTTCATATTTGATCTTCTTTTTTTATCTTGAATAATCTTAAAAATTGATATGTCTTTTTCAATTTCACTTTTATCTTTCAAATTAGGTCCCTATTTTTTGAGTAATTTTTTAAATTAATTTTGTTTTGCGATTTCACTCTTATTTGCTCTTTTTTTTCCTGTCAAATTTAATCTTTGTAATTTTATTACTATTTTTTGGCCTTGAAAAGTTTTTATTCAAGAAAAATTTTAAATTAGTTTTGTTTTATGATTTCACCTTCCTTTGTTTTTTTTTTCTATCAAATATAATTCATGTTTTTTTATCGCTACCTTTTTGTTTTGACAAATTTTACAAATTGATATTTTTACATTATCTCATATTAAACTTAAATTTCTTAATTGAACCTGAATCCACGAGTTGTTGTGTTTTTAAAATTTGACGAGTCTATGATATTTGTATGAGTTTGCTTGGTTCTTATAAATATTTTTCAATTTCACCCCCTATAATTGTTTTTAATCTTTTAATTATTATTTATTTTATTTAGGATATTTATTTATTTATTTTTATTAAATTTCATCCTTCTTGGGTTTTATCATCATTTTTTTTTTTTTTTTTTACAACAATTTTATCTCAAAATTAAATTGGTTAAGAATTAAGTTTGTTAATTAAATCCAGGTCAAAGATCTCACAGGATGAGACTTTTAAATACTTTAACATGTTTTAAAGATTTGTCGGGTTTGCTTAGTTATTTTTCCCTTTCCTAAACTAATGTTTTCTTATTTTTTGTATTTTCTTAAGTTTTTTTTGTTTTGATTCTATTATGTTATCCCTATACAATTGGTTTTTTTTTTTTAATTTCACCTCCTACTAGTTTTCAATCTATAAATAAGTTATCAACTTACATATGATTTTCAATTTCACTACTATGATATTTTATTCTTTTAGTTTGGTCATAATTATTTTTATTGTAATTTATTTGCTTAGGATCATTTTTAATTTTCCTCTTCAAATTTAATCATCATTAGGTTTTTTTTCTAGTTACATTTTATTTTTATCCATATTCTTTTTGTTGTTTGCAAGTTTTTTATATTATTTTTTTTCTTGATTTCATCATTAAAAAATAAATCTGTTTAAAGTTAAGGTTTTTTATTGAACTCAGGTCTAAGATTTTACAAGTTGTAGATTTAAAAATTAGACAAAGTTTAGGAGGTTCTCACGAGTTTACACAATTTTCTTTTCTTTTTTAAGCTTATATATATATATATAATTTCTTTTTAATTCCACCCCTAATATTTTTTGATATATAAATAATCTATTAAAATACAAATATTTTTGTATCCTCCCTATGATTTTTTAATCTTTCAAATTTGATACCCATTCTCTTAATTTATTATTTAGTTTATGTGAGATAATTGTTTTTGCAGATTTCATCATCCATGAGTGTGTTTCTCTCAAAATTTATACTTATATTTTTTTTTATGTCGTGAGCTCTTTTAATATGATTTTCAATGATTCCATCATTTAAAATTAAATTGAATGACATTTTTTTTTTAATTGAACTCAAGTCTAGTATTTAATTTGCAAGTTTTTTTTAGCTTAGACAATGTTTAGAATATTTATCCGAGCTTTCTTGGTTTTTTTTTCCTTTTTTTGTAGGCAATTGTTTTTTGCTTATTTGTTTTTTAATTCTACACTTTTTTTGTAGTTTTTCGTCAATTAAGTTAGCATTGAGTTGAGTTGTTTGATAATCCAAGTAGTGTCCAATGTCTTTTTTGTTTTTAATTTGTTCATTATTTGTTATTTTTTTGTATTATCTAAATTACCTCTTGAACTAAAAACCTAGAACTTAATCATTTTTTCTTAGCCCAATACCTTTTCACATAATTGTTTTCAACTTGGTGTGCGAGATAACATATCTAGATAGACTCTAGACACTCTAGAGAGTTGTAACTCTCTATATATCTTTTAGGAGGATTTGAAAACACCAACAATTATGAAAAACAATATTCACAATAAAGAAATAAAGATAGAATTGAAATCTTATTTTTTTTTATATATTTGAAGTGTCCTAATCTATACTCGGTTTAATCTTTAAACAAATTGAATTACATGTTATTTTAGATAATAGATTTGTCCAAAAATTAAAAATTGATCATATAGAAATTATTTGATATATGATAATAGGAAATTGAAATTGACAATAACTCGGGCGTCATAGCCTTCGAAGTTTTATTAAATCCTATGCAAAGGCACTCAAAATTGCCCTTCGAAGTCTTTAGATCACACAATTTAGATTTTTTTCTTATTAATTTATGATTTTAAATTTAATATTTTTTATCAATTATTTTCTAATTATTTATGTATATTTGGGTATTTAAACCTATCTTTTAAGATTTCATCAGACATTGATTGAATAAAAACGATAGAGTTTTGCAACTTTAGTTGTGTTTTTATTTAGTCCTATGATTTAGATATGTATCCAACTTAAATCCATAATTTTATCCATATTCCTTAACTTCTGACTATAAATAAATTGTTGCGAGTGGGAAAAAGACAAATAATTACAGCTATTAAACTTAATGATTGACTAATTTAATATTTAATTCTAATTATATTTTATTTGAAACTAATTCTATCTTGATTATACAAAGTTTTTCAACTTTTTGACCAGACGATCCCGGTTGATTTCATTTTTATATAAAACTACATTATTTTATTTTAAAAACCAAGTTTTGAATTCACCAGATTAATGATCCGTGACCTCGGGACCGAATTTGTACATGTTCTTGTAACGATGCTGGGAACAAGAGAAAGCATCATCACTATCGACAACGTCAGCGTATCCCTGGATTGGTTAGGAGACTGGAACAGGAAATAAAAAAAACAAATCACGAAGGTACAGTCTGTCGGTCAGGGAGGCTGGCCCACCATGGATATTATGACCTGGAATGGACCCACAAGCCCAGCATAGCAGCCCGTGTCATCATTCACTGGGCCATAGGTAATGATCTCAGCGTCAAAAATATCCACAATCAAAAAGCTCTTTTCAACTATTTGTTCGCTTCACCTAAAACCAACAGCAGACACCTAGTTGTTGTTTTTTCAACTGTCGTGTAATATATTTTTATTTTAAAATTTATTAAAACAATCCTTTTATATTTTTTATAACACCATGCTAAGATCATTAAAAAAAATTTAAAAAAAATTAATTTGATATTGTTTTTAAAACACATCTAGATATAGCTGATGTTGTTTTTTAAAATGTTTTATTTTGTTTATAAATGTATTATTTTTGTTATTTTTTTTAAAAAAAATTATTTTTAATATCAGCACATTAAAATAATTTAAAGTAAAAAATAAAAATAATTTTCTAAAATATAATTTAAAAATATTTTTAAAACACAATGTCAAACCGAAACTAGATATTTTCTTCTCAAATAATTTTTTTAATAATAAAACATGTTCATGACTATCAATATTACTATTAATAGGCCTGAGTTAAAATTAAAGACCATAGATAAAGCATATTTCTTGGCCAAACTTTTCATCAACTCACTCAACTATTAATTATTATTATCTATGGCATCTTGCTTTCAAGTAAACTTTTTTTTCCCTCTCGTGTGGAAGATTTAGTTATATGTATTTATTGTTTTTACTCTTTATTCGCAGTGTGCTATGCCCTTCTTCTCCGGCAAATAAATAAATAAATAAATAAAAGTTTCAAAAGGCAAGCCCCAAATTATTCGAGAGTCAAAACAATATCACTCGTATAGGAATCATGCTAGATTAGCGAGTGATTCCCGACCTGCCAAGCTGGCCAGAGTAGTCTGCTCAATCATTTTAGATATTGTTTTTCATAAAAGTATTTTTTTTTAAATAATAATTTTTTTTAATATTATTTTCATATGCTAATATTAAAAATAATTTTAAAAATTTCTAAAAATATTATTTTAATATATTTCTAAACAAAAAAAATATTTTTTAAAATCAATTTTAATCATACTATGTACTATCTGTACACTTTGTTAGAGAATAATATAAATCATATTATGAGGCCTCACTTACAAGCTTAAGCTTTTAAGTGAGATAATTTCTTAACATGGTATCAGAGCCTTGTTGACCCAACGATCACGAGTTCGAATCTCACCACCCCCATTCCATTTGATAAAAACCAAGCACAAGGTGATGTGACTGTGCTTGTTTCAAGCCCAAAGGGCTTTCACTTGAGAGAGTGTTTTAGAGAATAATATAAATCATATTATGGGATCTCACTTACAAAGTTTAAATTTTTAGGTAAAATAGTTCCTTAACAAACTATATCTCTTATTATGAACCCATGAGTTTGATCGAATCCAACTATTTTTAGCTATTTTTTAATTACTTTTTCGAAGCTTATAACATTATTAATTTTTTAATTTTATGAAATAAAATGGTTTCTAAAAAATCCCTGATGGCTACAGCCACCAAAATACCCTAGGGTCAGCTAGAAAGATATATTTAATTAAAACTAACACACGAAATTATTGGAAAATATTTTCTTAAAAAACTAAATAAATAAATAAATAAATCCGAAACACACAAAAGCCTCGAGTATAGTTCTTGGAATTCCCTCCCATTTATTTATTTATTTGTAGGTATATTAGAGAATATTGAGTTTTCCCAATGCGACAAAAATACTCTCGGGTCTGGGGTTCTACAGGAGAACACTTTTAGGTGTCGCTTCTCCATTTTCAAAGCCCCGCAACAGCTTCTCCACTCTTTTTTCATCACGTCACAGCTTTTGCCAGTAAGCGTGCTTTCTTTTATCAAAAAAAAACGAAAAAAAAGAAGGGAAGTGTGCTTTGATTTTCTAGTTCTGTCCCTCCCTAACCTAAATATCTGATTTGTTTTTTATATTTTTTATTATAAAACAAGAAAGAAATTAATTAAAAAAGAAAGAGAAGAGAAAAAAACTTCACATTTTGGCCACAAGAGATGAATGTCAGTGATGATTAGTTTGTCTTGGAAAAAAAATGATTTTGTCATTCAACTATACTAGAACAAATACACCATATCTCTAAAATTTCTTATGTGGTTTGGTTTTTAAAATGATTAGAAGATGTTTTAAGGGGTAACTGTTTTGTAAGAATATATCAAAAATTAAGTTTTTTAGATTTAAAAACATGGATTCATATATCTTGATCAACATTGTACCGGAAAAAAGAGGGAGACAATAGATATAAAAGATACATGCCTCTCTACATTTTATGTTTTAAAATTATAAAAATTAACTGAAAAACATTCTAAAAATATTAATTTTTTTATTTGAAATAAAAAATAAAAATATAGATAAATATTTTTTAAAACATGTAATAAAAAAAGAAAGAAAACATTCGATTAAAGGAGATGCCTTCCGTTAAAACATGAACATCAAATTGGAGTAGGTGGGTCAGCGGCAGCATCAACTTTTGACATAAATATTATTATTAGAAATGATTCTTCAAAGCAGAAAAGCCAACAAGGGGAGGACAATCCAAGCACGTGACCTGCAGAAACACTTCGCTTTTTGGGAATCAGACATCCTCTTGTTCTCCGATCAATCCCTTCAGTCTAATCACCGATTTTAACTCCAATTTTCCCCCTCCTTGAAAATCCAATTCCAAGGGATTTGATGGCTACTATTGCGGTCTTCCTTTGAATTTTGGAAAATTCGATTACGATGATTATAGTTTACCAATGTTTTTTTTTAGTTTTAAACTGGTTTTTAATTACTATGTTAATATTAAAAAAATATTATTTAAATATACTTTCAAATAAAATATACTTTCGAATTATTTATTATAAAACTTAAGTGTATTATTTTTCAAAATTAACTATTAAATTTAAAATAGCATGTGTTTTTAAAATACAGCACGTATTTGACAAATGCCAAAATAGCTAAATTTAATATAAATAGGAGTGTTGTCTCTATTGTTGCTTATAGAATTCGGTTGTTAAAATTTAGTGTTTGCTTAGAGTATGAATGATTTTTAAAGTGTTTTTTTTATTGAAAAATGTATTAAAATAGTATTTTTTTTAAAATTATTTTTGATATAATAATATAAAAATATCAAAAAACAAATAAAAAATAAAAACAATTTTTTTAAAAAAAAAATTCTTTTAAAACACAGTGATAAACAAAAATTAAATCCTTTTATGAAAAGTTTTTTTTATTATATTTTTTTAGTATCTTTATATTATTTTAATAGAATGATATCAAAAATATTTAAAAAAACGGTTATAATTATACTCCGACCACCCCTGCGGATAAAATAATCTTGATGTGCATAATTAATAAAAAATACTATTAGGATGAAAGGAATAAAAATCCAGCAAGATATATTTTAGTTGCTGTTGCAGAAGCAGTGTTTCCCTTTTTATAGGACAAGTTAAGAACAGTTGTTTTTACACACCTGCATGTGTGTCCAATTTTGCAATTAGCTTTGGTCTTTGGTTTCTTGGCTGCATCTCTCTTTCACTGACAGTCAGTCACTGTAATTTATACGACTATTATTTCTTTTTATTATAAAAATTTATACCAGTACAGATTGCTCGCTCGCTTGTGTAGTTGTTCTGTGCCATAAAGAAGAAGAGGATAATAATGGTAGTGGAATTACAGAGGAGTTGGGGAACAGAACAGGGCAAGGCTAGAAGAAAACAAACATATACCACCATGAAACTTGTGGGGATTAACCAAAACTTAAAACCCTCATTCTCAGATCTCTAGGATTTCAGAATTTCAGGTTTCACTATTATGTTTGCTTGTTTCTCGAGAAAAATCTTTTTTTTTTTCCTGAGGTGGGTGTTATGTAAGAAAGAAAGTGATTTTGGTTTCATTTAGAGATTTGCTCAAAGTGATTTGGAAAAGGGACCATTTTCTTGTTCTGGAAGTGTATTGGTTTTTGCTTTTTATGTGCTTCTTCTGATTCTTATAGTCAAGAAAGGAGTTCTTTTTCTGTTATTTGCATTCCAAAACAAGTTCATATAGCAGAACATGGCTTTTGGGGTTGGTGGACTAGCTGGCTTTGATAAAAGAAGAGTAGTTGGAGTTTTGCAAAGTGATTGAAGTGAGGGTTAAAAAGTATCCATGGAAGGTAGGCGGAGTTTTGGGTTCTGCAGAGTGGTATTTCTGGTTTTGGCGTTGATAGAGATTTCTTCTGCTACTCTTTCTCCTACTGGTATAAACTTTGAAGGTCAGTCAACCTTTCTCACGGGATCTTCTCCATCCCTCTTTCTATTGCTCATTACAGCTTCTGTCCACAGAAAAAGTATGTTATTTTGCAATTTTTCTGTAGTAATATTATTCATATTTGGAGAAGGTTAATCTTATCTTCTACTAAATGTTTTTTTGGCCTACAAGGGATTTCTTAACTACCCTCATTACCCCATCCCCGTACTTCAAAATTTATTTCATATGTAACCATTAATTAACCTTTTGATATAAAAGCACCGTAGCTTTAAAATATTTTCTTGGATAATTGATGGTACTTCATTTATGAAGAAGCTCATAGTGTTGATTTTCGTTACTTGTTCCAATTGAAAATTGAGCAGTGGTAGCTTTGGTGGCCATAAAAACTGCTTTACGCGACCCATATAATGTTCTGGAGAATTGGGATATCAATTCTGTTGATCCTTGTAGCTGGAGGATGGTTACTTGCTCCCCTGATGGATATGTTTCTGCTTTGTAAGTTGCTTCTTTTGTTCTTACGTACATGTATATTTTCATTTACATGTACTTCCTTTGTATTTATTTTGCAGACCATAACACTTAGTGAATGTTTTTTCCCCTTGTAATCTTAAACAGGGGACTTCCCAGTCAGAACTTATCTGGGAGTTTATCTCCGTCTATCGGCAACCTAACTAACCTGCAATCAGT
This sequence comes from Salix viminalis, assembly GCA_029228465.1. Lineage (NCBI taxonomy): Eukaryota > Viridiplantae > Streptophyta > Magnoliopsida > Malpighiales > Salicaceae > Salix > Salix viminalis. The sequence continues at coordinate 2,195,981 of CM055433.1, forward strand.
GTAAGTCATAACCTTTTGTTTTTGATGAGCTGTGATAGCATAATTCCGTAGTAGTATCACTGAAATGCGATTCATACCTGCATAAATGTGCAGGTTGCTGCAGAATAATGCCATTTCAGGTCCTATACCTGCTGCAATTGGCAAGCTGGAGAAGCTTCAGACACTTGACCTCTCGAACAATACATTTAGTGGAGAAATGCCCACTTCTTTGGGGGACCTCAAGAACCTGAATTACCTGTGAGTTTCAATTTTTTTTTGTTTTTGTTATTTACTCTGGTTTCTTCAGAAGATGCTGCATGACTTGGAATATTTCTTATTTAGATTGACGCACACTCTTACTCTTCTTATGTTGTCTTCTGTGAAATTCAGGCGGTTAAATAATAATAGCCTTACTGGACGCTGCCCCGAGTCTCTGTCCAATCTCAAAGGTCTCACACTTGTGTATGTCCTTGCACCCATGCAACCCACTGATTGCTTGTTTAATACTTATTGTTAGTTTTGTGAACATACCTATTCACCACTGTAAGTGATGCTATGATTTTAGGGATCTTTCATTTAACAATCTGAGCGGTTCCTTGCCAAAAATATCAGCAAGAACTTTCAAGTGAGATGCTGTTCTGTCTTTGAAAAATGCTTGCTCCTCGTACTAGTTACATTTTTTATTATTTAATTGGAAATCTCAAACTCTCTTTTCATTTCAGAGTTACGGGTAATCCTTTAATATGTGGACCTAAGGCCAGTAACAACTGTTCTGCTGTCTTTCCAGAGCCTCTTTCTCTCCCACCAGATGGTCTGACAGGTGCCTATCGTGTATTTAATATGAGTGGTTCTGTTTGTTTGTTGTCATCTCCACAAGGATAGATCATGTATGTTTCTTTGCTTCTCTGTGGATTCATAGGTCAATCAAACTCTGGAACAAACGGACACCGTGTGGCTATTGCTTTTGGTGCAAGCTTTGGAGCTGCCTTTTCCATCATAATAGTTATTGGGTTACTTGTTTGGTTGCGATATAGACACAACCAGCAAATTTTCTTTGATGTCAATGGTTAGTTTTATACTCCAGTTTTCATTTTTTCATTTTCCCTATGGTTTTTCTATAAATGAAAGGAAACAAGGCACCAACTATAGTTACTATTATGCTCACACCTATCATTATGGAAAGTAAGTTGTCGAAAAAGCCAAATGGTTGGTTACTTTCAGCTCACTATAATGACTCCAGCTATGAATTTGTGTTAATTGTCTGAGAAAATAAGAGCAATAAATATAACCCCTTAAGAAATTAGACTGTAACACACTGTTTGCAGCATTACACCAAGTGCAATTGAAGTTATACGTGAACTCATAGGGCAATGTGATGGTCATGCATTGTATATGATTTTTCTTTCACCTCAAATTTATACCTGAACTCATAGGATAACTAAAACGCTTTGTATTTGTTGTGTCTTACTGCATTTTTTGTAGATGCAGCTTTAATTAGTCATGGCTACAGAAAAGTAGGGTTAGTGGAAGAGAATTTGAATACTCCAGTGGTTTCAAGTTAAGGAATTTCACCATCGCACCAGTAACAAATCTTTTATATCTGCTGTTTTAAATAATTATAAAATGTGCTTTGTTTAGATATTCAATTTGCATACAGTATTCTCAAAGTTCGAATTTGTATCCTCATGGTCGCCCCCCAAAAACTTTACCATTGCACCAAGCAATGGACCTTTTTTAGCTACATTTTTTTATTTAATTCTTCTAAATTTATTTCAATTTTGATTAATCTCGATTCACTTCATTCGTTTTGTTTATTATTTTATCCTTTTCCTGCATTTTCCATTCTACCTGGATTCTCAACTATGTGTTGCTTGTCAGAGCAATATGACCCAGAGGTATGCTTGGGCCATGTAAGAAGGTATACATTTAAGGAGCTGCGAACTGCAACTGATCATTTCAATTCAAAGAATATTCTCGGGACAGGTGGATTTGGTATTGTGTACAAGGGATGGTTGAGTGATGGAACTGTGGTGGCTGTCAAAAGGCTGAAGGACTTCAATGTTGCTAGTGGTGAAATCCAATTCCAGACAGAAGTACAAACTATAAGTTTAGCTGTCCATCGAAATCTTCTGAGGCTTTCTGGGTTCTGCACGACCGAGAATGAAAGGCTCCTTGTTTATCCCTATATGCCGAATGGAAGTGTAGCATCTCGATTAAGAGGTCAGTAAAATGAACTCTCAAGTGTTAAGCAATCGTTGCATAATTTTTATTGTTTAAAGATTTAAACTTGCATGTGATGTGCTAATAACTCCAAATGTGGTCATAAACCATATAGCAAGTATAAACATAAAGAATCTACTAACAGAAAAGATGCATCCTCACTATTGCCATGCCATTACCTATGTACCTATGTAACAATCCTTCAAGCACGGACATCATATGCCTAATTCATCAGTGGGCACCAACAAAGTAACACCATTGACGCACAAGAGCTTCTGAGCTGACTTGAAGGACCAGTGAAACCTCCGCCACCATCAGTACCTATTTACTGTCACTGCCACAATTAAGTGAATGCTCTTCCCCAGGTGCCAAGTGTCTGTCACCACAATGATGCTGACCAATATGCCATAATTTTCTAGCTTGTAGCAGCTTACATTTTTCTGACCGAATCTCAAGCATCCACCCCCTAACAGCCAGCTTACAATATTCTGACTGAATCTCAAGCATCAACCCCCTAACAGCCACAAGATTCTACATATTAACACAAAACTCGGCATATCAGGATTAACTTCCAATTTTGTTTTACATAATGAAATTTAAATCCATTCTTATCTAATGTTGCTGTGTTTCATATCCATTCTTCTGAGTATGTCCTTTAAGAAAGCATTTATTAGAAATGATATCTTTGCAAGTTTAGCTTTAAGTTAACATTCTTAAATTAGCTCATCTAGAGCTCATTGTTTGCTTTACAGTTGAGTTTCTCATCCTAAATGGTAATTTAGCGTACGATCCCACTTGACTGTTTTGGCCAATTGAAATTTTCATGTAATGAGATGTGGCACTTCTTTCTGTTAGAAAATTAACCACATCATTGTTTTGGCAAAACTGGCACAACAGCTCACCTGTTTCCGCTACCACTGTTAAGCCCCCTTTTGTTTATTTTTAAATTGTCTGATCGAGTTTAATCATATTGTTTGTGGGTTTCATCTTCAGAACATATTCATGATCGACCAGCTTTGGACTGGGCAAGAAGAAAGAGGATAGCTCTAGGTACAGCTAGGGGGCTCCTATATTTGCACGAGCAATGTGACCCCAAAATTATTCACCGTGATGTCAAAGCAGCCAACATTTTGTTGGATGAGGACTTTGAGGCAGTGGTTGGAGATTTTGGGTTGGCAAAGCTTTTGGATCACAGAGATTCCCATGTTACCACAGCTGTTCGTGGTACCGTCGGCCATATTTCTCCAGAGTATTTATCAACAGGTCAGTCATCGGAAAAGACTGATGTGTTTGGGTTTGGGATCTTGCTTCTGGAGCTAATCACAGGTCAGAAGGCATTAGATTTTGGAAGGGCAGCAAACCAGAAAGGTGTCATGCTTGATTGGGTACACACTCTGTCTTTACACTCTTATCTTTTTCTATCCTCCCCTGCTCCCCCCTCCGTCACCTTGTAGCTTTTTTACCATAAATAAATAATTGAAAGATTACATGATGAACTCGGCACTTAAATTGTGGACTTTTGGCATTTGGGACATTTCAAGGTGGACTGTCCTGAGATTGTGAAACGACTTGTTAGCGCTCTCAATATCTTCTTCTAATGGTGCATTAGACGCTTCCAACAGCATTAACAGGAAAAGAAAAAGGCACGATCAACTTCAATTATTGACTTGTTGGTTATGAAAGAGTTCTATGATGACAGAAATTCCTGGCATTCCACTAAGTATTGTCAAGTCTGAACAAACTGATCCGGGATCATTCTGCATTCAGATAATCAACACCACCTCATCTTTGCTCTTTTTTTCAGGTGAAGAAGCTCCATCAAGACAGAAAGCTAAATCTCATGGTGGATAAGGATCTTAGAGGCAAGTATGACAGAATTGAATTGGAAGAAATGGTTCAGGTTGCTCTTTTATGCACTCAGTTTAATCCTTCTCACCGGCCGAAGATGTCTGAAGTACTAAAGATGTTAGAAGGTGATGGTTTAGCTGAGAAATGGGAAGCCTCACAAAAGGTGGAGACCCCAAGGTTTAGATCATGTGAAAACCTTCCTAAAAAATATTCTGATTATATAGAAGAATCTTCCCTCGTGATAGAAGCAATGGAGCTTTCTGGTCCTCGGTGACTATCACGCCTCATGTGATCAAACATGAAGTTGCAAAACTTTGAAAATGAAAAATATGTCATATTGTTGATAGTTGCTGAGTGCATGTATTCATCTGTAAAAAGCGAAAGTAAAGCCATGTATAAAACAAACATTTCGGTTCTTTGTTGGAAGATGAGTTCGAGCTGATTGCTCCCAACCGAGATCTCCTGCAAATATTGGAAATGTGTTTATGACTATAGATGTTGAAGAATTTGGTTCCAATTTTACAAATTAGTGATAAAGTTTTTTTTATTAATATTAGTCAGTATTTAGTGATGTGTTTGGATTGTTTTTTTCTACTTCTACTTTAAATCTTATCTATGATAAGTTTAGTGTAGGAGTTTGTGTTTGATTAAAGTTCATCTTGTAATGCTTTGATTTCTTCTATAAATACAATTAGAGGGATGATAATAAAAACACCCTTGGATTTTGCCCCTTGATCTCTGTAATTACTTGTTCTTTGTTTTTTAGTTAACGGTTGAAATTTTTCAATTGAAATAGTGGATATTTTTATAATCCAACAATTGGTATCAGAACTATTAGGGTCTTTGAAGGGATTGAGTGGAAGGGATTGAGTGAAACACGAGAGATTGAATGATTTTTTTTGCAATGGAATCAACAACTTTTCAAGCAAAAACTCTAGTCTTCATTGGACAAAATTATGGAGTATGGGCTGTGAAGATGGAGACCTATCTCAAGGCTTTCGATTTATAGGAGATAATGGAAAGTGATAAGCAACCAGATCCACTTGGAAACGATCCAATAATTGCACAACTAAAAAATTTCAATGAAGAAAGAGCAAAGAAATTCAAAGCACTTACCTATCTTCATAATGCCATGAATGAGGAGATCTTCACGAGGATCATGACATACAAAGCTGCCAAAGAAGCTTACAGAATTTCATGGGGATGAAAAATCAAGAAAAATACAAGTCTTGAATTTAACAAGACAATTTGAAGGATTGAAGATGAAGGAAACATATGTCATCAAAGAGTTTTCTTCACAAATCTCAAAACTTGAAAATCAAGTAAGACTTTTAGGAGAAGAGTTTCCAGATTCAAGGGTAGTCAAGGGTAGTGGAGAAGGTTTTGGTAAGCCTACCTAAAAATTTTGAACATAAGATTTGTTTTTTAGAAGATTAAAAGGATTTTACAGAGATAAGTCTTCAAGAATTGGTGAATGTCTTGCATGCAGTGAAGCAAAGACAAACTTATAGGCAAGAAGGAGCAAATGAAAAGGCTTTTGCTGTAGGTTTTAAAGAAAAAATTCAACTTAAGAATTTCTACAGAAGAAGTCATGAAGGAAGAAGAGAAAAAGGGAGAAACTGACAAACCAATAACTGACAATACAACCAAAACAATCTCATCACCTTAGGAAAGGAAAAGAAGGAACACTTCCCTACCTGCAAATATTGCCAGAAAACCAATCATCTTGAAGCCTGGTGTTGGCTTAAGAATGTGCAGTGTCGAAATTGTAAACAATTTGGTCACATACAGAAATTTTGCAAAACCAGAGTAGATGAAATCCAACAGGCTCAAGAAGAGGACACTTCAGAAATCAAAGATGATTTTTTATTTGTAGCCACAATACAATAGATGTGCAATATAACAAAGAGAGGTGATTTATCATGGCTCATTGATAGTGGTTGCACCAACCACATGTCTGCAAATCTTAGGCTGTTTAGAAACATGGATAAAAGCTATATATCAAGAGTTAGAATTGGTAATGGAGACTATGAAATTGAAGGAAAAGGGGCAATTGCAATAGAAACAATGACAAGTACAAAATTTCCAAACGATGTATTATATATATCTCAATTAAATCAAAATCTGGTTAATGTGGGGCAACTAATGGAGTCTAGTTGTTCATTACTCTTTGATGATGGAGTGTGTGATATCAAAGATAAAAATGAAGTGTTATTGTTGTGTACTAAAATTTTGAATAGAAATTTCAATGTTGATTGAAAAAAAACCATGTTGGGATGCTAACACATATTGAGTGGATGAATCTGTTCTTTGGAATAAAAGATTAGGACATTTCAATTATGCTACCTTAAGAAGAATGACAAATTTACAGAAGATATATGGATTGCCTAATATACAAGATGAAGATGTTTTTTGTGAAGCTTGTCAATTAGGGAAGCAAACCAAGAGAGTTCTAAGATATTTGAAAGGGACTGAGGGTCTTGACATGCATTTTGAGAAGTCCATACCTATTAGCCTTGTTGGCTTTACTGATAGTAATGTGACAGCAAAATAACTGATTTGGCTGAGAAAAATGCTAAGTGATCTAGATTGCAATTAATTAATTCCCACAAAGAGAGAAATTTAAAGAGCTAAAGGAGAAGATAGATATATGCAACCTTAAAACCAAGAAGTGTTGAAGAATTCAGTTTCAATTCTATTACAAATTAGTGATAAGTTTTTTTTTATTAATATTAGTCATTTAAGCAAATCCAACCAGGAAGCTATTAGAAGATCCAAAGCTAAAATAGTATACTCTTAGCATTTTTATTTCACTTTATCTTCTCCAACGCAAGAGCTATTTGAAGAGCTAAAATAGCTTTTCAGTGTTTGAGTTGCTATTTATAGCATCTTGAATAAAAAAGTCATAACTTCCACGCTGGCACTGGTGTTTATTCTGCCTGGATACATCTTCAATTGAAACTTGCTTCTTGTTCGAAAAAGACGGAAAATGAAGCAAACTTGCAAATATCTACCTTTTATTGCCCATATAATTAATTTATCCAATAAAATACTAGTAGCTGACCTTATCTTCTTCCTTTCACTTTTGCTTCAGGGTTCATATGGTTTCCACTCTCCTTCACTCTCGCTCATTTCCAAACCCACCACAACCCCATCAGGAGATAAAACTTGAGAAGCCAGTAGGGTATGTGATAATGGATTTTTTAGACAAGTTGGTGAAGCTGATGGTTAAAGAGTTTGGTTCAACTACGCTTTTGGCTAAGGTTGATGAAATAGTGGTAGAGAGAGCAAGAGAAGAAGCTGAAGTCTTGAGAGACGAAGGGGAAATGGAGGAGAGAATGGTGACGGAGTTGTTCAGAGTTTTCTAAGAAAATCAGCTAGATCTAGTCGAAATACTAACTATATTTTTTTATAAAAAAAATCATGTCATAAAAATTATTTTTTGGAAAACATATTTTTTTCACATAAAATCAACTCGCAATTAACACTAATAACAATTAAAGAAAAAATATAGATTTTAATGGAATTAAATGTGCCGACCATGAAGCTAGTGAAGGGTAATGCGATTTCATATTGATTACTTTAAATATATTGTTTAGTGTATTGATTATGATAATATTGCAATTTTTTTATTTCAAATTTGATTTTTTTATTTAAATATAATTAAAAAATTAATAATTATATTGTTGGAGAGTTTTTTTAAAAGTAATTATTTAATTATATACTTTACTCCTATTAATTGTATAATTAATTGCATAATTAAATTATATACAAAATAATTATACTATATTTAAAATTATATATAAAAAAATGGCTCTTCTAAATGGTTTTTACCATTGGAGTAGACATAGACAAAAAAAAAACTGTATTTACACTATTTAAAAAGTCATTTTAGAGATTTAGCTCTCTAAAATGGCTTTTACCATTGAACTTGCTCTAATTCCAACATTTAGTGATGTGTTTTGATTGTTCTTTTCTACTTCTAGTGTAAATCTTATCTATGATAAGTTTAGTGTAGGAGTTTGTGTTTGATTAGAGTTCTTCTTGTAATGCTTTGATTTCTTTTATAAACACAATTAGAAGAATGATAATAAAAACACCCTTAAAACACCCTTGATTTTGCCTACAATTACTTGTTATTTGTTCTTGTTTTTTAGCTAAAGGCTGAAAATTTTCAATTAAAATAGTGGACATCTAAAAGGAACCAAGGCCCAAGTGGCAAGAGGCCTCCCTAGACCAACCATATAAACCAGAAATCAAATCAATTCTAAGCAAGATGACTCTAGTGGCAATTCTGTGCTGCAGATACACTGCCGTGTAGACAGCTTCTGCTTGTTATGAGGGCCTTTTTCATGCAACATAGCTCTAGAGCCATTTCCATAACAGATCTGTTTGTTCTTTCATTTTTGTTTTGAAAACTTCAGATCTTTCTTTCAAGAAGTACATGTCAGATGATAAGTGTATTATTCCACCTTGTTGATGTTTTTCAATCAGGGTTAGAATAACTTGTTGATGTGAAGCGGGAACAATTATCACCTAAAAGCTTAAGTTTTGAGGTGAAGTTCTATAATATTATTTATATTATTCTCTAATACACTCCCTCAAGTAAAAGCTCTTTGGGCTTAAAACTTGCACAAATTCACAGTTCCTTATGCTTGATTTTTATCAAATAGAATGGGGTGGTGAGATTCGAACTCGTGACCGCTGAGTCAACAAGGTTCTGATACCATGTTAAGGAACTATCTCATCTAAAAAGTTAAGCTTGTAAGTGAGGTTTCAAAATATAATTTTTATTATTCTTTAACAATCATTGACATGTACATTTGTCACAGAACAAGCAATGAAGATGCGAGTTCTCTGGTTGCAATCGTGATGGGAAATTATCAAATATTGTTCTGACGGGATTTGATCGTTTGCAAGTAATTTATGACCCCGGCCGCTGAACGCCTGGAGTTGGAAGGATGTTGATGTGTATCGATTAGCCAGGATTTTATAGATGATATATTGATTGAAACAAACGGTTCAAGATATTGAAATCAACAACCTAACTCAAAATAATTATAATTTTTTTATATAACTGTTAATTCGAATTCAGAGTTTAATGGTAAATTCTTATATAAAATTTAGGCTTGTTCGCTTTCAGATCTGCCAAATTCCTTTCTGAAAGCCATATATTTAGAATATTTAAACCTATTTTTTCCCCAATTTTATGAGGCTTTTGCGGAATAAAACCTCATATACTTTTACAATACAATGGTGTTTTATCTATTCTTAAAGTTCAGACAATTATTAAACCATAATCTTTATCTTTTTTTACGTGAAATGTACAGCAGACATGCATATCGTGTCCTGTGGTTTTGCTTTCATTTTTTAGGACAATATTGATTAATATTAACTGGAATGTTCCAGTCAGGAATGCCGATGGCTTCAAAAAACAAAAACAGAAAAGGTAACCGGACTGATGCAATCAGAGATAGATGTTCACATTAGTATATGAACTGGTACTTCATTACATGATGGAGCTGACACACACATTTGGCAATCAGCTGCAAAAAAAGAAGACTCACCACAAGGTCTTGCTGAGGTTCTTGTTCTTAGAACACAAACCTTTTTATTACATCCCATGCTGCAGCAGCTACATTAACATAACAGAGAAAGGAAAAACCAGAAAAAACATCGTGAGCGTGCCGTTCTGTGACTTGCCGGTTTGCCAGATATGCACTCGCCATAAACTTTGCTAGCTTTCAGAGCAAAAGCTTCATGTTGTAGTCAGCATAGAAAATGACCAAGCACAGGCAGCATAGGAGGGTGAGGAATCCCTCAGCCCTCGCTCTTAAGAACCCTTGGATGAATGATCACTTCCATGCCTATCAGATTCGAGTAGCTGATCATACGTCGGTTTTAACGATGATCCAATGAGCTCTTATGAAAGCTAGGGGTGAAGTTACTCCATTATTGCTATAGGCTTTAAATAGGTTGATGTGATCCGAGGCATCGGATTCATTTCTTTATAAAAATCATGATCTGCTTTTTATTCTCTAAAACAATTCTTACTTTTCCTCAAAAAAGTCCACCACTACAAGTTATGGATGAAAAAGTTCCTAATAATTAAGCACTTGTCTTCATTAGCTAGATGACTTTCATACCCTTCACCGATTAATTTCTGTTCTTAATGCTTACATATTATAATCTCAAATCTATTATGTGTGTTTTCGATAATAGTCTGGTGCAAGATAAGTTTTTTTTAGAAAATATTCTTTTAAATATTAATAAATTAAAAATATCAAAAAACACGGGATTCACGTACCAAGTACTGATTCGACTAGAAATTAATAGGGTAGACAATTTTTTAGATTAATACGGCTAAGTAAGGGGTAGGGCTGATGATACCATCTTGATGGGATCAAATTTAGATTTTGATGTAAAATTTTATATTGTCCAGTTATATGTTACTGAGTATATTTCTATATTTTACTGTTGGATTGAGCTGAAACTTAATTAAATAAGTCTAGAGCTATACTTCTATGTGTGAGTGAAATTTCAGATCAATCAGAGTTCGGGAAGGCCTTCCCATATAGGTCATAACATGCTTAACAAATTTTGTTGTTCAGTTCCTTAGGGCAAGAAAAGCTTGTTGGGAGTGTCCGCTGGATTTTATTTGGTTCATTTTTATAGTTATGGGCTTAGGGTCATTTAAGATTAAAAGTTGACTTTAGTTAATTAAAATGTTGGGATCATATCAGATTTTCTAGTTTATTTGAGACTTCTTAGGGATGACAAATTTGATACTAGCATATATAAGATATTAATTTCAACTTTTTTAATATTTTTTTTGGATTATTATTACATATTAGGAATAATTCTGTAATCGGACTTAAAACAACCTACATATAAGTTAATTGTATGGTGCATACCTCGCAGCCATGAATTAATAAAATAAATTTCTATTTTGCGTTATACAACAAGTTTTTTTTTGTTGGGACAAAGATCAAATCTGACTTATCAATTGTATAACCGATCTTGTTCAATTTAATTCTAATAATGTTTGTGCCTTATGACAGGTTTTCATTGTCTACGTTTCTAAAACTTGATTTCAATTTATTTTTTTTAAATATCATTTTTGTTAAGAATTATTTGACCAAGTAATCGAGAGGTTCATATCAGTTACCAATATCAGTATCATCCATAAACAAGGATTTATCTCATGAAAGTTTTAGCGAGTGATCACAGAAGGGGCAGTAATGCCAATGCAATAAAAGATGGGCAGCCCCCACTAGTTCTCTATGTTGCATTGCTTTTCATTAATGGAGTCTTTAGCTTTCCATGTTGCCTGAGTGGATCCACTTACTCGTGCCTATCTACATCCTTTTCCATCTCCGAATCCTCCTAACATTTCCACTAATCCTATCCTCTGTGGAAGTCGTTAGCCCTTGCTCAATCACAGCAAAGAAAGCCAACCAGCCAATCAGATGCCAGCATTATCAGGCTTTTCTTGAAATTAATTAAGGGCACTAGCTAGCAAACCTACACGCCAAGGCAAGTCGTGGCTAGCTAGCCAAGTCCAGAAAAGTCAATTGTTCTCCCTTATCTCTCTCACACTTCCCTTCATTATCTCCGGCGGATTCCCACCCTGTTCCCGTAATCTATCTATAGAAATGAGTCGTGTCAATCATCACCTTTAGGACGGCCATATGCATGTGTTTCATGGTTTGAACTTATAATACAAAGGAGATATTTAAAACTCCAGTCTCATCTATGTCAATATATACCAAAATTAGATACTCTTCATCAACTTAATACTCTATAATTAAAACTCCAAATTATTATTTCTTTATACTTCTTCATCAACTTAATACTCTATAATGGGTCTCGTGATTTTTATTTTTTAAAAAAAGCAGCAATATCATTTTTTTTTGGTTTTGTAGTACAAGGTGTTTTAAAAAGTTTTTTTTTCATGAATATATATATATATATATATATATATATATATATATATATATATATATATATATATATTATTTTTGACATTAACACAACAAAATAGTTTGAACGTACTAAAAAAATCAATTTGGTATTTATTTTTTTAAAATAAAAAAACAATTTTAAAATATACTAAAAATGAAATTATCACACTCTCAAACACTCATTCACAAAATAATAAACATAGTTAAACAGTCAACCAACCCTTGTTATCTGGTACAAACAAACAAACTAATACTACTTTTGATCAAAGTTATTAAATTAACCTTGGTCCATTATCTATTAAAAAGTTAGGTGATAAATTAGGTCAATCAATCCAAATCAATCTAAAATGATATTATAACAATGAATTTTAAAAGTCAAATAAAATCTTGATTGAATCATAGATTATAAAGGGAAAAAAATTAAGACAGATACAAATCAAATTTAAAATATTAAGCATAACAAACATTTTGTTCTTGAAGATAATTGTATTTTGACTGAGTTATTAATATTCATATAAAAATGGATATAAATTAATATAAAATAGAACTTAAGGTAGACAAAAAACTTTAAGCTCAACCAATTAGAAATCCTTCAATCTTGATTGAATATGATACTTCAATAATTTACACATCGATTTTGATAAATTGGGGAACAACTAGCTAGGTGGGGTGGTGTAAAATTCATATCAAATTGTTAAATGACTAGGAAGGCCAAAATAATTTAAGCTCATTCTTGTGTGACTCTAGTAATTTGGATATGGACGGTCCTATCATATTATAAATACAGTTCAATTGGTTTTAGAATCATGACCATAAATTACAATTGTCATTTGTCACAAATATTAACATTGCTATCGTCATCTACTTTCATTTGATCATATGATAATCTTGGATAATTAATATCCATTTCTAATTCGACGTCACTTATGAATCAAGTTGTACATCAAAGAAAAAGTATTGATTGACAAACAATGTCAAACAATTGTTGTAAGAACAAAAAATCTTAAAATTAAAGATTATAAGAATGTTAACAATGTATAAAGAGAATGGGCGGAGAAAGATGGCATGAGAGAAATGTTGGAAAATAACCTTTTTGTAAAAGAAGAAGAAGAAGATATAAACTAATTTATGTAAATTGAAAAGGCTAGAATTATAAGTGATAAACAATATTTTCTCGAGTTTGCATCCTTGTTAATAAAAAAAATCTCATATATGAGACATCATCTTATATCCATCATTTCTTACAAAACAGTCCGTATCTGAGACATCATCTTTTATTTATCCTTTCTAACAAATAGTCCTTATATGCATATATATGAATTTATCCTCAAGATGAAAAAAATAAATTAATAAATTATTACAAGATTCATCACTCAAGAAGGAGAAAAAAGGAAGAGAAAACACACATAAAGAGTTTATTTTTAAAATTGTTTTAATTTGTAAAACCAAAGTTAAAGTCATAGTTATACCAACCAAAGTTAAAGTCATAGTTATACCAACTGAATCATGATTATGGTAACTACATTCTTTGCTAACTCAAGAGATGTTTGACCCCAGGGTCTAAAAGTAACCTTGTTAAGCTGGGACACTAGATGGGTTGGTCACAAGCAGGACTTCGAGAAGTGCTTGCACCAGGCCCAGTTGCAATCTCTTCCTTATAGGGGATTAAAGTATACATGGCACAATGGTCAGTCAAACCAGCGCATGATTCTCAAGAAGCTGGACTAGGGTGGTGGGTAATTATGCTTTCACAGTGGGGTGGCCTTCTGCCCAAGTTAATTTTCTCCCCAGGAGTGCTTCTGATCACAGCGCCATGATTTTAAAGCTTCAAGGAAATCAGCCCCCCCCTCAATTTCAGTTCAAATTCCTTAGCTTGTGGACGGAGCAGGAGGAGTTCATCTCCATTATTGAATCTGCTTGGCAGGATCCAATGGAAGGTTCAGCTATGTTTAAACTCACGTCCAAGCTTAGGAAGGTAAAGGCTCGGTTGAGCAATTGGAACAGGCACCATCGGAGTGATATTAATGGGTAGAGTGGCCCAGGCTAAAGAGATTTGGGATGAAGCTCAGACCATGGTTGACAGGGAGCCTCATTCGGCTACAACCAAGAACAAAGAGAGGGATGCTGCAAAGCAATACCAGCAGTTGAGCTTGGATGAGGAGTCTTATTACAAGCAAAAGTCTCGGATCGAGTGACTGATGCTTGGTGATAGGAATACAGCTTTCTTTCATCGTAGTCTGCAGCACCGATACTCAAGGAATAAAATCTGTAGCCTAACAGATGATGAGGGCAGCACTATCCATGATCAGAAAAGTATAGGGGAAGTGGCAATGAAGTATTACAAGAACGCATCTCAATTAATCTCATGGGTCTTGAAATTAATGATCATGTAAATCTTCAGTGACTATTATATTCACATATGCTCGAACCTGAGACCGTATAGAAGCAAACCTTTTAATCTCAATCTTTTACCACTTCACCTATTACATATTTAAATATTTACAATTTCGGTTTGTCGTGATTTGCCCTCTCGAATGGCCCAAAATGTTGGCAAGTCAATAAATCAATCAGCTACTGAATTTGACAAGTATCAAACTTTGCGCTGGCTTGCTTGAAGAAAAAAAAGGAAGAAAGAGACAGGTTGAGGCCAGGCCACCACACCTTAACCCTACTGTACTATTCGACCGAACCCATGAGGTTTTTTGGTTCCCATAAAGTTCCCATACTTGAATATTTGTCTTTGGGGCCGCAAACCCAGTCCACTGTACAAATCTAGTAAAAAAGAAAAAAGAGAATATGGAACCGATCACCCCAAATCCATGGCAATCATGTTGACAAGAGATTTGCTTTTTTTTTTTTTACGAGAAAAAATAGTCCTTAGGATTTTAAGAAATATTTTCAACTATATCCTTACATATCAAGATTTTTTTTTATATATATAAGAGAAATAGTTCTATGTTTCTGCAAAATTTTATTTACAATTTAAAATGAATAGCTGTTAACAGGATTTTTTTAATATTAATAACTCAAACAGGTATCAGATATATATCTAACTCATTGTCTTTCCTGTTTATCCTCGGAAGAAGTATGAAAAGCTAAACCTCAATTGTAATAGCTCATCAACTAGGGCTCGTGAACTTATTTGTATTTATTTGTACCTCTATACAGTATTTAAATTATGAATCCTACTGTAGAAAGAGTTGATTGAATCCTTATCCCGATAATTTGCTCAGTGAACATCATCCCTTTGTTTGGAACTCCACCAACAGTTAACACTGACTTGATTATATTGGCTTTGTTTTGATTGTAATTTTTCAGAATCATATGATTTTGACATTAATGCTAGAACTAATTAATATTTAAAAATTGAAAAATAAATAAATAGTGAAATCTATTTCTTGTTTTTGTTTTCTTAGAAAAATAGATTTTTTATCAGATAACATGGATGGCGATCCCATGAATGATGCAGGAACCAACCAATCAAGGTTACAATAATGCAACCTCGAGGACAAGCAGAATTAAGGTTTTTTTTTTTTAATTAGATGGTGCGGTTTTTTTTTTAATTAGATGGTGCGGTTTTTTTTTAATTAGATGGTGTAGTGGTAAGAGTTTCGAGTTAACGAGTTTGTTTTTTTTATGATCTCAGGTTCGAGTTCTTTGACTATTAATATGATAACCACTAAAAACTTACATGATTATTATTTTCAGGATCTATGAGATTAAATGAAGTGTGTGCAAACTAGTCTGAACATCTATACTAATAAAAAAAATTAAGTGATTTTTTCTTGCCAACTTACGGGCAACCCCGTTACAATTTCTTTCCGGAAAAAAAGAATTGTCGTGGAGGTTATGGAATGGCTAAGACGAAAGACACTTGGAAGATCTTATGACAGTGCGAGTCATAAAAAATCACATATCGATCAATGCAAGAGAAATTAACAGCAGCTTTGAGGGCCAAAGTTTCAAGAGTGGCAGAACCATGTATGATGGAAATGGAAGCCTTGAGCATGAATTATCGAACCCAACAAGTCCTGCTCCTGCAATATGGCTCACAGAATTGACAGCAGCATCGAAGTTATACTTCAAGAAACCCGGCGGAGGAGGAGACCAACAAGGAACATTAGCCTGCTTCTCACAAAGAGGCCGAGTAGATAAGAAACCTCCCTCATCAGATTCATTCAAGCTTTTGGGAAAATGTTTTTTCTGTAAAATTTGATCATTTCTGGCTTCCCAAGAAGCCTGAAAATGCAGCAGGCTAATTCCAACGTAGTGAAATCGCCGGCCTTATTCTGAGAATGATCAGTTAAAAGCAATCCATCATTGGAAGAAATCATCATCTAGGGGGAGAGAAGAGACTACTGAGAAGCCTCTTGACATTCGCTAAGCATATGAATTTAGATGCAGACGAGCGAATTTGCCCGTGCGATGCGCTGAAAACTGCTTGATTTTTTTTATGTGATGTAATTTTTTATTTTAATATTTAATCAATAAAATAATAATTCATCAAATATGTTAGAAACGAGTTTTTTTTCCACCGAAAAGCGATTGAATATTGCTACTATTAAAACTATTTTGATAAAATTTATTAGAAATATTTTTTTTCTATATATGAAACTGGTTGTAAAATTTATTGCTCATATTATTACATCAAAAGTATTTTAGAATACTATTAGTAAATTATTATTTTTTGAAAAATAATAATATATATATATATATATATATATATATTAAGCTTCAATTAAATAAATATCAAAATATATAAATAGTCTCATATATTATAAGAAAAAAAATATATTATAAATAATCATTATCATTATCATTATTTTGAATACCATGTCTATAATAATAAGAAATTTCAACATCTAAGAATATTAACAAAAGAGGAAAATTAAAAAACTAAATAAATGACAAAACAAAAATAAATATTGTTAGATTTCTAAAAAATTATCTGAATTGAAGAATAAAAAAAAAGAAAAAAATAGAGAATATTATTTTTGAAATTATCACCAACAGAAATTAAAATGTAAATATTAAAAAACTAAACCTAATAATAGTGGAAATAATAAAATTGATGAGAAAAAAATTCCATAATTTTTTTATTTTCATATTATGATATTAAAAGTATTTTAGAACAATGATATATATATATATATATATATATATATATATATATATATATATATATATATATATATATATATATATTAAGGCTCTAACATTAAATAAATATCAAAATATATAATTAGGCTGACAAATTTAAAAGAAAATAAAACTTACAAATAATCATTATTATTATTTTGAATGTTTTATCTATAATAATTATAAAATTCAATACTTAACAATATTAACAAAAAATAAATATTATTATATTTAAAGAAACTATTGAACTTGAAGAATAAAAAAAAGAAATAATAATAAACATTATTTTTGAAATGATCACCAATACAAATTAAAATTTAAACATTGAAAAAAATCTTAATAACAGTGGAATAAAAAAAAATTGAAACAATAATCAAGAGCATGCACATATAAACACGGACAAAAATAAGAATTAAAAGTATAGCACTAAAAGTATAAGGGATAAAATAAAAAAAAATATCTGTAATAAATCTAATTTAAAGGACAAAACTAAAATAAATCCTAATATTGAAATTCCATAATCCGAAATAAAATCAGAAAAATTAAAAGAAGTGGGACCGAAATAAAACTCAACTATGTAATATATCCGCATGGAAGGATAAAATTGAAAGAAATAAAACTTTGGCACCAAAAGTATTAAGGATTTATGATTAATTTGCTTGGAAGGATAAAATTGAAATAAATCAAAACTTAGATCCCAAAAATATTAAGGATTTCAAGCAAAAACGCAAAATTAAAAGCCGAGGGACCGAACTGAAACTATATATTATAATTATTTTGAATTGAAGGATGCAATTGAAACAAATCAAAACTTATATAATTGCAATAAGGGTCAGAACAACAAATTCGGGCGTTCAGAGACCGAAATGAACTTTGCCAAAAACACTGCTTCGCTGACGTCAGCTTGCGCAGGAGGAGAGAGAAATGAGGGGGGGAAATTCAAACGACCATTGACACGTACCCGGACATCACATGGCTACACGTGCTGCCCCATGAGGAAGAGATCACGGCGAAAAATCGTTCTAGACGACGGTTGGGCATTTTTGGGCGCCGTATGAATGCGCACGCGCCGTCCGAAAGACGCGTGAGGGCGGAAACGAACGGCGCGTGATGGGACGCGCCAACAGTAACCTGACACGAAAAAGAATTAAAAATTGGGTAATTACTGTATCACCCCTCCCACCCTGTGCGTTATTTTGTCGTTTTGGAGGGTTAAAACGGTTATTGCATCGTTTAAATAAATATTAAAAAAAATTAAACTGGCTAGACGGACTGGACCGAACCGAAAACGCGCAATGACCGGTTAGCCCCGCAGACCAGCGCCCTTGTTTGTCGTTTTGCGAGGGACGATACTGTCATATCACTGTTCATGGGCGGAAAAAGACAAAAAAAACAGGGTGGACGAACTCGTGCGCACCACCGGATCAAATTGCGAGTCCACAGTGACAATGAGTCACAGTGAACAGTAACCTATCTATTCTCTTTTAGATATATGTAATATAAGACCACAACAATGTTAAGTACGGGAAAAACAAATTCTTGATGAATTATTTGTATGAGTTAAAATAATTTTGTTTTTTAAATTTGCATTCGTAGTTATAAAAAGTTTCATTTAAAATAATGTCTATAAATAAAAAAAAAGATATGTATGTTTTTGTTAAATTAAAAAAGAAATACATGGCTAAGAAAAAAATTCTTTTTTTTTAATTCGAGTTATTAGATTTTTTATGATATATTTTAATTATCATAATTTTTTATTTTATAAATAATATTGCTGATAAAAAAGTATGTTATCATACAAAACTATATTTTAATTAAAAACTATATTTTTCTTTTAAAATTTTAATTTACCAACTTATGGTTATTGTGCTATGAACCAAAATCCAAAGCTCGTGTAAACTCTACGCTCGAGATACTTTGATTCATTATGAATTAGAATATTGAAATTATTATTTTACTATTCTCACAATAAATAAATAAAACTAAAAGGGATAGTACTTTTCAGTCACATAAAACTTTTGTTCATCCTCTCACAAATCATGTGGATTAGAGCAATAGATTTTTTAAAATTTTAATTTAATTCCTAAACTTCATTTTGTATAATTGAGTTATTTGAGCTCAAATTAGCACTCAATTGCATGCTTTTTTAGAGAGAGAGAGGGTGTTAAATTGAAAGATATAGAACTAATATAAAAATCAAGAGGAATATAGATAGTGGCTTTGCAAGATGTTTGGAAAGAAGATTTTCATGTCTCATTTTTTTTATTAGAAGATCAATCCCTTTACTCTTAGAAAATTATATTTTGGTACAAAAAATTATTATTATTATTATTATTATTATTATTATTTCTCAATCATTTTTCTCACGGGAAAAGATAGAAGAGTCGTTGAACTCGAAATATATATATATATATATCTGTGTGTGTGTGTGTGTGAGAATTATTATTATGGCCACTTAACAAGTTAAAATTGGTGTCAACGGGTTCTACTAAATGAGAGGAGTCCTATATTATTTGTTCTAAGCCTTAATGTAGCAAAAAAAAAAAGATCTAAGTTGATGAAATATGTTTTCCAGTTTGATTTTATAGTTAGAGTTATTTTTTTTTATTAGTGAGGTTAATATGTTGGTTTCTTAGTATTCTATGGGTATTTATAGGGTGTTTTGTGGTTGAAATGAGTTGAAAGACAAGTTTTTTTTGGCAAAAACCAGTATACTTGATTTTCCAGCCACTATAATGATGGTTAGAATCAGGCTGTTATTTGCCACAGTGAGTTACGTGTCATTAACTTTTTTTTACTCAAGAAAAAAAGGGTGGACGACTTGCCACTACTAGTTTTTTTTTCAAGGAAAACACCCACTATAATGGTGTTTTAAGGATATTTGTAGGGTGTTTCGTGGTTGAAATAAGTTGAAGAGCAAGTTTTTTAGCTAAAAACTAGTAGGGTTGATTATTCAACAACTACAATGGTGACTGGGACAAAGACACCCATCTAACCACCTCTCGTGTTTACACTTAAAAAATCATTCAAAGGTCTCTTATCAAGGGATAAAAATCATTCCCTTAAGATCAAGAGGCTACAAATATTTTCCTTTGATCCTAAGTTTGTGACAACCATTTCAACCCAAAACCAAAAAAATTGAGTTAAAACAATAAGGTTTTGGTTTATTAGAACCTTAACAAACTCATTTAGAACCTCTAGTTTTGACCTATAAAAGGAAGGTGATCAATAGGTTTGAAGAAAAAACCAAAAATAGGAAAAGAAGCAAAGAAATATGAAATTAGTGTTAGATTTTGAAGAAAAAGACATCCAATTTGAGAGAATTGCATTACATGGTAGGTATACCTTTTGAAACCATTAAAGGTAGAGTCAATGTGGCTTGCCTAACTATCTTAATTCCTTATTTAATGCAAATCTTACTTGTGGTAAGCTATAACTTTTCAGTTTAAATTTTATGCCTTATTAGTATTTTGATTTTTTAAAATATTCTAATGCATAACTCATGCATGTTAATGGTCTTTTGAGTTGTGCCTAGTGTTAGAAAGTGAAAAACATAAGTTTCCCAACTTTAATTTGCTTAAGCATGTCGTATGTTTTAGTTAGGAATTTGATTTGAAAGCATGAATTATGATTTTCTTATTTTTTCCATTTCATGTTATTATAGTTATGTTAAGAAATAATAATGTAGTTTGATGAAGCTAAAAAAAAGGTGGTTTGAAGGCTTAAAAGGCATTTTCTGGGTTAAGTATAATGATTGCATTTCAGGGCAGACTTGAGCAATGTTCTTGGTGTTCGTCCAAAGAACATTGGTTTAGGTGTTGATTTTAGGTTATGTTTTCATTTGTTTTTGGTGCATTCATGTTCACACATCATTGTTAGCAAATAATATAGTTTTCTTTTGCATTAATAACACAACTTTAGAGATTTTAATTTTAGTGTTTCAATTTTCAAATGAAATCCATTTATGACAAATTGTGAATTTTGAATGAAAATCAAAGTCAGTAGACCATTAATTCTTGTTGTATGCATGATTGTGAACATACCCATATCTCTTTTTTCTTGGAAATTGGTCTGATTTAATCCTTGCAATTTAATATTGATAAATATTCATCATGTTTTTTATTTAGCTTGTGTTTGATTTGTTTTGATTAAAAAATTAAGTTTTTACATTTTTGTAAAGTTTAATCTTATTTGATTTTTGGTTCACTTATTTGATTTTTTTCAGTTAACCCCACCAAGTTAACTCAAGTAAAGGTCAACTAGTTAGGCTAATCGTCTTAGTTGACTTAGCCAAGTCAACCCGATCGAGTTGACTTAATGATAAGGTTTTGTTTGTTTGATCTTTTATTGTTGTGTTTAGTTTTTAGATTCAAGGGTGTGTTTGGCAAATACTTCCTCGAGAATGTTTAGACATTCTTGTTTTTTAGTTAAAAAAATGATTTTGCTAAACATGACCTTACAAAAATAAAATTAATAAAAAATCTTTTTCTTTGATTTTTTTTCTTATGTTACGTACAATCAAATATCTTAAGAAATAAATTCATGTTTTAACCCAAATAGGTTTATTTTTTGTGGTTTTTGCACACATCCTAGGGTTTTCATAATAGCTTTATTAAAATCCCTATGAATTTGGCCAATATTTCTAGAAAAAACAATTAATATTCTTTAAATTCATTAGAATTGAAGGTAAATATTCTGATAATATAGTGAACCTATAAGTAGGTTGATATTTAAAATATCAACGACTAACGTAAAAGTTCTCAAAGTTAATTTCAAATTTTCATAAATTATAATTGGAAGTATATTTTGTCATCATAGACAAATTTCATATCCGATATAGGTGAACTATACCAGAACACCTACTTGGATTCTCTAGTTAAATTTTGTTTAGGTATACGAGCCTACAACAGGTACAAAAATCAAATTTATTCATGCGAATAAATTCCAAACCAAAATTCTACTTGAAAATCACCAAATTCCTAAACTACTTCGGAACCAGACAAAAACAACCTATATCATATAGAACATATTAAGGGGTACTAATACTTTCTTATCTGCTACTAATCTCTTACCCTCCGAACTTTTGAAGAAAGACCAGAATATTCGAATTTCCTAGTAACCCTAACCAAATAACTAGGTGGTGATTCCAAAACTTCCTGGCACCATCGCAGTAACCTCATAACATCATGGATAACCAAACTAGGCACTCTATTGTATGTTGGATTTCAATAATTTATTTTTTTAAGTTAATATTTGTTTTGAAATTGCATATTTTTGTTTTAGGATACATATAACACCTTACAAAAAAGGAGATATAAGGATGATTCTTTGACCCATTAGAAATTTGATTTGGATATGTGGCTAGAGAAAAGATCATTCAATGGACCCAATAGAAATCGGGTGTACAATATTACTAATATTACAGTCAAGGACTTGTGGATGATATAAAATGTTTCAACACTTGGATGCTCATAATCAATCTTGAGTACTCAAACTCAAGATTTCAAGGTGAGACAAAATGACTATCTTGTTAAAGCTCGAACAACCTATCTTGTTATTGAGACAAAATGACACGGTGATGAGATAATTAAACTTTGTTGATTTGTAATAAAGATGAAATCATATATGAGTGGTACATGTGCTCCCACTTATTAGCCACACAGTCTCGGTGAACCCCTCCCAACCCTTATATTCTAAACTTATTGTATTTGAGCTTATAAATTTATAAATTTAAAATAAATATTTGATTTTATTTTAGTTTATTTTTTAAAATTAGGATTTAATATATATATTCTTTAAAAATATTACTCACAGTCTTGCTAACAAATTAAGTTCATTGGTGTACACCAATGAGTTGAAAAAGAATAAATGCAAACGCTACTGTTTAATCACTAATGATTTTATTCTGTCATTAATATTAAAATAAAAAACTCAACAATGGCATTACCGATGTTATTTTTTTTATCGGTAATGTGTGAAAGTCAAAAATGAAAATAACAATGGATTAAAGGAGGTAATTGTTTTTTACGATGTCCATCTATAAATCAGTTGGTAGTTTTTTACGATGTCCGTCTTTCTTCTTCTTTCATTTGTGACATTCAATACTTGTTTGATTAGAATTCGGCTCCTATTTTGTTTTGATTTGAATTCCTTGAGATTTTTACGGTTTCATGCCTTAGGTAGTAAATTTTGCAGATTATTCATGATTTACGTGGGTTAAACCAATGTGTCTTTATCTCAATTTTTTTTATATAAAAAATCATTTAAAATATTATCATATCAATATTTTAAAATATATTTGTCGAGCATCAAATTTCTGACTTCGTAACATTATTGTATTATTTTTAATGATAGAAAAAAAAAGATATGATTTGTAACGTTGTGTGAGCCAAGAATTTAATTACATACTGAAGTATTTGAGATTGCGTTATACAATACTTTTAAAATATTTTTTTACTTGTAAATATATCAAAATATTTTTTTCTTTTTTGATATAAATAATACAAAACCATTATAAAATAATAAAAAACCATAAATTTAATGTTTTTTCATTACAGAAAACATTTAAAAATAAAAATAAAAATAGAAGTTGTGTCGAAAACTTGCTAAGTTATATATTAGGAAAGCATCCTTTGTTTTTTGATGGTCACAAAAGAGTGTTAAAAAAGATCGAACCTCACACCACATAAATGAAACTAAAATGCACCAAAAAGTTTGTTTTGGTTTATATGTGATTACGCATACTTTATTGGTTTATTTGTACATCTAATTTCTACTTTATTTTTTTTTAAGAAAAAACCCATCTTATACAAATTATGCAAAAAAATGGTATTTTTTTTTAAAAAATTGATTATTATTTTGGAATACAAAAAATTAGAGATAAAAAATGTTTTATTAAAAGATAATTTTTTTTTAATTAAAAATAAAAAAAATACCAAAGTATAAATTATCACTATTATTGTGTGTGTCTATATATATATACATACACAGATAGCATGATCCGTTCTCAGTTGCATTAACATCTCTCCATTGCTTGTCTGTTGGCCATAAAATCACTCTCCAACACCACTTCCAGTTTCTCTCTGCCTCTCCAATTCTAGCAAATATAAGTTTTCTGCAATTAATAAAGGAATTCCAATTCCAAAAGCACAAAAAATCAGCACTCTAAAGAAATTAAGAACACAACGCAAAGAAAACAAATTAAGAAAGACCAAGCTGCGAGCGGCTTCTTCTGCTAATAGTATTATAGTACTAGCGTATAGTATGGAAGGAGCATACGGTCTACACTCAACGGTGGCGGACTACTCAGACAAGGCGTTGATGTCGCCGGAGAACCTGATTTTACAAACGGAATACCAGAGCTTGTTGTCTTCAGAAACATTTCGGCAGCGGATTCCGATTCATGGATCCCAAGAGCTGCTTTCAGAAGCTGCTTCAATTACAACAGAATTTCAAAGAGAAGGAGATATGTCCAGTTTGATCAAAGTTAAAATTGCCTCGCATCCTTCCTATCCTCGTTTAGTAGAGGCTTATATTGATTGCCAGAAGGTGATCATTAATAGCATTAGCAGCTGTTGAATTACAGTTTTATTATGTAGATATGGATGCTAAGACCTAGCTAGGGAAAGAAAAAGCTGTTTCAGATGACGAGCTTTTGGGACTTTGAGCTTTATATATATATATATATATATATATGGTAGTTGAACTAGGGGTATATATTACTATGTGTATATATATATTGTAGTTGAACTAAAGCCATATGTGTTTTGTTTTGGCAGGTAGGGGCGCCTCCGCAGACTGCACGTTTCTTAGATGAAATCCGGCGAGAAAACGACCTTTTTAAGCACGACGCTGTCTCCACGTACTGGGGAGCTGATCCCGAGCTAGACGAGTTCATGGTCCCCCATCCTAATGCCCTCTCTCTCTCTTCTTTTATGGGGTTTGGATTTTTCTGATCTGCCTTGTGTTTCTTTGTAGGAAACCTACTGTGATTTGTTGGTGAAGTATAAATCCGATCTCGAAAGGCCGTTTGACGAAGCAACCACCTTCTTGAACAAGATTGAGATGCAGTTTCGTAATCTCTGCACCGCTGCCACGATCAGAAGCGTCTCTGGTCAGTCTCCCTCTCTCTCTCTCTTTTTCCAGGGAAAGATCCTTTGATTTTGTGCTAAACGTTTGTTTTTCTTCTCTTTGATTGCATCATACGTGCAGATTATTAGCTTGTTATGTTATTGATGCGTTTCAATGAGCAAATTCTTGTGTTTTTACTCGTGTTGTCATCGATTCATAGTGTCTAGCTAGCTAGCCATCCTTTCCTAGTCCTAACTAGTCCCTAACCTTTTTCTTTTTCTTTTTCCTTATTAACCTCAACGACTGCTTTATCGATGGGAGAACTTCTACAATGCTTAAAGAATAAGCAAGAAATTCGGCTGTAGCAATAGCATCACAAACAAACAAATGAAATAACATAAAACCCTAGCCAACTAGACACTCGTGGCTTGTCTTGCGTTAGCAAACGTTGCTCATTTCAGTACTTTTTGGATTTATAATCCGAAATTGCTTTCTCTCTTTTTGATAATTTGGATTTGTTATCATCTTATGATCTTATGTCATGTTTCCATGCCTTGTTTTGTAAATGATGGACCGAGAAGGTTAATGGTGTTCTGCAGTGGACTTTGCAACAGTTTCTGAACCTTTTCCCTTTTCTGTTTGCATGGGCTTGAATTACTTGGATTCTCCCACTCATCCTTCTGTTGTGTTCCTTCCATTTAATTTATTTTCCCCTCACCTGTTCTTCTTTTTCATCGTTTGTGTCAGAAAAATGAGTGTTCAAAGTAAGACCTTTTGTTTTAGAGATTCTGGATTTGACATTTCAGAGCCAGCATGTGTACAGTGACGTGTGTCTTTCCATCTAAAAGACCATTGATTATGGAAAACCAAGCTAATGCTTCTTGGTAGAAGCATAAGTCCTAATTAGAGGAAACCTAAGCTATAGCTTCTGTGTAATTTGTTTGTACAAATTGTTGAATCTAATTAACTAATCACACGGGCATAGATGATCATATGTTAGTAAACATATTTCGCGTTGAATGAATGGATTTTATCATAAATTTAAATATCTTGAATGAAATTTAAACTCAAACTTCGAGGTTGAATAATGTGCGAGCTGCCATTTTGCTTCTATTAGAAATCAAGATGTTTTTGATTCATTATAACCCTCCAAACTCTCTTCAAGGCCGTGTAACCCTAATTGGTTTGACTCCTGTTTTTTAATGGCAGAAAACTAGTAAACCCAGAACAAATCGCGTTTGCTGATTGCATTAGTACTTCCCTCGCTCGATTTAAAATACAAATCCCTTAATAAAGTACGAAATAGCACTTTTTAAAGCATCCATGGCCACAGAAAAGCTGCTGTCTTTTGCATTTGATAGATAGGGTGAGGTCGTGCATATGAAATTAGCCTGGCAGCCTTAGATCCTAAAGAAGATTATGAATTTAAATGTGATGAAGGTTGTAAAATCAGCCTTATCTTGTTTTGGTACCATAGTTTTTATTCGAAAGTACACGTTACCT
The DNA here is from genome assembly GCA_029228465.1 of Salix viminalis. Taxonomy (NCBI): domain Eukaryota; kingdom Viridiplantae; phylum Streptophyta; class Magnoliopsida; order Malpighiales; family Salicaceae; genus Salix; species Salix viminalis. The sequence goes on from CM055433.1 coordinate 2,222,704, forward strand.
TTTTCTTGATGTTCGTATCATTTCTCATCTCCTTCTCCCTTCCCCTTGTTTCCTTGTTTTCTCTTCTGCGTCGGTAAATTCTCAAATCTTTAAATTTTCAGAAAACTTGCGTTTGCTAAGACTCTGTAGACATGGCATCGGATGTCCAACTGGATATTGTATATTGGCAATTTGGCATACATTCACATGCTCCCATTGTATGCCAAGGTACTTGTCTGCTAGGCTAGACTGCTATTTTTTAATTAACATGGGAATTGAATCTGCTTGTGTGTATCTCAATTAATTTCTCAAGTCTTTGAATTTAACGATCATATAAATCTATAATGATTATCACATTAGCAATCATAAAACTCAAACACGAGTCCCAGTCTTCAACCAGCTGCAGCCTATTAGGCTGCTATTAATTACTTTTGTGGGTGCCGTGAGCCTTCCTGGTCTGTGGTGCAATGTTTATTTCCATCATTGCATGTATATTTATAGATTCATTATGTATTTATCATCTTACATTAATGATGCCGGGATCTAGCTGTTAATTGTGCATTGCTGACATTACAAATACAAAGTCCATCTCATATGGATATGTCTCCATGCATTTTGGCGAATAACATTTGTTTAATACAACTTGGTAGATAGCTTTGCTAATGAAACCTAGAGTCAACTGATTTTTGGAACTTCAGAAATTTGATGGTTTCCAAAATGACTTTACCTCAGAAAATTTGTTTGGCTTGCATCGATCCTTCATCAAGTTCATGGACTTGGACTTCTATCTGATCTGTTACTGCAATGAAACCTCGGTTGAAATTTGCGGTCAATGAAAAGTTAATAAGTTATCCATTTTTCTACTGCAAAATATTTATGTTCTTACCCCCATTAATACACATTTATGACAAGGATTTGCTTTTTACGTCATTTATTTGTGCTGACATGGAAGCTTGAATGCTATTTTCACCATACATGCCTTGCTGACATAAAAACAGTAAACATTAACCTATTTAAAAACAAACACAAAAAAATCTAATTTAAATTATATTTTTTTGAAGAAAAAAAACACAACTACTCCGGATTGCCAAACAACCTCTTAGCGAGATGTGGTTAGTATCTTATAGGGATTGTTTCTGTCAAAAAACCTAACCACTCCCCAGTACACCTCAATGTCAAACACACTATTAGCACAGCCGTTTTGAAGTGATGCTATCAGAAATAATATTTCTGGATAATCAGACAACATGTTTGTGAGTATCTCCTTTCTTTGTTCTCAAAAAGGTCCCGCTTGAGCAATATACATGCATGGAAGACATATGAAGATCAAATCGTTTAAATCAAGTCCACGCGTCTATCCATTTATGAGTTATGAATGCTCTATCCAGCTAGCTAGTCGGCACGCACACACTCTCGTTGCCGGTAGAGGGTGAGTACTGAATAGATAGGAGGGTGGCACAGGTGCTTCCTCAAAAAACCCTGCTGCTCCTCCCAACGACCAATCTGTAACATGTACGTGTTTTCTCAGAGTGGCACGAACGAGGGGGTCTCAACTCTGAATAACATCGGAGCAGAAACCACACTGGGTGTGACAATCATGGGTTTGGGATAGAAAGAACAGCTTATTAACATAGCTATAGGCCATAGCCATAGCCATGGCCCGAATGGAAGTCTCGACTGGGAGGGAGAGGGAGAGGGAGTTTGCTGTTTTCTGGGCGGCAATGCAATGTGGGGTAGTGACTGCTGCTGCTACTAGTAGGTGAATAAATGTGGGGTTAGGCTAATAAATACTTTATGGGTTCTCTTGCCCGGGTAGAGCGGGTGGTCGGGGTTCACATGGGACTCCCGCACATTTCGCTGTGCTCCCACCCGCTTTTTCATGGTTATAAGCCTAGAGAGAAAGCATTTAACATTTTCGATGCCATCTCTACTTGTAATGTATTGCCTCTACGTACACTACTCTATCCCTGAGCGGCACCTGCTCGTCCTGCCCATGCTATGGCTATTGCTTGTGTACAAGTGGTGGCCATTTCCGTAGACATTTGTTTCTTTGTGGCGTTGTGGGTCTTTGTGCTTCTTATTGCGTCATAGCCATAGATTAGCCTCTTTAACTTGGAACTCGGGGTTTTGCCCTACTATCAAATACTAATTTACTCTCAAGCCGGTGCTCTCAGAATCTGCTAGCTTAGCCAGCATCTTCATCGTATCCTATTATTTCAGGCAGTGTATGAGCCTGGCATTACTGCTTAACAGTCGTTTGATTATAGAGATCAGAGAACCTGTCCTTCATCTGGGCAGGCTATTCTTAGGCTAAAATAGAAAACCTATCTTAGGGTCTCAGTAGGCTATTCCCCTTGGATTGTAGCTATTGCCAGGGTTTGCTGTCTTGTATTCGTTAGGTTTGGGCCCTTTCTGATCTCAATAATTTGATACGAGAGACGAGAAGGAGTATTTAAATACTATCTTCAGTGCTATTTATTATTAAATATCAAATCATATATGTATATTATATTCGAAATTAAAGAAATTCACCTGTTAAACTGCCATGTGAGATGCTATATATATATATATTATATTCTTCGTTGCTTAAAACCTTATCTCTCTGCCAATCTAGAGTCTAGTCTAGTCGGCAAGTTTGATTTGATGGGCGTACCAACATGTCTGCTGTGACACTTGATCGCGCTCTCTGCCTCTCCCTGACAGACGATATAACCATACCAGCTGATGGATGGGATAACTTCAAGAAATGGCCATTGCCGCCACTATAACTTTAACTTTTCCAGGTCTTGTTTGTTGATAAAGTGTTTATAATTTTCTTAAGAACAATTATTGTTTTTGTTATATTTTGATTTGTTAATTTGAAAAAATGAATTAAACCCTTTTTATGCCCTCTTTAATTATTTTAACTATTAATCTACCATGTTTTAAAATGATAATCATGTCACCTCACACAAACACCTATATTTAAATTTACTATATTGTGAAATAATATCCAAGTCACATTCATAAATCCAACCTGGCTAGGTGTGAAATAAATTTGAATTTTACCTGACCGTGATGTATGTGTGAAAGATATGGACATGATTATACTAAAAATAATAATTGTAGTGTGTAAAAAAAATAAAGTTCAGTCTGCTATGTCTATGATACCCGCGTGTAAATGATAGTTAACAATAAATTATGATGTTTACTCCCCTAAATCAAGCATGTTTAATTGTTATTTTATTTTCTTATATGTTAGTAATTTTAAATTAATCAAGATTTCGCTTATGGATGTTTGACACTACATTTTAAAATTATTAAAAAATATATATTTTTCTATTTTACTTTAAATTTTAAAAAATAGTGTTTTTAAATCATTTTCATGTACTAATATCAAAAATAATTTTCTTTAAAAAATATATTACTTTAATATATTTTTGAATGAATATTTTCAAAAATAACTCATCACACTTCTAAAGTCACAAAATCACTAAGATTGTTGGATTGCCAATTGTAGCTATATGAATCTTACAAATTTAAAGCTAAATAAACATATAAAAGAGTACTAATTTCTGTACCATAAACAAAAATAATATAAAATACAAAAAAGGAATAAAAGATCCAAGTGGAGGGAATGAAAAATGAATAAGTGATATTTGGTTTCTTATTATATTCTAAAGGGTGAACTAAAATAAACGTTGAATTTACTACTATTATTTTTATAATTTCTTCAGAACTATAAAATATATTTAAAGAAATACATAAAATCGAGTATGGACCACAATTCTTCAAGTGCATTGCTAATTCTTCATAAAATGTTTACATTTTGTAAAGTAGCTTTGAATTTACGTAAAGTGTAATTAATCTACATAAAATTGGATTTTAAACACATAAAGTTAAGGTTTTTCTCATGCATTTCCTACTCAATTACTTCAATGAAATTATATGTTGCTGTTTCTTACGAGACCAACTACCTTAGATTTCTTTTCTTTTTATAAATATTATTATTATTATTATGATTATGTAATTTGAAAGTTTTACAATATATAGTTGTACCCATAAAACGGTGTGCGAGATTGTGGTCAACGGTTGTCTTTTAAAGTATTTTTGCTTGAAAATACATTAAATAAATATTTTATTATTATTTTGTTAAAATATTATTTTAATAACAATATATTAAAATGATCTAAAAAAAATTAATTGAAGCGAAAGGAAAAGATAGAAATAAATTTAATTATTTTTCTACAGTATTTTAGAAGCGCAAAAACAGATAGACTCTTCACGTTCAAGTGTGTTACAAACTTTTAGGTTACCATTACCTAATCCTTTAAATTGAAATGTGCATTACATATTTTTGAGTCCATTACCTAAGGGACGGTAAGCTACTAATTTGTACATAACAATCAATTCTAAAGTTACACCTCTATGAACACCAACGAGTTCAACTTCTCCTTCTCCCCCTTCGTTTTCTTTTAATGTAAGCTCAAGTAGAGTTACTCTATAAAGTTCCCTGAGAAAGATAAGAGCTTTAATGACTTATATGAGGTAACTCAATAATATTAAAGTTAAAGAAGGAATCCTAGTTAATGTAGGAATCCTTAATGAAGAAGGATTTGTAATAAACTAGATTATTATAATCCTTGATTAATTAGAATATTAGAATCCTAAATAGATTAGGATTTTTTCAAATTAGTTTAATTCATTGATTGTCTAATACTTGAGACTTATAAATAGGCTTGTTAAAAAACATCATTTCTCTCTTCTCTCATGTTTTTTAGCTTTGTGCTTGCGTTTGTTCTTTTAAATTAGCTATTACTTCTTATCTTTCTCTTCAAACAAGAACACCCCTAATCCTTGAAGGTCCAGTCTTGCTGTTTGTAAATGAATCTACATTTCACTTAAGCATGCTTTGAGGAGAATGAATTGATGATGATGATGCTTCATTACTCACTTTTTTCTTATTCATTCATGTCAGAATACCATTTAGTCATCTTAGTGATTAAGTCTATCTTAGCATAGCAAAAACTATTATTGCATATTTAATCCATGTTGCAACCCGATTCAACAATAATTAATATATATTATTCCCAGTTGCTTTTCATCTCGTTGAAAATTAAATTATTTTGAGAATTTTAAATTGATCAAAACTATTCTAAACAAATAAAAATCACATGTTTTTTTTTTTTGGTATATATAGACCCCAATATCATCAATGATTTTGGTAAGTTCCGTCGTCCTAACCAAACTATCTCCGACATGCTTACTCTATTCATTTGTAACATAACAAGAAAATAAAGTTTTTATACGTAGTTTGTTCATACTGAGAAACTGAAGATTAAGCTTGACCTTTTTGGGGGAGCCAGAGATTGTTGGACTAGATTTTATTACGGGACTGAAATTTTTCTCATCGAGTAGGTCATTCGGTACAAAAAGAAATATTCACAAGAAATTGTTCTTTAACAAATCTCTCCTTACCATAAAGCTCAAAGCAGTGCTGATCTACGTGATTGGCTACATTATCTGTTTCGAGATGAATGAAGTCTTTGTATTTGTTTTCCTTCTTCTTCCACAGATATAATTCGTTTAGCATTACGATCTCTTGAGTGCCGTTGCTGCACTAATTCTATAGCGTCAAAAAGATTTACTTTCTATTCCCCGATCCTATATATATTCCTGGGAGAATGTTAAATGAGTCTTTACACTAGTTTAGTTGGCCCTGGACTTTGTTAGCATTGTTAATGTTGTTAATCAATAGAAAACTTATCCTTTCATCAAAAAGTGTGAGTAATATCTTTTATATAAGCAATCGTGCCTGAATTCCTCTTGATCAGCCATGCCCGCGTCTGTTAAATAAGGTAGAAAGCTGCATTGTTTACTGTGCTCGGATGGTACAATGGGGTGATCAATTACAGTGATAAATCAATCAATTCAGGTTTTCCTCTCTGGAACCAGAAGACTAGTTTTGACCACAGAATCAGTTTTTGTGATGTTAAACTTAGAGTATCGTGAACTTAATTCAATTAAGTCTCAGTTATATACTAGCTTAATTTCGACAGTATAGATTTGCTTTCTCTAGTTATTCTTAAAATGGATTGAACTTGCTATAAGTTTGAATTCCTGAATGATCTTGCCTTCTTCAAATAAACCTGTAAACTGCATGTCTTAGGAATTTGTTGTTCTGACTATAATTTCAATATATGCCGATTGTGGTCTAAGAATTAAAAGTTATACTGTTGAGATTTAAAACTAGTGCACAAGTTTCCTATCGTGATTAGATGCATTGCCATTAGTTTTACACAAGTAGCTGCTGTGAAATTCGATTTTTGTTCAATTATATAGGTTATTTGCGCTATTATCTGAGTGCCTGTGTAGCTTTGCATTGACCAGGCGTAAGGAAGGACATGAAAGTATATTTTTGCAATTAATTTTGTGCATGACCAAACTAGTTAAGGATTTCTATCATTTCTGCAGACGGTGCACCGTCATCAGATGAGGAGTTAAGTGGAGGGGAGTTGGATATGCATGAAGCTCAAACAAGTGGCGAAAACCGAGAGCTTAAAGATAAACTTCTCCGTAGGTTTGGAGGTCATATTGGTACGCTGAAGCGTGAGTTCTCAAAGAAAAAAAAGAAAGGAAAGCTACCGAAGGAAGCTAGGCAAACCCTACTTGGATGGTGGAATGTTCACAATAAATGGCCATATCCAACTGTGCGTATCTCCCTTCTTGGCTGCTTATATATAGTTTCGTTTTAAAATATGCAAGTTGTGTAATTGTTCTTGTTTCTGATGCATATAATATATATATATATACACACACATATAGAACTCACGAAATTATTTTCTTTTCTAGGAGTGAAACTAGGAAGGGTAGAGCACTATATATGTTTTGTTCTAGAACTGCTAGTTGTTTGGTGACTAGATCATTTGTAATTGCACCAAGGCCTAACGGATCATGAAACACCATAGCAGGGAAATTCCGTAAATCATGCAAGGAGAAAAAAACTATATTGTTGAGGTTGAAAGATGAGTTTTGGTTCTTATAAACTAGATACAGATTGGCTGGATTGCGCACATGAATTTACGTAGATGATATTCAAAGTTGGTAGCTATTTAAGCTATGAATTTGTGCATGCTGGTTTTTAATTCGTATCCAAAGCTAAACAATGGTATGATGATGATTTGCATGCTTAATCGTCCAGGAAGCTGATAAGATAGCTTTGGCCGAGTCAACGGGACTAGATCAGAAGCAAATCAATAACTGGTTTATAAACCAACGCAAGCGCCACTGGAAACCATCTGAGAACCTGCAATTTGCTGTCATGGATAATCTTTCTGGGCAGTTCTTTACCGAAGACTGAGTTCCATGTGAATTCTAGAATATATATTCTGATATTGCTTTTGGCTTCGTGTACATTATGCTGTGCAACATTGCTGGAATTGAAAATCTTATATTTAATTAGAAACAAAAAAATGGGAAGATAACTGTATCTTGGACCGTATTTACTTGCGATTTACCAACATAGATAATGCTTGCATAGTTGGGAGGGATAGTCTACTCATCATTCGTGGCTTCATGGTTTTTTCCATAGATGTGTTATCTTCGAGGCCTGTAATGGTATTTTGACTAGCGAGATGCAGATGTGCTAATACAAATGAAAGTTTGATAGATACACAGTTTGCCTCGTATTCTTATGCTAGGTGAAAAACTTGTAGCTTGTCAGGAGGAAAGACCGTTCTGCTTCCCGACATTATATGACTAATTCTGTTTGAAGTATATTAAACCCCACCTAAGGGTTACCAGGAACAAGGTTTGGGATACAAATCAGGCTAGCTAACCCAAGCTTTTTCTTAAAATGTCAAAACAATGTTATTTTGAAAATAGTTATATGGTTTTTTCTACCGGGTTTTGATTAGATTATGGGTCAATCTAGAATTGAAATGATTCAAGCAATTGAAAATTGATCAAATTCGGTTTTATTGTAATGTTTCTAATTGTCTAGTTTTACAATAATAGATATACCTGTGGATTCGACTATTGGATTGGATTAAAAAAATTTAACTAGTTTATAGATGTACTGATAAAGTGGGTGGGTTAAAGTTTCAAATCAATTGGAGTAACATAAACTTCAATAATGCAAACTCAACATTAACTAGAAGTTGATGTAAAGGTTTTGTTATCTAGTTTATGACTAACATAAAAAAAAAGTAACCCCTTACTTAGGGCATCATCTACCCTTTCAAGTTTTTGTAACTTGGTAGAAGTCCTTGTTTAGCAATAACTTATGAAGTTGCATGGTATTAAACAATATTCTATTGGTAGTTATCAAAGACTTTCCAAAGACTTTGAATTTCAACTATGATAGTAATTAGGATGATAATGACAATAAAGCTTCTAGTTTGCAATAAATCCTGAAGTTATATGGTTTGGATCACATTTTGTTGGGTACTTATCGAAAATTATCCAAAACCAATGGTAATTAAGAATGATGCTTTAGCCCCTAAAAGAGTGATCAATGGTTTTTTGATCGTGTTTCCATAGAGGACACCACTAATGAAGTCATTTTTTATATTATAGGCTCAAAGGAAAAGTGAAAGTTTGAGATAAAATTATTAATTTCATGGTTTGACAATCTGATCTATCATTTCATAGTAAGGTGTCTGATAAATCATATTTGTTACCTACAAAAGGGGCTCTTAGACAATTAAAATATATGTTTGTTGAGAGATATCAATTATGTTTTTGACAAAAAAAGCTCTTAAGACAAATCTACCAGTGTCATTAGAGAGAAGAAGAAAAATTAAAATTGCTTTTGAAGGATATCTCCTCCTTTTTTTTTAACAATCCTTCAATACTCTCTATTTAATAGAAAAAATAAAATATTAGAAAAATATATATGTCTTATCAAGATAAAAATCTTTTACGTATTAAGATAATATACCCTTATTTTGTTAGGGTAAGAAATCTCTGATTTGTCAATTTTGAAATATCTCTAATTTATAATCCCATAAAGGGAGCTTGAGATGTATTTTGAGCTAAATAGAGAATAAACATAGAATTAGTGGGTCTAATAAATTTCTAGATTTAAGAATGTTTAAAATATGGTAGGTCTGCAAGTTTATCAAACTTATACATATTAGGGCTTAGTGTGTGGATGAATGTGAAGATGATGGGTGTAATAGCTCACCAAATCCTTACATGTCTAGAGTTACCACTGGAATGAGCCAGAGATGATTGGTCTGACATCTTGCAAGACCTCTACTCATCTAGACTTAGTGCTTAAATAAGCCTAGAGATGATGAGTCTAACATCTTGTCAAACCCCCTACATGCGAGACCAAATGCTTGACTTAACTTATAAATAATAGGTTTGACACCATTTTTAGACTTATATGTAATATGGGCTTAGTGCTTGATCGAGTCTATAAATAAATATTGAGGCATAAATTCGTTTAGTGTCTCTCTCTCTCTCTCTCTCTCTCTCTCTCACACACACACACACACACACACACACACACACACACATATATATATATATATATATATATATATATATATATATATTATTACACAGTTTTTATAAAACTGGAGTAATAAAAAAGCTTTTGGAGGAGAAGGTAATTTACATGCCAATCCATCTAATACCATATAAGCCTTGCAACTAACATATATTTTTAACAATGACTTACATTTCTATTGTGAAGAAGCACTCTACATTTATTAGTTACAAATACCCCAAATTTAGTGGTTAAATTAAATGTAGATAGTTATAACAGGGGTAATCTAGATGCTGCTGAAGTTGAAGGGTTTATTTGAGACAACTATGGAATATAGATTAAAGAGTTTAGATATTAACACGTGGCTATATTCCTCCGTTAGAGTTGAGTTATCGATAGTTATTATTGGGCTAGAAATGACATGTTTAATAAACTTATTGGACTGAGTTGACTTTTTACCAAACCTCAAAACATTGGCCAGCGCAAAATTTGACATGATTTCTAAAAAAATACCATTTCTTTTATTTTTATGCTTTGACACCCATGACTTGCCCGAGTTGATTCTCTTTCGGGTTTAATAACTATGTATTAAATTACATTATCCTGTCTGCATGTCAAGATTTCATCTATTGGTTACAGAGTTGCCATGTCAGTGATGTAGAACTGTTCATCCGAGGCTTGTCTTAAAGTCATCTATTCAACGAGAAAGTTCGAGAAGATCAAAACGGAGCTGGTGCCATGGCAACACTTCAGCTTCAGCTGAGTTCTGGTTACCAATCTTCATCCTGTCGACACCTTCCCATTTCCTTGTCATACCCATCCATTCGTTGCGCTAATGATCGCCAGCTGCTCTTTAACCGCATTGCTCCTGTCTATGATAACGTACGTTCGTGGGTCCTCAAAATTTTTTAGATTGTTTCTTTTTGGTTTTCCTAATTTGTAATTTTGTTTTGGACAGTTAAATGATATGTTGAGTTTGGGTCAGCATCGTATCTGGAAACGCATGGCCGTATCCTGGACTGGGTAATCAATGTTGTTTTTGTTTTTTGTTAATGTATTTTTTTTTTCATTTTTTCTCGTAAGAAAGAATTTGCATGATATTGGGACAGAGCGAAATTGGGAGACTGTGTGTTGGATCTGTGTTGTGGAAGTGGGGATTTAGCATTTCTCTTGTCTGAAAAAGTTGGCTCCAATGGCAAGGTTCCTTTCTTCTTTTTTTTTCAAAAAAAAATCCGTTCTTGTGCTAGCTTGACTTATCATATTGTGTATTCGTGAATCTATTTATCCATAGAAACGGGGAACAATTTCTTGTCGAGATTTGCAGGTGCGTGGTCTTGATTTCTCAAAGGAGCAGCTATTGATGGCTTCATCACGGCAACATTTGCTTTCAAAGGCCTGCTACAAGAACATCGAGTGAGCATTGGTATATATACACCCATTACGAGTGTGAAAAGATTTTTCACACCAAGGGATTTTTACATTTTCTGTAACCTGCTTTACATTCCATTGATTGATCACAGGTGGATTGAGGGTGATGCTACAAATTTGCCCTTTCCGGATCGCTACTTTAATGCTATTACCATAGGTTATGGGCTACGAAATGTGGTGGATAAGCGGAAGGCCATGCAGGAGATGTTTCGAGTACTGAAACCAGGTCCTATCTTTTTCTCTCTTGTCTGAAAAATAACTGTGGCATTTCTCATCCTTGTGTTGATGTACAGGTTCTAAAGCATCAGTGCTTGATTTTAATAAAAGCACTCAACCATTTGTTGCTTCATTTCAGGTATTCGGTTGCAAAATGCTTTTCTTTAGATATTGAATGTTTGTTGATGTTATGTGCCTGTTGGACTCTGATCAATTCTTAACTACAAATGCATTTGCATCAAATAATCACCCTTTTTATCTGTAATAATTGATATCCTTATGCGTTGAAATACAGTTTTCCTATTGCTTTCCGACCTTTCCAAGAATGTTTGTTTGAACTTATTATCAGGCAGGTGTAGTGTTTACTTCCAATCAGTATCTGATGAAATCAATTCTTTTGTATGTTTCCTGTTACAAGGAGTGGATGATTGACAATGTTGTTGTCCCTGTGGCAACTGCATATGGTCTTGCAAAGGAGTATGAATATTTGAAGGGCTCAATCAGAGAATATTTAACAGGTGTTTCTTCCTCTGTTACTAAAAATCTTTATCCTTTTTGTTGTGATTAGAAGAACATTGATTCCAGAACAGACAAATCTTAAAATTTGATGAAAGCACTATCCTCCAAACATTGTATTTCAGTTTTTCTGTGTGTATCAAAGATAAGGTCTTCATTTTCTCCAGAATCATAGTTCATAAGAGTATGTGATCAATTAATCTACTATGTAATACTTCACGAAGTTTTATTGTCATGATGCACTCCAAGAAGTTCAATCATTATTTTGAAGACCAATAAGTTCAATTTTAATTATAAGGTTTTGAAAGGCTCATGCCTCACCTCTGTAGTTTGTTTTATTTTCCTAGTTGGGTGACATGGTGTGTGTTTTATACAGGGAATGAGTTGGAAGAACTTGCTCTGGATGCAGGATTTTCTACTGCTAAATATTATGAGATTAGTGGAGGCCTAATGGGGAATCTAGTAGCCACACGTTAGATAAGGTTGGTTCTCAAGTTTAAACAGTATGTTTCAAAGTTTTTGCGGGGAAGGGACATGTTATTTGGGGTTTGAAATTTGTGTTTAGAATGTTGACTGCAACTTAGGCATGCCAAATGATGAACTCAAAGCCACAAACAATTTGGCAACATAAATAATAAATTCATTGTAATCATTTTGAAAGGAGCTTCCTACCTAAATACTCTGCTTTAGCTATCCTGTCTGCTTTTATAATGTTAATCATAGACAGGAGGAAATGTTTGTCGCCCCATCAATCAAGATGTTTGTGTTCTTAAATTATTTCAAAAATTAAAAAAAAATAAATAAAGCGAATATCTAGAAACTTGTAATTCTAGTTTTCTTGGAGCTGGATTTGTTGATTTAAACCTAAAAAATTATCTAAATCTGTCTCTAAACTTCACACAGTCATGTGGAATACTGGCATTACTTCCCTCAACATCATCTCTGCAGCTTTGTAATTTAAGGACAACTTCTCATAGGCCGATCATCATATTATTTTTTCAAATGCTTCCTGCATGCTGCTTCAGTAAGCTAACTGCCTGAGATGTTTGGCCAGTTCCACTATATATATATATATATGCAGTCTGAGTGTGCACTGTTCCTTTGTAAAACCTACCTCTCATCCATCCTGAGATCATCTTGGGTAGAAGAACTATCATCAAGTGGCTGAAATACCAGAGTTGGGGGTGGAGGGGGTTCCTTCACATGTGTCATTGAGTTCCATGGTCCTTTCGTCTATGAATGGGGGATTAGTGGGCTAAAGGAGGTGTTCCTCGGTGTTAGATAATAATATAAATCATATTCTGGGGCCTCACCTATCAGCTTGAGCTTTTAGGTGAGATGGTTCCTTAACCTAAGAGCTTAAGCTTGTAAGTGAGACCCCATAATATGATTTATATTATTCTCTAACACACCCCCTCAAGTGAAAGCCCTTTGAGCTTGAAACTTGCACAGGCCCATATAACCTTGTGCTTGGTTTTTATCAAATAGAATGGGGGTGGTGAGATTCGAACTCGTGACCGCTGGGTCAACAAGGCTCTGATACCATGTTAAGGAACCATCTCACCTAAGAGCTTAAGCTTGTAAGTGAGACCCCATAATATGATTTATATTATTCTCTAACACCATCTCACCTAAAAGCTCAAGCTGATAGGTGAGGCCCCAGAATATGATTTATATTATTATCTAACACATCCCCTCAAGTGAAAGCTCTTTGGGCTTGAAACTTGCACAGACCCACATTACCTTGTGCTTTGTTTTTTATTAAATAGAATGGGGGTGGTGAGATTCGAACTCGTGACCGTTGGGTTAACCAGGCTCTGATACCATGTTAAGGAACCATCTCACCTAAAAGCTCAAGCTGATAGGTGAGGCCCCAGAATATGATTTATATTATTATCTAACACTCAGTAGTTAGCATTTGCAGAGCTTTTGACATTGTTGGTCTAAGTGATGAGGTTTCTTGTGTGCATTGAAGGCCCACATGCACTGCTCTAGTAACATCATTCTGAATATTGTTATCATGGTGGTTGTGCAACATCAGATTCGGGTCATAAAGCTCCTCCAGAGTTCCTGCCTGGAAAAAATTTTCTATGTCTGTTTTCCCCCACAGAAGAAGTGGATTTATAGAAGATGAGTTCAATGACTGGCCTTTCTTAAATGCTTTATAAATTGAAGAGAATAAAGAAGTTTTATGGAAAGCAATGGTTCTGAAACTTACTAATGTGACCAGGCCATCTATGTATTCCGAGGTTTTGCTCGTGTTGCTATGCCTTACAGTAACAGTCTCCAACAAAAGCACCCCAAAGCTGTAGACATCTGCTTTTTCTGTTAACTGACCATGGGTTAGGTACTCTGGAGCCATGTATCCTCTGCAAATTATTTGAATTCATTGCCTTCGAGCGTTTTGGAATGTTTGAAAAAGGATACTTGCAATGTTCCAGGGATGGCAGCTGATGTGACTATATATCTTCTTGGAAAGATCTGGGCAACCCAAAATCGGCAATTTTAGCACGAAGCCTCTAGTCTAACAAGATAGTACTGGCCTTTGTATCTCTGTAAAGATTCTGATTTTGGAGTTCATATGAAAGTAGACTTAACCTTCTGCAGTGACAATAATTATCTTGTATCTTTTCTCTCAGTTCAGCGCCTTGCCTTTGTTTTGATCTGCCACATTTAGATATGCAAACCACCACCGAGTTCCATTTCACTCAGCATTCAGACTCTGACACGGACAAAAACTGGTAAAAATCAGCAATGAAGGAGGCAAGTATTCTTCGTCGTTACTGTATTGATAGCTGTTGGATTTGGACATGAATTGGGGCTCTCGTGATGGGCAATCCCAAGTCCAAAACCAATACAGCAGAAGAGCTGAAACTCCCTGTGAAAGCTGTCTTAGACAGCGTAGGATGCTGGGCTATGTGTATAAATTAGCAAGATTTCGAAGCTTCTATGAACTCTACGATGTGGAGTAGGGATACATTCTCTAATTGCTTCATTGGTGGTGGAGCTAGTAGGCTTTATGCTCGTTTTACAAGAGCATTTTTGCAATATCAAAATTAAGGTGTAAATATAGATTTCTGGTATTTACCAAAAATGAAACGATCGAGACTCTTTGTCAGGCAGGAATTCATATACGAAAGAGGTTTTTCAAGTCCAGAACAACTGAGTCCCAGCAACCTGACGTTCCAAACTACTTTTTTTTTTACTTCATTGTAGAAATCCGCTGTTCTATGTCTAACGTTAAAGAACTGCCTCTTCACCACAATCTCCCTTCCATCAGGCAAAACTCCCTGCGCAATACAAATAAAACCCTGGACGAAACCTGGTCTGGTTTAGTTGCTAGAAGAAGTCGTTAAAACCGACATGTCATAAATAAAATAGTGGAGAACAACCAAATCCTCTCTGGGCTGTAAAATCATCTCATAAAATATGAATCCAATTAAATAGTTGAATCTAAAATTATAATTATTTTTCGTTAAATTGATACATTTTCTTGACATCATGACTCCTAGTATAAAAATGAGTGATTTATCATGTTTTTATATAGGTAATAGACACAAGAGTTGGAGATGTAGTTAAAAATACAAAATTTTCACTTGAGGGTTTGTGATTAACCTCTGCAGTTCGCACCATGGTAGACCCACATAATGAGGAAAGGAAAACGCAAAGTGCTGAACGACAGGAGCAACAGCAGTGAGAAATTATGTAAGAAATCTTGTTCGTGGGGGCTCAATCAACACGTACGAGCGCAGATGGCGTGGAAAGGCACCGACCGGACCCACGTGTGGCCCACGGCGTGGCAGAAGAAGACAGCCAACCAAAATCGCAGAAACACTCTCTCTGCCCATAGAATAGAGCATGGCTGCTACTGATTCTGAAGCTATTAATTTCTTTTTATCCCCACTTATCGTATGAACGTGGAAGCCACCTCCCCCGTGCCAGACCTTGAAAAGACTAGCAAGGAGAGGTCCTGCTGACCTAATAACCATGAACGCCCACCACCTCTTCACCTCCACCATATTGGTCTCGTTGCTCTTTATTCTTTATGTCTTCAGCAGCACCGGCTAGGTCACCTTGTTCTTTTTGTCTCACTGGGATTCAGTTCTGGAAGAAAAAGTTTATTCAACTTCACTTCTATAAATAAAAATTTCAAGTTGAAAACAGCCCAGCACACTTTATCCATCAGATAATATTTAATATAAAGAATATAAGAGATGTAGGTATAAATTATATTCTTCTCATAGTGTTTTCATCAGTACCTAGTGTATGATAAAAAGTTTGAATTCTATATAACAAGTCTCGAGTTTAAGTAATGAAACATACCCGTTGTATTAGAATAATCAGAATTTTAGTCATCCATCCACACTATAAAATATGATTTTTAGGGTGTAGGTTTTCCTCTCATAAAATATTTTTTTTCAATGGTTTATTTTACAAAAAAAACCAGTTAAAGAACAGTTTTGTTTTATCTAATATAACTTGTATTGCTAAATGATAAAAATATTTTCAAGTCTATTTATACATCAGTTAAAATTAAATATTTTTTAAAATGATTTTAATGACACATCTTCGCCTGATAAATTCAGTGGAATATAAAATATAGGTTGAAAATGAATAGACACAAAGGTAATAAACCTCAGACTTCGATTATTTTTTTCCAAAGAAGATCGTTCAAATAAGGCATCAAGCTAATTTTTTTTAGATTTTTTTCTTTATTATTTTGATAAATGACTTTATTTATATTGTCATAAGAAGTGCAAGGCATTATTATTAAACCTTGGACTACTGATAGATTAGAATAAGGTTTGTCCTGCCGCCTATTGATAAAGCTTTCAAACCGAGATGGAAACTGCTCCAATCCTGACAGAGTTGCTTTTGTTTTTGGTCATTCATTTTATTTTTATTTTATTGGAGGATTTAAAATTATGATTGTAAGAAAAGTGCAAAAGAGAGGCTATAATAAGGCTGTAAACATAAACTGCCTATAACGGTCTCGTTGCCCTGTTCCAAGCAGAGTAATACCTGAAACTCAGCTAGAGTTCTTTCTTCTCCTGGAGATTATTTCCAAGAAAAGAAAGAAAAAGGAAAGCTGCGAGATGAAAAGCATCAGGAACTCAGCTGTTCGGTTTTTTCTTTCTGTTGGAGTAGCCATCTTCATTGTTACATTTGCCATGATTTCTGTAGAAGCAAGAAAGCATCACAACAGCAGAAATAAACCTCATAAGCACCTTAAAGGCAAGGGTAGCAATGGCCACAGTGCTCCAGACCCGGCTGAAAATATTCCAGCCCCTGCTCCAGCCCCTCTTCCTTATCATGGCTCTTATCCTGCACATTCCACCATTTTTGACGTTCTGTCATTTGGAGCCAAGGGTGATGGAGTTTCAGATGATTCAAAGGTAGGTGATAAAAGGAGCTGTGAAAGAACATGTTCTTATCGGCACAAACTTCTCCATATGTAACAGATGGAGCAGGTATTTACTAGCTAAATTTTTATCTTTGAACTATTACTAGAAACTGAATGGTGAGCTAAACAGGCACTTTTAGCGGCATGGAAAGCTGCGTGCAAGGTATCTAGGGCTGTGGTGGAGATCCCGGCGAAATTCGAGTTCCTCATCAAGCCCATAACTCTCCAAGGTCCATGCATGCCTCACCTTGTACTTGAGGTTTGCTTTCTCTCTTTTTTTTCAGCTGATCTGATGAGTGACTTTACTCCTCTCGACTGGTAGTTATGAATAAAGAAATCTAAAAGGCAGGAGGGTATATTCCTCCCAATATATTTATATATGGATAATGTCTGTCTTGTTTTAATATCAGTACGATTCTTTATAGTCTAGTGCTCTACACGTAAAGCTGATGCATTGTGAGTGGAATTCAACAGATAGACGGCATTCTCTTAGCTCCACCTCAACCAGGTGCCTGGCCTAAATCCGGCTTGTTTCAGTGGCTAAACTTCAAATGGGTTCATGACTTCACCATTCAAGGCACTGGAAAACTTGACGGTCAAGGATCTGCCTGGTGGGGTCCCTCTGGAGTCTACTATATTCAGGTTTGTCAATGTAGGGTCTCCATTATTGTCTTCTCCGGAGCAAAAACGAGAAAAGGGGATACAAAATTCAAAGCTTTAACTTTCATTTTTTTCCTTTCTTTGATGTAACTTATGCAGAAGAGGTTCAAACACATTCCAGATATGAAACCAACCGTAAGATCATAACCCTTGATCTTCTACAGTTGAGTTTATTGAGATGTTACAGGGGCTGGCCTCAGGATTAACATAATTAAATTCCTGATCATGCTCTTTACACAGGCTTTGAGATTCTATGACAGCCATAATGTCACAGTTCGCGACATCAAAATCATGAACAGCCCTCAATGCCATCTCAAATTTGACAGCTCTAGTGGGATCAAAGTCAATAATATTACGATTAACTCACCAGAGAGTAGTCCAAATACTGACGGCATTCACCTGCAGAATACAAAAGACGTAGAAATTCAGCACTCGAATATTGGATGTGGTAAGAACCGTTAGACAAGTGCATTGATCTCTAAGCGCTCCATCATTTCATATAGAATTTTATTTTCTTTCATGAAACACACGCACTGGCAAGATTGGAAGACAATACACTACATATCTCTTCTTAATCATAGTGAATTTTGTCCAGCAATGACCTAACAGTCGGCTATGTTCCATTATGTATTTTTAGTGTAGTTTTTAGCTGGCGATGAGCTGGTGCATGGCACGCTAGAATTTCATAGAAAAGTGATACCTTTTGTGTAGCAAAAAAGTAAGAAAGTAGTAAAAATTTATCAGTTTGAGCACAAATGGTTCAAAAAGTTTTTAAGCGACATAACTGTCACTAAATTAACTAACTTTCGAGACAAGCATGCATGGATAAAAGGTGCCAGCAGATGATCATTCATACTTTTCATATTCAATCACTATGTGGGCCTGGTTTGTGAGTAGTAAATAAAAAACTAGCCACCACCAGATTTAGACCTACTCAACCCATGACCCGCAGATTCTAAGGCCGGGTTGTATCTTATAACTGTTATTGGTGAAATCGATACGTACATTTGGTTGCCGGGTGCTAATATTGGGCTCTCACTTTCTAACAGGGGATGACTGTGTATCAATTCAAACTGGTTGCTCTAATATTCATGTCCATCACATTAACTGTGGACCTGGACATGGTATAAGGTAAAGTCATATGAATTATTGTAATAAATGAAAATGATTACATTTTTACAGAAATCTATGGAATATTTGCTAGCCAAATTGATGTACTGGCATAGTTCATCAACTGATTAAAATTTTTACCCAATTTTCCTGAAATTTACGGTTCTGATTAATTAAATTTACTTCATATTAATTATAACTGCAGTCTAGGAGGGCTTGGAAAGGATAAAAGTGCTGCCTGTGTCTCAGATATTGTTGTAGAGAAAATCTCACTGCAAAATACTTTGTCTGGAGTTAGAATAAAGACATGGCAGGTGCGTAGCTGCTGAATGTTGTTTTTAAAGCACACATATTGGCATGAAAAAAAACTTGTTGAAATTCTAAGCACACCCTTTTTTTATCAAATCTCTATTTGGGAAACTGTTTGCAATCATATCACTGCAGGGAGGTGTTGGATCCGTAAAGAACGTGACATTTTCCGACATTGAAGTATCAGATGTGAAGTATCCTGTAATAATTGACCAGTTCTATTGCGACAAGAAAATCTGCAAGAATCAAACAGACGCCGTGGCAATATCCGGTGTAAAATATGACAGAATCATCGGGAGTTACTCCGTGCAACCCCTTCATCTTGCATGTAGCAACGACGTGCCATGCACCGATGTCGATCTGATTGATATTCAGCTGAAGCCCAGCTCCGATGACTTTCGAGGTTTTCGACAGGCTCTGTGTTGGAACTCTTACGGGAAATCACAGGCACCCCTTCTTCCTTCAAGCATAGACTATTGCTTGAGATCTGAAAGTGGGTCTGTTAAGAGAATAGCAAGGTCGCATGCTGAACATAGTTGCCCGTCGTGAGCACTGATAATCACATTTATTAGCTTGTTTTTTTGTTTCTTCCCTGCTTTCTGTTTAGTCTCAAAGCTTCCCTTCTGCAAATTTTTATTTTGGGAAGGAGATGATTTCCCACTGTTTTCTCCTTTTCGTTTTCTGTTCAATGATGGGATTAATCAGAGTGAAACTTTGAAAGCACAAGCAATTTACTTATGAGAGTTTATGTTTATATTTATAAGGAAAAATACTAAGCTTCTTACTAGATCATAAATATAATATTAATCACTAATAATGTTTTCTTTTTTTACAATGTCTTAATTTAAACTCTATTATATTGGAAAGTATTTTTCTTGTTTTTTGTTTAAGGTCATGATATATAGTTATATTGTTTTGGCAATAATAGTATTTTATATTTTTAGAAACAATAATAATCTCAAACTATACTAAAAATTAGTTTCATAATTGCTGTTGTCATTAATTAGTATAGACTCTAATATACAATTCTGATAAATTTAAAGTCAATATTTAAAATACACATACTTCATTTGGCTTTTATCTTCTATATAGTATGAGTCCAAATTTTATATAAAACTATCTTCATTATCAACTATAATTAGTTGATTTTTTTTGTTGTTTTTTGCATCCTATCTAGTGTCCCTTTTTGGGAGTGTGGTTGATGTTGCTTTTTAAAAGTAGTTTTTCATTTAAAAATACATCAAAATATTATTTTTTCAATTTTTTGAAAATTATTTTTGATATCAGTAGATAAAAATAATCTAAAAATACCAAAATATTTTAATTTAAAGTAAAAAAATAAATTAAAAATAATATTTTTTAAAAAACGATTTTGAAATGCAGTGACAAACAGAAAAATCAATTTGTCACGTAATCTTTTGACCCTCTTTTTTTTACCGTCTCTAATTCTTTAAATAATAAGTCAATAATCAGTGGATAAGGGAAAAAAAACATATTTTGTTTTATTTGGTCATTTGATACCATAGACAAGAATTGTGATGATGCCATAGATAGCATGAAAAAATCTTTAAAATTTCTCAAAGTACACGACAAGGGGCAGTGTAGAAATCTTCATCTTTGCCTCAATTGCTGCTTATTCGACTTGTACTGATGCTTATGAAGAGTTTGGTGTTAAGTCTTCTATACGGCGCCGATGCACTCATGGAGCATATTGCCTCTAACTGCTTGTCAATACATCTCAAACGTTCACTGAAGGGATTGAATACTAAATCTATTTTGGTGTTCATCTTATTCTTTCTAGTGTAGCTTGCAACTCCTTTATATTTATAACTTAGTATCCCATCAACAAATCCTCTAGTAAAGATGATATTCTTATCTTTCTTGTCTTCAAATAGCCTATGGTATCCATTAATATGATTTTTGATGTCTTTATCATCCACAATTTCATGATAGTAATATTTTCCAATGACAATATTCTATTTTCCCGTATCTTCTCGGGTATATTTTATCACCACAATGCTTCATATTTGCCTCTACTCCCTCAAAGCTTCAATATGTATTAAATATCTCATTAGAGAGAGTGCTTGAAATAGAGTGTCTACAAAACCTTATTCTCATGTGTTTATGCTTCAACATTTTCATTGGTTTTGGGATTGCTAAGAATCCAAGCAACTTCATGCCAGTTAAGGAAACCAAAGATCCTTTCCTTTCACCTTCTAAGTCTTCTCCGATAAAAACCTAGATCTTTGAAATATCAGGTAATTAAGGACATAGCTAGTGAATTGGTTGATAAAAAATAGTGATCACAACACCAACGGAGCTTTCAATAGTAGTGGTGTTATTGGTAACAGTATTGTTGGCAACAATAGTAGTGATAGGAGGTGTCACGACATCAGTGTATTCATCCATGATGGTAAATCTTTTTAAGATTGTTGGTAAAAAAACAAAAGAAAGAATAGAAACAAAATGAAGGCAATAAATAGAAACTTAGGGTGTTTCTTAGACAATGTCCTTAAGAATAATTCCTTTACAAAAGGCTATCCCTAGGATTCGACACATCCCATGTTTAGAATCAAGTGAAGTAGAAACATCAGGGCAAAAGAATAAAAAATCCAACAACCTAAAATAAATTGTATGTATCTATTTAAAAAAAAATGAAGATGTATATATATATAGGCCTACAATTCATAAGATCCATTAAGAAATTAAATGAAGAATTAAAAAATATAGTTGTTAGGAAAATAAATTGCAAGAGCTTAAAAAATGATGGTTTCAGTTTAAGGGATGAAAATTAAATTATTAGCGGAGACAAGAAGGCTTAGAAAGTATAGGTATTGCCTTGTGTGCATGGTGAAAATATTTTTTTTTCTTTTACTAAGCTCAACCTTATACATGTGAGCCTACCACCCTTTCTAGTTCATAATATAAATATTATAAGATGATCTTGTTTTTCTAATGTGGGATTGGAAGTTTATTAGGTTTGAATAGTTCTACTTAAAAAAAAAGAAGATGTTTTCTTTCTAATATGGGATAGAAATATTCTGAAATAACTTATTAAATCTTATTATTTATAGCAATACCTTAAGGTTAAACCTCTTCTTAATCAAACTAAAGTTTTTTGATAACTAAGAAAAGAAGAAAATAGGATTGATGTTAGTCTTTGATCTTGGTATTATTGCAAACTTTATTTTTTTTATTCAACATCATTAAATAGATAAGGAAACAAAATAAATGAAATGCTATTATATATTATTGAATCATGTTATAATATCCTAACAAACTAAAAGTTTTTATAGACTAGCTCAAGATTTATTTGATAAGAACATAAAAAACCTAAAGCTATCAAAACAAAATGATAAGATTTCTAAAACAATCTTCAACACTCCTCATTGTTTAGAAATTAAAAATTCTAACTTTATATCTTGGAAAATCAAATTTGTTTGTTAGTAGTGCCTTTTTCAACTCAGCTTTACTAGGTTTGATTTATTGTTGTTATTGCTACAATAAACTTAGCTTTTGCGATAGATTATGCTATAATATCCTATAAAATATAAAAGTGATTTTCATGTCATCAATTAATCCTCTATAATTACTGTAAAAATACGTACAACTTTAAATTTTGACTCTTCTAAAAGAGAATATCAAAGTTGATAGTTCTGATGTATCTTAGAATTTGTTTGGTTGCTCTTAAATTTATTTAACTTAGACAATACATGAAACAAGATAGAAGACATGTAGCATAGAGTATAATAGATCTAGTTTTGATTAGATACATCAAGCAACCAATCAAGCTTTTAATTTTTTTCATAAACTTTATTGGTTCCATGTTTTTTGTTGAATTATTCTTTTTTATTAATTGGAGTAATTATTTTTTTGCAATTATCTATATGACAATTCTTCAAGATTCCTTTTGTATAAGTCTTTTGCATATAAATATTTCATTTTAACTTAAATGAGACCCTCATTATTTCAATTTGTTTCTTCCTTTTTTCTACTTTACTTAATTGAACCTCAATAAATTGTGTTCTTTGAACACAAGTAAACAATTTTTTTCTAAAGCAAAAAGAATGGTACCAAATTTGACGCGGAGGTTAGGATTGATATTAGACATTGAAGCTTTTTAATAGATAGGCCTGAGAGGGGGGAATGACACTCTTATTATTTCAATTTTTTCTTCCCTTTTCTAGTTTACTTAATTGAACCCCAATAAATTGTGTTCTTTAAACATATGAAAATATTTTTTTTCTAAAGCAAAAGGAATGGTACCAAATTGGATGTCGGGGTTAGGATTGATATTAGACACTGAAGCTTTTATAGATAGGCCTGAAGTAAGGGGTTCCAAAGAATCAATAGAGTGTTAGATTGTTTTCTTAAGACTACATGAACCTTATATGCACCTAACTCAAGCAAACCATCAAGTTAAATCCAAAAAAAAATCTAAAAGAATTCACTTGAAAATAAAACTTGCAAAAATAAATAAATAAAGCATTATTACAATCTAAAAAATTATTGTGCCTTTAGCTATTTTGAAAGCTCAAAACCTTTAAGCTTCTTTGTAATATTTCTTTTACCCTCTCAATTGCTTTCTAGTTTATTCATTATACGAGAATAAGTATTTTATTTAAATTTCAGGGATCGAATGGTTTCTTAAGTTGGTTCTAATTTCTTTTTGGTTCATTACTTTATATTTGTATAAATAAATATTTATTTTAATATTTTAGAATTTTCAGTCGAAAGTTGTCTTGTGAGAAAATTTAAAAATAGTAACAAAATAGTAACAAAATGGCTATCAAAAGACTTAAATATTACCATGCATCATAAAGATGCTTATTATTTCATACAATTTATAGTAGTACAATTCAAGGTAAAATAGAAGCAACAGGTGTCAAAGCTACAATAGCAGAACAATGGTTCCAAATTTGGTCACCATTAGCTACAACAAAAGTTGATTTATCCTTCGGAACTTTTGAAATGAATAATTTTATGAAATCATCATGGCAAGTTTTTCCAGTTGCTATATGTTTTTGGCAACAATATTCCGATGGAGTTTTGTTGGTGTATACACTATTAGAGATTTCTATTGCACAATGTTTTGTCATCTTTGTGTGAGATTCTTCGAGATGTTGAGAAAGCTCAGGATTTTCTTCTTCATAAGTACGAGTTGCAAACCCTGGTGTAATGATCAGTGTGGCGATAAAAAAAACATATAGCTTTAAGCATATGTTTTTGTCAAAACTTCTCATGTTTTTACTACAATATATTCTTCTACTTGAATAAAGTAAACTTGTTGGATGCTAATAAAATAAAATCATGCAAGTCCAATCTATAGGTAAGAAAACAGTTCAAAACATTTATTGATTTGATAGCATTGATTAATCAAAAGTTAATGAAATCTGTTTCAGGAAGTTAGTTTATTGTAAATGTAATTCATAATTACATGATTAAGTATGCATTATTGCCCTTCCTTATCTAGCAAGAGCAAACCACTTGAACAATTCTAAGAAAAAAATCAATAAATTTACTGTTTTAGTATAATAGCATAATCCAATTAAAGTGCTTACAAATTTGTTTAAATTTTGTAAAATCCATTGCATCCTAATTAAATGGTTTACAAATGTAGATAACATATAATTAAACTTTAAGCTACATTAACATTATTATCATTATGTAACTTATCTTAAACTTTAAGTCACATTAACATTATTATTATTATTATTATTAGTATATAAGTGATCTTGTTCATTGATGTGAACTTAACTGATGCATTATCTTATTAACTATGACTCGTACTGATAATAAAATGCAATGCTAGCACAAAATAAGAGATTGTGAACAAGCTTTGGAGCTTCTATTTCATGACTTCCCAGGTTTCTGTCAAAATACTGGAGCTCTGTCAAGTTGCCCCAGCCTTCATCTCACCCGAGCCAGCCATCGACTTCTCTCTCCCTCTCACCTTCCTAGACATTGCATGGTTCAAATTTCCTCCAGCTCAGCAAATTATATTTTATGAGCTCACCGATTCAAGTCCAACCTTCTTCAATAAAGTAATCCTCCCCAGACTAAAAAAATACTCTCCCTAGCACTGTTCCACTTTCTCCCACTTTGTGGCCACCTAGTGCATGTGGCCAGAAAACTCCCCAAAACCCATCCTCTTCTACACTCCAAATGATACAATTTCACTCACCATAGCCGAGTCAAATGCTGACCTGAGTCATGTCTCAGGCAATAAAGCTCGTCAAGCCATCGAATCATTTCCATATATCCCTGATTTGCCTACTTCTGATACTAAAGTTCAGTCATCGCTTTGCAAATAACATTGTTCCAAAGAGGGGTTTTCTATTAGCATCGTTTTTCATCATGGAACTCTTGATGGGAAATCTGCTACAACTTTCATCAAGTCATGGGCTTATATATGCAAACACCTAGGACATGATCAACAACCTTCTTTACCTAGTGAGCTAACCCCATTTTTTGGACAGGAGAGTTATCAAGGATCCATATAGACTCGAAATGATCTTCTTAAACCAGTGGTTAGCACTGAACAGGTCGGATATGAAGTCCGACTCTGGAAGCTTGAAGCGGGTGTCAAACATGGCAGTGTATCACTTGACCTAGTTCGAGCCACATTTCAGTTGACTCGTGAGGACATAGAGATCTTAAGGGAAACAGTATTGTCCTAGTTGGAAAAGGTCCAAAAAGAAGATCGAAAACCAACAAAACAAATGGACTATATGTCAACTTTTGTACTTAATGTCCCCTAGGGGTAGCGTGGCGGCAACGGACTTGCTCTTGCATTTGCAAGAGCAAGGTTTGAGTTGGGGCGCGCCCTAGTGACGCGAGTCACTCCTGCCCTATAAGAATCTGGGACAGCCGGGGTTTTCCTTGTTCTCTAAAGTCTATAAAGTACACTTTTCTAGTAGAGTGGTTTCTCCTCGTATTCAAAAAAAAAAAAAAACTTTTGTACTTAATGTGTTTACACAGTTGTTTGCATGGTGAAAGCCAGAGGAGGGGATAGTAATAGAAAGATTTACTTTCTATTCTCAGCAGATTGCATGGCGAGATTAGACCCTCCGATTCCACAAAATTATATTGGTAACTGTAGTAGCAGCAAAAAAATTGTTATCAAGGCAGGAGTTTCCATGAAGGAATGTGGGGTTGCAATGATAGCAGAGAGGATCAGTGGCGTAATAAAAGGGATAGATAAGGGACTTTTTGAAGGAGCCAAGGAGACGCTACCTGAATTGGCTTCTATAGAACCGGGTGCACTGGATCCACCCGATTCGACGATTACAACTAGGGGATTTTAGATGAGAAATGTTAGAGAATAATATAAATTATATTTTGAGGCCTCATCTATCGGCTTAAGCTTTTAGATGAGATGGTTTTTTAATATGGTATCAGAGCCTTGTTGACCCAGCATTCACAAGTTCAAATCTCATCATCTTCATTTTATTTGATAAAATAATCAAACACAAGATAGTGTGGATCTGTGCAAGTTTCAAGAAGAGCTTTTCACTTAAAGAAATGTGTTAGAAAATAATATAAATCATATTTTGAGACTTCACCTATCAATTTAAATTTTTAAATGAGATGATCTTTTAACAAGTAAGACCCAAAAAGTCGAGTTTACAAGAAATGCTAGGGGTGGAGTTATTTCGTCGGCAAGGAGTAGAGAGGGAACCGGTGAGAATGGTTTGGCTTTGAAGAGTCATGAAATGGACACTTCTGCTTCCTTCTTTGTCAACGACCTAAGAAGTTTTTAGACAAATCTCTAGATAGTTCAAATCATAATTCAATTTTCAATAAAGCTTCAAAGATTTACTTTTTTCTCAACTGGGCCTCTACAGATTCTGTAAGTCAAAATTGAGTCCCCTCATTGATACCATTTACCATATAGTAATCTGTTTTAAGAATTTGATTTTGCAT
This sequence comes from Salix viminalis, assembly GCA_029228465.1. NCBI lineage: Eukaryota > Viridiplantae > Streptophyta > Magnoliopsida > Malpighiales > Salicaceae > Salix > Salix viminalis. Next base: position 2,249,727 of record CM055433.1, read on the forward strand.
TTTCTTATGATTATATTTTTCAAAAATTTAAGGGAGTACGTAGGGCTAGGATACGTACCCAGGAGTATAATAAAAAGTGGATTTCTGAGGTCTTTACTGTGCAAATGAATGTATGCACCTTGTCTGTGTAAAGTTACTACAACCTCGAAGCATTTATCCGAATGATTCTACAAAGTCTGCGCTCTTAATCATAATTCGTGCTCTGGTTTCCTTACCAACAGACCCTTAGCTTACAAGAATCTAGTGGCCATGTTACAGCATTTGTAGCAGTGCAAGAACTCATTAATGGCCTTGTATCAACTTTACTACCAATTGTTAAGGTCTTCATTAATAATACAAAGCAGCTTTAAATAGGATAGAAGGTTTTTTTTATCCATGTCTGCTGGGATATATGTGGTTTGTTTGTGCTGACATTTATGGGGGAGTCCGGCATCTATGGCATGATCACAAGGGGAACTACTTCATCTCTCTAAACTAAAATAAATTGTTTTTTGCAGCACAAAGGTTTATTTTTTGGTTTTAAAAATATTTAACATGAAATAATATATATATATATATATATTATTCTTACAAAATATTTAAGCAAAATGAACTCACCCTACATAAATTTAAGGCTTACATTGTTCAGAGTGAGATGAATAAATAAAGACATGAATAAAGAAATGGAATACAAGGAAATGCATATTTTAAGAAATGTGGCAAATTGATATTTCATGGTATCAAAATACATGTAATACAATTATGTGGATCCTTGACAAAGTAGTGAACATATAGTGGTTTAATAATTGTTTGAGGGTGTAGTGAATGTTATTTTTTTTGAAAGTGTTTTTTTTTGTGTTGGAAATGTATTAAAATAATATATATTTTTAATTTTTAATTTTAATATCAACACAGCAAAACAATGAAAAAAACTAAAGGTGAATTTATTTATTTTTCAAAAATATAGTTTGATTATAATACCAAATACCATCATAATATTTGCATGATCAACATAAGAGGTCATCAATTTAGGTTGCGTGAATTGAGTTATAAATTAAGATAAAACATTATCATGAAATAACCTATGCATGTGTTAAGGGAATGATAAATATGGAAGAAAATATAAAATCACTTAATCAATTATGTCATTCAACTTCTTCGATAGTTCTAAATACAAAAGATTTATTAGTTTATATATAGATGTGGTTTAAGAGAATCACATCTATAATTAATGTTTTAAATTAATATTTACGAGAATGTGATTTTGTGGTGTGCTATGAAAAAATAGTAAATAAATAAAGTTTGACGATAGCATACAACTAAGCTGTAACAACTTTAAAAGTGATTTTTGAAAAAAAAATAGATATTTTTACTTTAAATGATTTTTTAATATTTTTAAATCATTTTGATGGGTTAATATTAAAATATAATTTTAAAAAAAAATATATATATATATATATTATTTTAATATATTTTAAATTGAAAAAAACCACACTTCAACACCCTCAAAGTTAAGAATTGCTTGCATGGTGGGGCAAGTCTCCTGTCTAGTTATATCCAAGGCATATATTCATGTTGTACATCTTATCAACTTTCCTTAATTGTTCCTTTTCTAGTTTCTCACTCTTTCCTTTCAAAAGCCATAGATTCTCAATGATGCATGTCCTTGCACATCCAATATATTTATTTTCTTTTTGCAACACATAATTTCTTCTAGCTTTCGAAAAAGGAGAAAAAAAAGAGTTAATGGATTTCACTTTCAGGGCACTTTTTTATCCGTTAATTACCTGATACATAATAATAATTATATCAACATACTTGTTTATCGTTAGTTTTAAATAATTATGAATATGTAAATTTAGTCTAAATTACTCCTCGTCACAATAAATTTGGGCTCTAAATATTTAGTGTCCTCCGTTATAATTAATTGAGAGTAGTTTTTTATACAGAAAATCTCGTATGAAAGTGGCTAAAGTTTCCTTAAAAACAATCATTATTTCAAATTATTTAAAATTTACTAGACTTACACTTTTTTATTTAGAAATTCACAAATCAGTTTACATGATAATTTATTAAAAAAAAATATTTGTATATAAAATACTTTTTTATAATCAAATAAAATAACTAAAAAGCTAAACTGTGTAAAGAAAATATTGTAGCAGTATACACATACTACATGGATTGTAATAGTATAATTATTATTTTATCATTCAGTGCATAAAATTTAACTCTTGACCTCGAGGGTATTTTAGATTTTTTACCTCCCATGTTGATATTATCTAATTGTTTGGGGGCGTTTTTATCTTTGTATTATTTTTCTAAACAATATTTATATGAATTTGCGCCTGAATCAAACAAAAAAAGTCGAAATGTCAAAGGTGTTTTTGGTTTTTTAAATCAGCGGTGCACAGTGAATTAACACCTTTACCCTAAAAAAAGTCAAAAATAGTGGGCTGAAGAGGTCATTTTCAGTTTTTCACAATTGGGTGAACAATACAATTACTGAAACACCCTCACAAAAAACAAAAGTAAACGGCTGGAGTCGAAGGCATAATGGTATTTTGATCCCTAGTTTTTTCGTTATTATCTCTAGGTCAGGGGTTTATTTTTTTTTTTTTGGTTTTACTGCAACACAATATGCTAGCTGTTTTGACCTGTATACGCCTTTTAGATGGCGTGTTCGTTGTCCTAAGAATGATGAAAATGCTTGGTTGTCATGTCATTAGATGTGTCGTCATGTCCTCTTTCACCAGGTGGTGAATATGTCAACCGCAAGCGTGGGGGTGGTTGTCGGTGGTCAAATTTTTTCCACCCCTTTTCTCTCTCATGCAGTGCCTAAAAACATCATGGTCCTCTTAGTTTATGTGTTGTTCATTGCGGTCCCTAAGCTTTTAATTTTCGTTTGTCTTTGTAATTTCTTCTATAAAAGTTTTTGTTGTTTGTAATTGTACCCTTCAATTAAAATTTAATCACATATGTTGTTTTTTTATTTGAGTCCCTTATTCTTTTAATTTTTTGTTTGTTTATAGTTCTTTTAATTTTTTTGGTTAGCAACTTTTGATTTATTTCAATTTAGTCCTCCAATTGAAATTGATCATATATGTTATTGTTTATTTTGGCCCTTAGTCTTTTGCCTTTTCTTTTGTGTTAAATCTATTTAATTTTTTCAATTGTAAGGTTTGATGTGTTGCGGTTTTATCCTCCAACACAAATTGCTTATATATTTTATTTTTCATTTCGATCCTTATTCTTTTTAATTTTTTTTGTTTTAATTCCTTTGATTTTTTTTCAATCCTTCTTAGACAATCTTTATTTTTTATCCATGCTTATGTGTCTATGCTTTTAATTTTTTTTGTCATTTTGTTTGTTCAATTTAGTCTTGAAAATTTAATTTATGTTAGTAATCATTTTAAAATTGATGTTTCTTCTTTTTTTTCCCTTTATTTTTTTTTATTCTTTATTATTTTTATTTCTTCTTCAAATCAGATGATTTATTTTATTCTCATCATATTTTTTTTTCTCTTCTATTAAAGTTTTTATTATTATTATTCTTCGAGGTAATTTCATGGTTTTCATTTTTACACAATAATAATGATAAGTTTAGTGATTTTTTTAATTGTTATCTTGCTTGCTCTTTTGTAAAAGTGTTATGCTTTTTTTATTATTATTTTTCAGTCCAATTTAATATTTTTTATTATTTGGGCATGATAATAACAATTTTAACTGTTATAGTCATTATAATAAAAGTGACATAATAATAGATTTTCAATGATGTTTTTTTTTCTCTTTATAAGTAAAAAATCAACGACTTATTTTTGTTGTTTAGTTATTGTAGATGTTTACACAATTTATACTTTATTATTTCTTTTTACATTAAATTATTAAACAAGCTAATCCTAATACACTGAAATTCAATGATTTAGATATCCAAAAATTCTTACTTTTTTATGGGGATGATAATTTTATGCTGATAATTTCATTAAAACATGCTAAACAAATAAATGCATATCGATTTAAAATTCATATATTTTTTTAGAAACTCGTGCTTTACAAAAATTATGTGCAGATTTATTATTTTGCCAAAATTTATAGCATTATAAAACAAAAACTCCCACTCTTCGATTTTTTTTTGTTAAAAAAATACTATTTTGGGTATTTTTATTGTTTTTATTTGGTCTTTTGTTAAAGTTTTTAGATTTTTTATTTTATTTTTCAAGATAATTTTAGATTTTCATTGTTTACACAACAACAACAACAACAACAACAACAATAATAATGATGATGATTATAGTGACTTTTTTTATAATTGTTTTCTTGCTTGCTCTTTTGTTACAGTTTTTTATTTTATTCTTTTAGGACAATTTAATAATGATTTTTCCCTTTATTATGTTTTTTGTTTGATTATTATTTTTATTTATTCTTTAAATCAAATGATTTTTTTATGCTAATAATATTTATTTTGGTTGTTTTTTATTTGATCTTTTGTTAAAAAAAATTTTTTTGTTTTTTGTTTTATTTTTCAAGATTATTTATAGTTTTCATTGTTCACACTAATAATAATAATACTCTTAGTAGTTGTTTTTCATACAATTTTTTTCTTACTTACTCTTTTGTTACAATAAAAAACCATTTGGGATTGTAAATATTAATAACAAAAAAAGTGTGAGTCCTTTAATTATTTTCCTTTTTTCAAATTAAATAATATTTTTTTTATATACATGTAATAATTTTCTTATTTTTCCTTCAATAAAAATAATAATTCAACTAATTTATCATTTAATGTTGTAATGATTTAAAAATTAAGTTTCCAAGCTTCTCTATATATAATGTTTCAAATATAATATCACATATTAATGGTTTGCAAAAGTTTTGTAATTCAATGTTGTCTTTATTTTTTTTTATCTTTTTGTTTATAAAAAAAATAGTATTGCTTAATATTAGTATTAAACACAAAAAATATAAATAGTTTTTGTTAACATTACTCAACAAAAAATTATGTTTAGAATTTTAAAATGACCCACAAAAACAACATACATAGCCTTCATAGCATGATGTTTTTTTTTATAACTTGAGTGTTTAAGTCAGTTTGCATGCATCTCAACTAATCTCATGATTCTTGGAGTGAACGACCAATTACCAGCTTCTAGTGGTCCTATGAGTTGCGAGACTCAAACTGGTGACCTCTAGGGAGCAAATCTAGGTCGGACCACCGAGTTGCACCCCTCAGAGTTTTCATAGCATGATTGTTTGAAGAAAAGTGAAAAAAACATAACCGGAAAAATTAAAAGAAAAAAAATATAGCTACAAGAGCACAAAATTGAATAGGACAACAAACATGAAAGAACATAACGGGAAAAAAAATTAATTACACAAAAAGATCTAGAAAAAAAAATTAAAAGAAAGAGAGTTAAAATCAAAATAAAACATAAATAAAGAGCAGCTAATTTTTTTTAATTTTTATATTTTTAAAAATTGATTTCTGCCAGAACCAGAAAAGAAAAGAAATTATAGTGTTGGGAATATAAAAGGGTAAATATTGAAAATGGCAATGCGGGGCAATCAAAATTCAAAATTAAGAAGAAAAAAAACTGTAGAAATATCAAAAGTCACGGACCCCACTCTTCCCTCCTCCTATCTCGAGCTTTTAAGCAACGTGAACGCTCAAGAAATGGCCACGGAATCAATTGAAATATGATGAAATTACCATATCACTCTCATGGTCTGGAATGCACTGAATCACTGGAAGAATCTTAAACACTCGCAGTTCTCTCTTTGCCTCCAAAAACATTTCCTTGCAAAAACACAGTATGAATTCTCTCTTCCTTTCCTTTGATTCGATTAATCCAAGGCAAAATTCATCTTTGCATCCCTTCGTTGGATATGTGCTCAACTGTTGGCTGATAAATGATGTATCTAATTTTGAATCCTACCGCTTTAGCTATCTGTTTTCGTTTTGATTTCTTCCCTTACATTTAGGGTTCGTAGAATCCTTGGAGGTTAAGAAGAGGATCAAATTTCAAGGAATAATAATAAGAGTATGAGTAATAGCAGCATAGGGCATCATAATTTATTCCACAACCAGAGGTTGCTTCGTCCAGTGAGTTTAGAGCATCAAAGCAAACTCAATTCTTTTGGCATTGTTGCAAATTCTTTGTTTAAAGCTGCTCGTAGGTCTTCCAGCTTTTATAGAAACGATTTGAAACTTAGGAGATCAAAATCAGGCATCGGAGGATCACGCCGGTCTGTTATTTTCACTCCTCGAGCTGTCTTATCCATGGAGCCCTCTTTCGAGGTAATTTGTTATAATAATAATAAAAAAAAATTAACAGCTATTTTGTACCTCTAAACTCAAATTGATTTTGCGTAGGATGAATCTTATGCTATGCACAGTGTAGTTTTTGGTCCTCTGGGTATTGAGAGGTTTTAACAAACTATTTCCGTGCAGCAGCTTGCAGGAAAATTCAACCTTGATGGAAATATTCAAATGCAGGTATTTATAGTCAACTATGTATGACTGGAGCCAAGTTATGGTATTTTTGTTGGTTATTGCAGATGTGATACAGATTCCTTTCTTCTAACTGAGCAGGTGTTTGTCAGCAATTCCTTGGCTGCATCCGTTGCGCAAATAAATATTCAAGTCACTTATAGCAGTGATTCATTGCTCCTACACTGGGGTGCAATACGTGATGTAAAGGAGTGAGTCCTGTGTACCTGCAATAGGCTATATTTGGGCTATGCTTTGTTTTCATTTCGGTTTATGTCATTGTAGTTTCAGATATCTTGTTTTCTTTGGTGCCAGAAAGTGGGTGCTTCCTTCTCGTCGACCAAATGGAACTAAAAATTATAAGAACAGAGCCCTCAGATCTCCTTTTATGAAAGGTAAGAGCGAAAAAAAGAAAAAAAACGAGATTCTTAGCCTTTCATTTGGGCGAAAATGTTGTGCTGATCTAAATGATTAATCTTAGCTGGTTTATATTTTGTTTTTGTCTTAGTCTGGTTCCAATTCTTACATCAGCATAGTGATCGATGATCCTGCAACGCAAGCTTTAGAGTTTCTTGTAGTTGATGAAGCAAAAGAATAAGTGGTGAGCTTCTATAATATTGCCTTTTCTAGCTCCCTGAGTGTTTTATGAGCTCATTACAATGGGGTGATTATTTTTGTTGTTTTATCATAATTTGACAGGTTTAAAAACAATGGCCAGAACTTTCATATCAAGTTACCCATTAGAGAGAAGTTGATAATTCCTAATGTCTCAGTTCCTGAAGAACTTGTACAGATTCAAGCATATCTAAGGTGGGAAAGAAAGGGTAAACAAATGTATACCCCTGAGCAAGAGAAGGCAAGTGTTAAGCAGCTGTTTAATTATAGAGACAAAATCTGTACGGTCAAGCATAAGTATTTTTAATTTTGCATTTTTTCCCCTGTTTTGTTTTCTCTTTTGTCAACAAGGAAGCACTAGTGTCATGGTTTTTTTCTTTTCACATGCAATTCTCCTAACTCCCTTTGATAAGCCCTTTTAAGACAATTTTCTTTGGGTTCTCTATATCTCCCTCCCTCTCACTTATTTATTTTATCTCGTCTCTTTCCTTGTTTCACTGTCAGAAATCCATTCGATCCATCACAGCGATCTCCCTCTCTTCCTAGCGTTGTATGATATACCTTTAGTGAGAGATCAGGGTGATAGTAATTGGCTAGAAACCAAGATTTGTATGCTTGAACAGTGTATGACATGGAGGGAAGCAGTTCGTTACAAACTATTAAACAATGAAATGGTGTGTGGAATTATTTCGATCATGTATTTGGTACATTGAAAAAGGCCACTATCCCTTGAAGCGAGGTCTCTGGCTTGAGAAATTAGAGACTGTCCTGCCTTTAGTTTTTTTCATAAAGTGTTTACTGACAAGAGTTGAACTTTTAGCCGATGCTTGCCAGCCCAAGACTTCTATCAATGCTCCAAGGAATAGCCTTCTCTTCGTTGAAGTTATAATTCTATGGTTTTAAGGTTTCAAGCATTTTGTCGTACTTTTAGTGGATATATTTTTTTGTAATAGGAGGAATATGAATCTGCTCACTTCGAGCTATTGGAGGAAGTAGCCAGAGGTACTTCCATTGAGGATCTCCGAGCAAGACTATCAAACAAAAATGATCGACGTGAAATTAAGGAGGAGCCATCTGTCTCTAAAATAAAAAGGCAGAATACCTGATGATCGACGTGAAATTAAGGAGCCATCTGTCTCTAAAATAAAAAACAGAATACCTGATGATCTTGTGCAAATACAAGCTTATGTCAGATGGGAAAAGGCAGGGAAACCCAATTATTCTCGGGAGCAGCAACTGGTAAATTCCCATACTTTTCTTGGTCGGTTAGTTTCCGCAATGTTTTGTTTTTGTTTCAGTTGCTTCTGGTAGAGATAACTGACACCTGTCAGTTTCCATTTACAATTTAATGAGACTTCCCCTGATTGCTTGTATGTGACATTTGCTGGATAATGTTTGCATGCATATAGAGGGAATTTGAAAAGGCAAGAGAAGAGCTGCAAACTGAACTGGACAAAGGTGTCTCTATCAATGAGATTCAGAAGAAGATTACTAAAGGAGAAATCAAGACTGAGGTGTCAAACCAACTTCAAAACAAAAGAATTTTTAGCACTAAAAGAATTCAGCGCAAAAAGAGGGACATAATGCAGCTTGTCAACAAACATGCTGCTAAATCTGTAGATGACAAAGTTTCTAAATATGCGGAAGGAAAAGCTTCAGTGGAATCAAAAGTCTTGAAGGCTGTTGAGCTTTTCGCCAAGGAAAAGGAAGAACATGATGGTGGTGCTGTGCTGAACAAGAAAATCTTTAAGCTTGCTGATAAGGAACTTTTGGTACGCAGTGAGCTAATTATCTTTGTCCCCTTGCTCCATCAGTTACAGTTTCATTTGATGAAATCAACTTTAAATCTCCTCACACAATGTCAAGGTACTTGTAACCAAGCCTGGTGGGAAGGTGAAGGTTCATTTGGCCACTGATTTGGAACAGCCAGTTACTCTTCACTGGGCTTTATCTAAAAAGGCTGGAGAATGGTTGGTAAGATTCTTTGGACATGTCACTCAAGATGAAATAGCCCTTTGGAATCGATATCACTGTCTTCATCTTCTATAACCCGTAGACAATTTTTCCATTGCTTATTCAGATGTAATGAATGCATGCATGATTTTGCAGGAGCCACCTCCAAATGTGTTGCCTGCTGGTTCGATTTCTCTTCAGGTGGCTGCTGAAACACAGCTTAAAAATGAGTCCTCTACTGAGTTTTCTTACCAGGTGTGGGATTTTAGATTTTCTACGTCTTCCTGTGTCCCATAGGGCTTTGAAATCTAACAGTGCCTTTCAATTCTATAATGTACCCATTAACAGGTGCAATCTTTTGAAATGGAGATTGAAAAGGATACTTTCATAGGGATGCCATTTGTCCTTTTGTCTAATGGAAGATGGATGAAGAATAATGGTTCAGACTTTTATATTGAATTTGGCGGAGGATCTAAGCATATCCAAAAGGTTGCCCTTAGTTTCATATCCCAACAAATATGTACTCTGCTTTTCATCATTTTTTTTGGAGCTACTAACTGGAATTTTCTCGATAAAGGATGCTAGTGATGGCATAGGTACTGCCAAGGCGTTGTTGGATACAATTGCAAAAATGGAGAGTGAGGCACAAAAGTCTTTCATGCATAGGTCAGTAAAATGTTTATGCTTATGCTCATTTGCTTGACAAGAAAATATATTTTTTTTAAAGTGGTTTCAATGGAAAACTGATTACTTGAAAGTGAAATACGTTTTTGTATTTAGTATTATTATAGAAAATGAGTTGAAAAACACTTCCCAACATTTAAATATATTAAATATATCATGGAAAATGAGCTGGAAAATAACTTATTAATGTTTTAATTCTTTTTCAAGTTTATTAAAAGAATGAGGACCAAGTCTAATAGATAAAAAAAATTAAAGGAGGATGAAAGTTGAATTTATAAATTATGTCAAATACCAATCAAAATAATACAGATCAAATCTGACATATAAAAAAGTTGAAAGATGATTTTTTTAAAAAAAATATTACAATTTCATAATTATTTAAAATAAAATAAATACAATCAAAATAATAAAATCTAATAGCTAAAGAATTTCAATAAAGAAAATGATAAAAGAAAAGCAAATAGCAATAAAAAAAAATGAGGATCAAAGTTGATATAAAAATCAAATTTATTCAAATTCTAAAGGACAAAATTGAAAAAAAAAATCAAAACAAAATATATAACAATCAAAAGATTAAAGACCAAATTTGATATAATCAACAAATAAAAAACATTTTTAAATTTGTTGCAATTTCTGAAAAGTGTTTTTTGATCAAAATAAAAGGAAAACATTTACCAAACTAATTTTTTCTTTAACTAGAAAGTGTTTTTCGGTGACCAACTTCTCTAATGATAAATAAACATAAGAAAATTTGAGAAGTGATATCTAGAAAACTACTTTATCTTGAAACAAACAAGCCTTGTATATATAATTATTTTTTTGTTAACAACCAAAATACACCTCACTGATATGAGGGCTACCAAAGGTATCCTTCGCCAATCACATTTATTAATTTTAAAGTTAACATTAGTGAATGCTTTCAAGGTCGTGTTTGGTTACTGTATTGAGATAAAAAAAGTAAAAAGATAGTAGAGATAAAAATATGTTTGGTTGAAGAGATATAGATATATACATAAAAATAAATGTTCCCAAAACAATTTTGAAGTAAGTTTGTGTACCTCCAAAACAAAGAGATACAAAAAGGACATGTCTTTAAAGACTATTTTTTATTTTTAAAACACCAATGTAAAAAACTCTCAATTTCAAAATTGTTCAACTAAAACATGTAAGGATGAAGATGATTATTATTATAGTTTTAAAATCTAACTCCGGAGGTCGATTTAGGGCAAATTCTATGTCACTAGTCGAGACCCGGGTCATGGACCAAGTTGACCCGAGTTACAAATGGGGTTGACAATTGACCTGAGTTAATGTAAGGACAAAAATGATCATCATAGTTTTAAATCCCCAATTTAGGGGTCAATATGGGGTAAAACCTGAGTCATGTGTCGAGAGGGTAAACTCGAGTTGACTTGAGTCAAAATAAAATAAAAATAATTATTATTATAGTTTTAAAACTTGATTAGCTAGTTAACTTGGGGCAAGGCCTGAGTCATGGATCAGGAAGGTCAACTTGGATTAATTTGGTGATAAAATTGTTATCATTATAATTTTAAAACTCAATTTGAAGGCCGACTCAAGCAAGATCCAAGTCACGGGTTAGGAGTGATGAATATCTTAGAGATGCTAGTTAATTATTTTCATTCATAAATACTGGATGCATACAACTAAGTATTTAAGCATGTTATAGAATGTTTTATGATGGAAATCCCGCTTAATCATAGGCAATGAATTAGGAAATTAATGAGGCTTTTTTTTTCAGTGGTGATTTTAGGTATGTTTTGACTGATAGCAACATTTATGCTTTAAAGTACCTTTGATTTCAAATGATGCAAACAGCCCCCTGAAGCTTCATTGTATACCTTGTACCTTTAGTTAAGGCACTTATTTAGCTTTCTATTCATGGCAGTGTTGAAGGTTTGATATATTTGATTAATGTAGCAGATCTGAATCCAGTTTGTTGCTGCATAACTTCACTGATTTGACATGCTAGCTCATATATACCTTTCTAAGATATTTTGTTTGTTGTTCTGGTAGTAATAAGTTATATTTCTCCTTCATTTTGTTAGATTCAATATTGCGGCAGACTTGATGGATAAAGCCAGGGATGCTGGGGAATTGGGTCTTGCTGGGATCTTTGTTTGGTTGCGCTTTATGGCCACAAGGCAGCTCATATGGAATAAAAACTACAATGTCAAACCACGGTAAAACATTTGATTAAATGAGTATTATGATAAACTATTTTATCTAATCAGCATCGGACCTTTAGTGATATGAAAATCATCATTCATCCCTCACAAAAATGGACTTCAAAAGCGACTGATCCAACCCAGCTACACTTTTCATTGCTCTCTGAAAGGAATGACAAATTATCTCTTATTAGTCACATACCTGTGCAGTGAAATCAGTAAAGCTCAGGATAGGCTTACAGACTTGGTTCAGGATATTTATGCAAACAATCCACAGCATCGGGAGCTCTTGAGAATGGTTATGTTCACTGTTGGTCGAGGAGGTGAAGGGGATGTGGGTCAACGTATTCGTGATGAAATCCTAGTGATCCAGGTCTATAGTGGATCTTTCTTGTTATTCTTTCTTTGCTTTGTCTATTTATTACCTTATCATGTGAGTTCATTGTAAGACTGATTAACTAATTATTTGTTGATTCTAGAGAAACAATGATTGCAAAGGTGGAATGATGGAGGAATGGCATCAGAAGTTGCATAATAACACTAGTCCTGATGATGTTATAATCTGCCAGGTGGTGGAAATGTGAATTTGAACATACACTTTTAGTGATATCAAAATGTTTCTGTTTTTTTATATATATAAATTACTTCGTCTTTCAGGCATTAATTGATTACATTAAAAGCGACTTTGATGTCGGTGTGTACTGGAAAACTTTGAATGAAAATGGAATAACAAAAGAGCGACTCTTAAGTTATGACCGTGCCATCCATTCTGAACCAAATTTTAGGAGAGATCAAAGGGATGGTCTCTTGCGTGATCTTGGAAACTATATGAGGACTTTGAAGGTTAGTTATCCAAGTCATTAGTATCAAAGCTTCATGTGTAGTTCACTTTTAAGATAAAGACTGCACTTGATTTGTTATCAGTGTTTTACTGATTTTCATGTGCATTCATTGTTTGCTACATATTTTTCTTGCTTGGGTGCTTCTCACAGATAATGTGTTTCAATCAAGTGCTAAACATGATATGATTTATTTCCTGATCAATTTAAGAATTTTTTAAGCATGTGGGATAGTCAAATGGTGTGGATTGTATGAGCCTATGTATGGAAGCTGTATGTATTGTTTGAGATCACCAAGGAGGTTTTGGTTGGCCAGCCATACTCTATGGTAATTAATGTAGGTTGATAAAGAAGCAGCATCTTGATAAGATTAGCATGAGATAAGGTATTTAGAACTTTATGTTGTTTGTGATTGTCTGCGAAGTGTTGGTGGACCAGCCATGATCTACAGTACGTATAGTTGGGTGATAAAGAAGCAACATCTTGGTAAGATTAGCATGAGACAAGGATGTTGAGATATATCTATCCTAACATAAGGATGTTGAGATATATCTATCCTAACATAATAAAGGACCATATATGAAATGTATACATCGTTTGGGAAGGCAGAAAGTGACACCAATTCAAGACAGGTGGAGGGGAGCTCCATGGTTTAAATAATGCCTGTTACCTATTGTAAACCATTAACACTATGGCAATGCACCCTATCTTGTTGTTTCGGTTTTGACTTGCTAAACAATGACCAATTTCTCTTTCAAACCCTCAGCACCTGCTATGGAAGAATTGCACCCTGTTAGTTTTTGGTTCTCCTATCTCTATCAATATGACTGTTAATGCATGACACACACGCATACACAACCAGTTGTTGGTTGAGATTAGAAGCCAGATTATAGAGGGTATGAATTGGTGGCTGCTTCACTAAATTGAGATGACAAGTTTGTTGAGCAAGGCACAAGAAATGCAGAAACAAGCATAAGGAATACAAGATGATCATTTCAAAGAATTGTTAAGCTGGTTTTAAAGCAGTGTACAGAAAGTTTAGATAATAAGAAACTAAATGGCGGATATAGATCTAAGTAGCCAAGGAGCTGATCATATTTGTGTTAGTGATAAGAATACTCTATTTTGTTTGAGTCCATTAAGTTGTACACTATTTTCTTTTGATGTCAAGTGAAATTCCTTTGATTCCACCCTGGCTTCAATATTTTGTTTTAAATCTAATTTTTTTTATTTTGAATTTAGGCAGTTCATTCGGGTGCAGATCTTGACTCTGCTATTGGAAATTGTATGGGCTACAGATCTGAGGTAATGCCATTTGCTGAAGTTGCTGCACAAAGTTTTCTATCCTTAAGTTTGATAATGCTTTTCTCCTCCCGCCTCAGGGTCAAGGCTTCATGGTTGGAGTGCAAATAAATCCCGTTCCAGGCTTGCCATCTGGTTTCCCAGTAATGTTTTCAACTTCATTTTGAATTTTCAATCTAGATGTCATCTATACATGATAGAATGATAAAATAAGCTGTGTATGTTTTGTATCTTTCAAACAGGAATTGCTTCAATTTCTACTAGAACACATCGAAGATAAGAATGTAGAAGCACTTCTTGAGGTAATAGAAAATTAGCCAGAAGTTGTAATTACCATTTGTGCTTGTGCCTTAACCTTGGCCTTTTTGTTTATTTTTAATACAGGGTTTGCTAGAGGCTCGTCAGGAGCTTAGACCTCTGCTATTTAAGTCCAAGGATCGTCTTAAGGATCTTTTATTTTTGGATATCGCACTTGACTCCACTGTTAGGACAGTTATTGAACGGGGCTATGAGGAATTGAACAATGCTGGACCAGAGGTAAATCTTACTTATCAACAATTACTTTTTTCTACATGCCATGTTTAGTTTGTGTTATTCTTAATGAACTTTTATCCAAATTTTTCTGTGTGCTGCTTTTAGTTTCATTGTGTAATTTATATATTCTTGATTACTTTCTTGATAGCAGAAAATTATGCACTTCATCACTTTGGTTCTTGAAAATCTTGCACTTTCATCAGATGATAATGAAGATCTTATTTACTGCTTGAAGGTAAAATTTGACTTTGGTACTCTCAAAAACTTATGGTATTGCAATTATTTAGATAAATGGAAACTTTCCACTATCATTTGAACTTGCTTTTATTGCATATACAGGGATGGAAACATGCACTAAGTATGTCAAATAGAAAAAATGATCATTGGGCGTTATTTTCTAAATCAGTCCTTGACAGAACTCGACTTGCCCTTGCTAGCAAAGCAGAATGGTGCCAGAATGTTTTGCAACCATCAGCGGAGTATCTTGGATCATTGCTCGGAGTGGACCAGTGGGCTGTATGTCTCAATTGGCTGAAAGTGAAAACCTTTTCCCTCTATATTCTAGATTATTTGTTTACCCACCTTCATTATCACTTATTTCAGTTGAACATATTCACTGAAGAAATCATCCGTGCTGGATCAGCTGCAGCATTATCTACACTTCTTAATCGACTTGATCCAATTCTTCGGCAGACTGCTCATCTTGGAAGGTTAGCATGTTATTTGTGCTACTGTCTATGAAACTGGATCCTGTTCAATCACTAGGAAATTAGCGATTTTAGTTTTAATGAGTGATAAAGGAAATATCCGATCCATTCAAGCATCATATGTCTGAACAGTAAACATAGGAAAATAGATATGTAGCAGTACCAGACTGTAGTTCTGAAATGCAATTGTTGCTGTCCTGGAACAGTTGGCAGGTTATTAGCCCAGTTGAAGCTGTTGGATATGTTGTTGCCGTGGATGAGTTACTCACTGTGCAGAATAAAACTTACAAGCTCCCAACAATCTTAGTTGCAAAACGAGTAAAAGGAGAAGAAGAAATTCCGGATGGTACAGTTGCTGTGCTGACGCCTGATATGCCTGATGTGCTATCTCATGTTTCTGTGCGAGCAAGAACCAGCAAGGTAAGCATCTTTTAGTTTGGATTTATGTCCAATTCTTTGCGAGGAAATGTTAAGAGGAGAACATTGTCAATGGCAGGTTTGCTTTGCTACATGCTTTGATCCTGATATTCTGGCTGACCTTCAAGCATATGAAGGGAAATTGTTGCGTCTGAAACCGACATCAGCAGATATAGCATATAGGTTATCCTATCATTCCATGGCTTACTTACCCATTGTTGCTCACAATCTGCACTGGTACACGTTTCACAACTATTGTACTGAACTTCAGTTTTACCAATGATGTCTCACAGTGAAGTAAAGGTGGGTGAGCTAGCAGATTCAAATTCAACTAACTTGAAAGAAGTCAGTCCTTCACATTTAAAGTTGGTCAGAAAGCAGTTCCGCGGCAGATATGCCATATCTTCTGAGGAGTTTACCAGTGAAATGGTTAGGTTACAAAATGGGATATAATCTATGTTTAATGAACTGTTTTATTTCTCATTCTAGAAATCAATACCAGGTGCTGAACTGTACATTTATGGGTTACC
Organism: Salix viminalis; assembly: GCA_029228465.1. NCBI lineage: Eukaryota > Viridiplantae > Streptophyta > Magnoliopsida > Malpighiales > Salicaceae > Salix > Salix viminalis. The sequence continues at coordinate 2,265,960 of CM055433.1, forward strand.
AGAATATTTATGAGGATTCTTGTATAGGTTGGTGCCAAATCACGCAACATCTCATATTTGAAAGGAAAAGTGCCGTCTTGGATTGAGATTCCTACATCAGTTGCTCTACCATTTGGAGTTTTTGAGAAAGTTCTAAATGAAGATTTGAATCGGGTAATTGCAATTTCTAAATTTCGTTGTCTTTTGCTTCTAGCTGGCTCAGTTCAGATAATGATTGCAAGATGGGGTGAACACCATTTCTGTTGTTTAATGGATGCATTCCAGATATGAAGAAACTCGATATGAGGGCTTAAAATTTTAAAAACCAACATGATATCTAAATGAGGAAAACAGCTATTTCTTCTGTCCTTAGTTGATATCTTTGAGCAAATAGTAAGATATTGTGGGATGTGCAAGATGAACTCATTACTAAATTTAATTATTATGAATATCTAAATGAGGATGACTTAAAGTTACACAATGGTCAGCAGCAATCTAGTTTTTGTCAGCTTCAGAACATCTGATTTCCGGCATGCACTCCTGAGTCCTGGGATCTTGCACCTGCCCTGGTAGATGTCATTGTTTAAAAATTTTCCATCTGACTCTCTCTGTTTCCCCCTCCCGTTAACTTGCAGGAAGTGGCCAATAAGTTGCAACTGTTGAAGAAAAACCTGGCAGAAGAGTTTAGTGCTCTCAGGCAGATTCGCTGTACAGTCTTACAGCTGGCTGCGCCACCACAGTTGGTATGCTCTTTCTACTAATGATGCCCAAAATTTATTTCAGTCAAAGATATGTTATATATACAGCAAAGGATATCAATCATAAATTAATATATATCCCCTTTGGTCGTGCTTTTCTTATATAAAAAATAAGAACCTTCTATTCAAGAGTTCTTGGAAGCTTTTCTCTATCCCCCCTTGACTATCAATCAATCACAAGTCAGCCAACATGCAGGCATTTTCAGATCTATATTTGGGTCTTGAACCCTTACCTTTGGTTGTAAAATTTGGCAATGAAGCTATCCTTTTGCTAGACCTCGCAATAAAACAGATTTTGGACTGTCTTTTTATTATTTTGATACACATTACATTTCTTTTTGGGAAATCAGTTGTTTTTTCAGAAGCAAAGAGGTATATATACATGGAAGTGACAAAATTGGCCATGACTTTTTGGTGAACGAGTAAATTTAAATATTGTGTCAATGAACAGTATTTCAATTTAAATGCCATCACTAAGGCTAGAGTAAATTTTAGGTCCAAGAGCTGAAGACCAAGATGCAAAGTTCTGGGATGCCATGGCCTGGTGATGAAGGTGTACGACGATGGGAGCAAGCATGGATGGCTATAAAGAAGGTAGACTACTTTCCTTTGCTGGAAAAGACCATTTTGATCTGCAAATAATTTTGTCAATGTTGCGCTCTGTTCTTCCTAGGAGGAACTCTCACATCCTTATGATGGTTTGTGGCTGACTCATGTAATTCTGTTCCATCAACTCTGTTTGTGATTTTATGACAAGCGTGGCATCTTGTGATTGCTTATGAGCCAACCTTGGAGAGAACCAAGTCTTTGATTGTATAACTGAAATAGTATCTCCTGTTTTATTTCTCTGTTCATGGCATTGATCCGTTACATAATTCTTTGTCAGGTCTGGGCTTCAAAATGGAATGAAAGGGCATACTTCAGCACAAGAAAAGTAAAGTTGGACCATGATTATCTCTGCATGGCTGTCCTGGTTCAGGAAGTAATAAATGCTGATTATGCATTTGTTATTCATACAACCAATCCATCTTCAAAGGGATTCATCTGAGATATATGCTGAGGTATCGTATTTTTGGTTCACTGTTTGCCTTTTCCCGCTGGAAATTCATTCACTCTAGGTGGAAGAAGCAAAAGGCAGTGATTTAGTGCTCTACCTCTTGATATAGGTGGTGAAAGGACTTGGAGAAACTCTAGTTGGAGCTTATCCTGGCCGTGCATTGAGTTTTATCTGCAAGAAAAATGATTTAAACACTCCTCAGGTAAGCACCTTTCATATATTTTCTTTAGGTTTGAACATTAAAGTGGACATGGAGGACTTGCAAATTCAAGTAAACTATTTGCTTGCATTGTTGCTTCCATAACTGGATCTATGCTATAGATGATAATATCCAAAGTGCTAATAATGCACCCTAGTTTTTCTTGTTATGTTTACCATATGCACTTATAACTTTGACATGCTGCAGGTGTTGGGTTACCCGAGCAAGCCCTTTGGGCTCTTTATAAAACGTTCTATTATCTTCCGATCTGACTCCAATGGTGAAGATCTAGAAGGTTATGCCGGTGCAGGCCTTTATGATAGGTATAATCTTCGGAAAACTCTGACAGGGTGGATATACAATGAGGGTAGCAGGAGAGAAGGGAAGGTGGATAGCAAGAGGAGATTGATAATATATATGTTTCAGCAATTGTCATGCCCATTATAAAACATGACTAGCAGGAAGTCTGGTAGAATTTAGCTGCAATTATATGAACCGGATATCCGTATTGGTCTTAAAACCTTTTGATAGGCTGATGCTTAACGTAGCCCAGAAATCAATACTAAATCGTAAAGGATTGCATTATTACTATTATTATCACTATTATCTGCTCATCAGTAGTTAACTATTTTGCAGTGTGCCAATGGACGAAGAAGAGAAGGTTGTGCTTGACTATTCATCTGATCCATTAATCACTGATGATAACTTTCGACGAACAATCCTCTCTAGCATTGCTCGTGCAGGAAGTGTAATTGAAGAGTTGTATGGATCTCCTCAAGACATTGAAGGTGTAATACGTGATGGTAAGGTCTATGTAGTTCAGACAAGACCTCAGATGTGATCGTCTTTTGTTTTTTTCAGAACTGGATTGTGCTACTCAGAATTGTATAAAATAGAAAAATCACAGGGAAATGAAGAAAGGGGAAAATATATGAATAATCAAGAACTGAAAAGAACAATAAATTCAAACTACAGCATTGATTATAGTCAAGCTTATGTTGACTGCAATGATGTACTTTACCTGCGTAATAGTACCACTGTTTTATTCATTAGAAGTGTTTTGGTTCCCAGTTGAAATATGATGCTACTGCAGCTCGATGCATATGTAAAGAAATGCTATGTGCCAGAAATCCCAGAAGTCAGTTTTATTAAACCAGGCCTTAGCTCACTGGGTTGATCCGGGGCTTGCATCTGATCGTGTTTCAAAAAAAAAGATGATAGTTGAATAAGTCAAACTTGAACAATCTAGTGGATCAACTTGTGATTTTATCAAAAACAAGTTTAATTTTGAAATTGAAGAGACTATTTTAACTTCTAAGAAAAATGAAAATGATTTTGTTTTAATTTACCCGGGTTAATTGGTTCAACCTGGACCTTGTGAATTTACCATAATCCTAGCCTTGGATATGGCTGGTTTAATGACTTGGTAGCTTTTTTCAATGAATAATAAATACCAGGTCCAATTGATATTTCTAAGAGCTTCAACTTCTTCACTAATGTTATCATCCTTAGCCAACCCAGAAAACTTCCTAACTGCAGTGCATTTGGCTCTCCATTTTTCTTAACAGCAAATGAAGCTCAGGGTTCGGTTGTGGAGGGGGTCCCTTTGTAATAACTTGACAGAAACAACTTTACAAAGCTCGAAAGATCCGCCTGTGTGAGGTTTGCACCATGAAATGCATTGATAAATCCTGAAAACGACAGAGAACCTAAGAAAAAGAAAGGCATGCCTGTGGACGAAAATAAAGAATTTCCGATTATATAGTTTACTAGACTATGCTACTATAGTGTAATGGTGAAGGAAAACCTGTGAGAGCCATCTTTGGTAGATTTCTAGAAAGCTTGAACTACAGTAGCAGACAGACATCCAAGACATCTGTTTGTATAGTCTGATTTCATAATCTGATTCCTGCGGATTCGATTGCTTGGCCAAAGAAAACGAGGTTGATGATGAAACTGAGGTGAAATGCTGCTAATGCAAAGAAATACAATGAAGGAGGACTCTCCATTCCCTCTTCAACCAGTTTGAGCAACTTCTTTTATGACCAAGACATCTATCTTGAAAACACAGTGCTGTCTTCCACTGCCCGAGTGCATCTTCCGAGTCAATATCCGATATGAGTAAACAAACAAAAGGGTATCATATATATGGAGAAAGCAACGGGAACGATGGAGGCAGTCATCACAATTTCTCAATCAACAAAGAAAACAGAGGCAGTGCTATTTGCTACTAGCGACAATGAAAATTGCTGAATATGTTCTATCCTATCCATGGCAGAATGCTTGAAGTTATTTGGATTGTGGTTCTTAGATCTCACTCAAAATGGGTTTACTGGTTAATTTGTGGATCATCAATCGATCCGGGTTAATCATTTTTATTGATTAGTTCTTTTCTTCTTTGATTACTCAGTCAAGTTCGACATGATCAAGAAGGTGACTAAAAATTTGACTGGGTTTCACCTAGTCAAATGTATTGTCCGATTCAACTAAAAATTCAATTCAGGTCAAGCTTTCAGTCACAAAATATTTTTTATTAAATTATTCGTTTGAAATGTAATTTTAATACTTCTTATTGTTTGTTAATTTAGATAATAAAAATCTTACAATAAGCTTTTTGTCATTTAAGATTTATAATTAAAATACAAGTATAACCATAATGTCCCAAATCTGGGGAGGGACAATTTCAAGCCTACAAATACAGTACCAAATTCAGTATCTTACTTCTTCTTTTTTGACTCGTGCCATGCAGTGGGTTGATTTTTTTTTGAACATTAAAAAAAAAGAATATAGAAAGTAAATAAAAAAAAAAGATGCATGTTGACCAAAACACTTTTAAAAATTTTAATTGTGACATGTTGGATTAAGGCTAGCATAATGGCAATAAAAAGAATGAGGACCGAGTCTAAGATGAAAAAAATAAAAAGTTGAAATTGAAAATAATTTTATAAATTGAAGTGATGTGATTTCTTTTTGAGGTAAACCATGAAAATTGAGGTCAATGAAAAAAAAAGAAGAAAAAGAAGAAAATTTAAGTCAAACCATAGTAAACCACCATGTATATGCCACCCAAAAAAAAAGAACGTTGAGATAGATCAAATGATATGATGAAAGCACGATTAATACCATTAAAGTTAGTTGTGTTGACCTTTAGATCATGCATTAATATTTTATGTATTTTTATGATGACAATTACATAGAAATGGACCAATGATATGTTTGGATGAAATTGAGTTTAAACAAATTTATATGAAAGATCACATCAACAAGCATAAATATTGAAATGAAAAAATCAATCAACAAGTTCAAGATATAAATCAAGTGTAGACTTAGTTTTTAAAGTGTTCATTTCAGCTGCTTAAATATAAATTATTTGATATCATACTTGATATCATAAATCAAAATTGAATGCACACACTTCACTTTGCATGCATTTAAAAAAGATTGATAAAATAATTTTAAGAATTTATCATGATTAAAACTGATAAATTTAGAATTATCTATCAATCGGTTGACTATATGGTAATATCAATTTAACCTCGGTTGACCATTTGTTCATACATGATAAACACTTGAAAATTTATAGGAATCAGTTGACCGATTAGCTTGATCAATTTTAATAAGTTGATTATTTAAGATGTCAAAGAAACAATAATGACTATATATATATATATATATATATATATATATATATATATATATATATATATAGCTTGTCTAATTGAATAATTGAGGATATAATTTGAATTTATATCATATGCAAGTTATCCTGATAGCAAAAACAAATTCTAAAATCACAAATCCTAATTTTTACTTATATAAGTGCATTAAAACCTTCATATTGTTGCACAAAAGTGTACATTCTTATTCTCACAACACTTAAACATATTCAAATTCCTTGAGTGGTATTAAGTGATGTATAAAGATTATAGATTCTAAAATTATAAAATCCATTCTATTGAGAGAGTATTTTATGACTATAAAATCACACTTGTATAATTTTGAGAATTTAGATAAACTTTTAACATTGATAAGGTATTGTTACCAAGAAAAAACTCTTGAAGAGGAGAAATCTTCAAGTGGTGTATAATCTTAGTGTGAATTCATCAAGGTTATTTTGTCTTTAACTTGGATTAGTGGGGGAGACAATACTAAGTACGATTTGTATTGATTTGTATTTGAGGTGTGGATGTAAATCATTAACCGTAGAATATATGCTAATTCACTAATTTTATTGGTACAATAAACTCATAAATATTTCTTATTATTTTATTCAATCTTTATATAATTGGCATGTGAGACATCATAAGAACATAATAAAAGGGTATAACAAGAATGTATTTCCCTTCATGTAATTATATGAAAGTTATCTAGGTAAAACACCACACCATGAATATAATGGCCAGAGCTCTAGTATATGGTCCAGACAATCACCTACCCTATTTTACTTTTTTGTACGATGAAAAAACACCTACATAATCAGCAATCACAGAGAAAATTTATCGTTATATCTCTGAATCATTCTGATAAATACAAAGAAACAAATGATTCTAAATTTAAAAAAAAACAATTATGTGTGTTCTTTTGAAAGAAAAAAAAGTGTAAGTGCTTGGTAGATTGACACATAAAATTGTAACTTGCATTATTTTTTACTCATCAAATGAAAAATTTAGAACGTACACTGCTAGCCGATTAACTTGCTCGGGTATCAAGTTTTAGATTGGTGGAGGTGGAGAGAAAGTAAATGGAAAGGTAATAGTCTGTGTGGGTGTTGGATTCATTCAAATAAGTTATTTTAATTTTTCTTAAGATAAAATAATATGGTTTTTTTTTGAAGTGAAACAAGATTTGTAACATAATCTCTCGGATTTGACCTTTCACATAGTTGTTCTTTAACTTAAACTGGGTCGTGTCCCAAATTAACCAGATTCGTGAGTCTAACAAGATGGTTTAATAGCAATGGTGGAAGTGGATGCCTAAACACGAAGCAGGAAACTATTGTTTCAAATAGTAACGGGCCAGGATTCTGGCAATCGGCAAGTGGTTGGGTTTGATTTGGATCCCGTGGCTATAAAGGCTTCCATTCAACACCGCAATGTTCATGGCCGGACCATTGGAAACAGTTGTCCATTTATTATTACTATGCATGGAGGATTTGAAAATAAACCATCGAATCAACTCTTTTTTGTTATTAAACGAACGTTTCTTATTTCTATTAATTTCACAAATCTTAGAAATTAATAATCATTTAAATCCCCAATAACTACTAGCCACCACCATCAAATCAACTTTGGCAGTGAATACATTAATGGCCATCGGTATAATTAAGAAGACAGCAATGATGCAGGCTAGATTCTGCTTTCACGTCACAGATGACTGCCCGGAATGATAAAACTACATGTGCATTGCACGCAAGGTTGCAAATGAACCCATGAATATGAATGATCATAGTCTGCCTTCCCAGTAGCAAACAAGCAATTCAGCAGCAAAGACAGCCGTACTTTCCTCGAGCAACACCATCATGATTCACATGGCCGCTTCATAAGGAGAAATGGACCATGAAAATGATACCTGCTTGAGCATGCTGCGCCTTCCCAAAGTACGAGTTGGTAGCAAATTTAAACATCTCTCGGAGCGACATTTGTATTTCAATGGCTGCCTCTCTGCAAACCCACCCGTTCTGTGATTTTAGCCGGCCGGACAAAATGATCGCTCGGCATGGCTGCTCCATGCTCGGAAGCTTTTCCATCTTCTTTTTTTCACCTTTTCAAGAACCTTTAGGGTTTAAATATTCTACGTAGACACACATCTAGATAAAATATAATGAAACGAATCATATCTTATCGTCCTGGTGTGTCTAGAAATTAACCACGGCGACAGGGGGGGGAGGATGCGAGGCGTTTTGACATATAAAAAAAAGGATCCTGTCCGTTGGTTCCGAGTTCATCATTGCCATAACCATTCCTTACAATGATTCTATTCCATCTCTTCTTTACATATGGGTCCAAGTGGATTTCTCTTTGTTTTCTTTGACCTCTCACCAACTGTTCAAAAGCTAGCTAGATGCTCTGATGCTATTCTTTGAATGTCTTATCATTTTTGCTTTTTATTTTTGCTGTTTTGAACTCTTTGTAAGATCATGCACAGCGATTCGTGCTTTCTTTTTATGTTTTTTTAAATTGTTTTTGTGCATGGTGTTACAAAATATATTTCGAGAATAATAAAAAATATATTATAGTGATATATTAAACACGAAATTAATGTAACAGTGAGATTCTTAATTTGAAATATTGAAACCGAGCAAGGTGGCTGGCCAAAATTAGCGGGCAGGCTGATTAAAAGTCAATGAACTGCAACTATTTTAAAGATTACAGAGAACAGACTTGTCTTCCTTTGAGAGGGAAATGAAAGTGAAGACCAACAGAGCCCACTGGAAGACCACACTTCTCTTCCTTCGAGAGCCAGAGAATTGAATGTGAAGACCCCACCAAATTGGTATTCCATTTTTATTCGTCGATAATGTTTTTTTTTATTTATTTCAAAATAAATCAAAATGATATTTTTTTGTTTTTTTTTAAATTATTTTTGACATTGAAAATAATTTAAAAATAAAAAATATATTTTTTTAAAAAAAAAGACATTTAAAATGTAATGTAAAACAGGATAGCTCATCTTTTTCGAGGTTTCTAGAGTGTAAATCCAGTTCTAAAAAGCTTGGCTTTGTTTCTTTGTGGGGTTCATCGTTCCATCACATGAAGTGGTCTTACTCAGGCTTTCTCAAAGCCATTAATAATGCCATGTCCTGGTCAACTGGCTTTTGGAAATCGCTGTTAATGGCTAGTTCGCTGCCATGATCGACGAAGCTATTCCAAATGAATTATTATTCTCTTACTAATTATATTAATTTGAAAGTTATAATCTCATAAATTTAAATTTATTATTAACTTTATTTCAGTTTTAATCACAAGTACTGCACATATTTTTTATATTATACAAGACAAATATATTAAATTATACACTTCAGTACCCGAGGATATAATAATTAACTACTTACATTTCTTGTGAATGAAAACACAATGAAGACATTATTATAAATTATTGAAAATATATAACAAAAAAATAACACACACTATTGGAAACAAATTTTTTTTTAGATGCAAGAAAATATTATCTTCCGAAAACATATTTTATAAGTTCAAGTAAATGAATAAAACCCTGAATTATCTTAGATTCATATAAAAAATATATTTTTTTCATTAAAACTCAAAATTTATTATACTGATTGTTTTGTAGAGTTGTCTTAGAAGGAATATTTAAGGACACAACCTGGCTGATCATCAAGAGATGCACACGTGTGCTGTAGAGGACCGGTTCTACCGACATAAAATTCCGGTGGCAACCGCATCCATCTTCGTCAATAATTAATTATCTATGCAATAATATTAAATCAAGGAAAAGGAAATATGACTTCGATGTGACCTTTCATGGCATTCAACTCATCTTCTGGATCAACGCAACCACCCAAGAACTTTGTTTTTTGTTCGATTACGCGGCGTTAGATTCATGTAAAATATTTTAAAAAAGCTTTTTTTTGTTTGTAATTAAAAAAAAATAGTTAATAGAAAATATTTTAATTTGATCATATTTCAATATTTATTTATTTTAATTTTTTAATTAAATCCTCCAGCCTTTTCATTTATAAGATTTGACTCTTTTTATTTTAATAAATTTGAATAAAAGTATTAATAAGTTATTTTCCAGCTTATTTTCAATAATATAGTCAAATACTAAAAAGTATATTTTAATTTTCATGAAAATACCAAACATCAAAAATAATTTATTTTTGATGAAAACCACTTTCCAAAAAATATTTTCTTTTCTATACCAGTGTATTTATGAAAACAAACGGGGCCTAGGTATTTGTATAAATAAAAAATGTTAATTAACGACGTCGTACATGCTATTTTCTTCTTTTCTATACCAGTGTGGCCCTTCCTGAAAATATCAGGGATGGTTCGGCAGAGTAATATTCTAAATTTTTGAAGAAAAAAAAGAGAGAAAAGAAAAACGAGAACTTCTTTTTATTCAGATATAATATAATAATACTCATTCTTTTCCAGCTCGCTCGAGCGTAGTCAATGGCTTCGAGGAGGAGACCGCGCCATGAGTGCGGAGAGGTATGTATCCACTCACCATTGAACAGAAAGGAGGACGCTAGGTCAGCAGCTATGATGGAAATGTTCATTTCATGCTGGATTATAGTTGAGATTATTTTATAAATATTTTTTATTTAAATATATATTAAGCTAATATTTTTTATTTAAAAAAAAATTGACACTGATATATCAAAAGTATTTTTGAAGTTTTTTTTATTTTTTACTTAAATTAATTTTTTAATATTTTAAAATTATTTTGATATTAAGATTCTACTTGCTATTTCACTCGTGCATCGATGTAGGTTGTAAATTTTTCTTTTAAAGACATTTCTGAATATGAAGGCTATTTTCTAAAGAAACAACTAAGGATAAATCAAAAGGCCCGTGTAAAAAACAATATATAAACCGATAATTATCTATGTAAATAAACAAAAAAAAATGTTAATAATAATCAAAAGAAAAAATTAAAAAAAAATAGAGAGATAAATATTGCATTACCGGTCATTTATCAGATCATATTTGATGAATTTATTTATGAAATCATTCTAGGAAACAAATTGACTTTCATATAAAGTTTATTGAATAAAAAAATTATGCAAGGATATATAAAATATTATAGAAAATAAATATTGTTATTTTAAAAATAAGTTTATATATATAAAAAAATATAGATGACCACACTCATCTTGCATGGACCCGTAAAGAAAAGGCTCTAGCACGTGCCCGAAAGTCGAAGTCAACAGAAGCGGGCCTTTTTCTCTAAAGTGAATAGGGTGGGTGACGTGTGGTCCATTCCATTCTTAAGAAAAAAAAGATGATATATTATCTGTTAATTCTAGAATTCGGTCACTTGTGGAGAAGAAATAAATGAGTTTTTTTTACATAAAAATCAAATTTTTAATCTGATTTCGACCAAAAACATCTTACAATTAAATCAATCTGTAGCCAAAAAAATTTCCAAGCCCAAATCTATTTTTTTATGTATTTTCAAGGAAAAAAACAATACATAATCTTAACCCTCCCCGCTAAGCACATGGAACTTTTTGACGCAAAAATAGATTGTTTAGGTAGCTTAAATCTTCATTAACAACAGCTTTCTCTTTTTAAGATGGGATTTGGTAATCTTAGGCTCTCTCCTCCATCTAAAATGACTACAAAATAAGAAAATAAAGTGCTGTATCAAAATGTGTTTTTTTATAAAAAAAATAGGAATAAAAATAAACTTTCAAGAAGAAATTCAGAACTGCCACCTATGTTACCCTCATTTTCTTCCTTAAAAACATGCATTAAATGTTGATTTGGACTCAAAATAACTCAATAAAAAAGGTTTGAGGATCAAATAAAAAAAAATTTAAAAAAAAAAAACATGTACATTTAGTGAGATGAGAGGAAGAAAAGCAGTAAGAATAACTATATAAAAAATTAGAAAACCGCTCCTCTCTTTACTGACCAGGCAGACTATATGAACAGAAAAATGGAAGGAAAAGTGAATTGTGAATTTGGGACGAACAAATGAGAAGGCAGAAAAAAGAAAAAGGGGAGGAGCAGTGGCATGTGAAACAGGACTTTTCAGCAGTCTTTTCTATTATATTACAAATCACTCGCATTGAAATTACGTTGCCATGCACATTAACATCTTGCTTGGATTAAAATAATTAAATGTTAAATATTAAGAGGACGTTTATTCTGTCCACAACCATGCCTGGACGTTTTGAAATTAAAGTGTTTATGGGTTTTTATTCTCTCTTTATTATTATTATTATTATTACTAAATACTACTACTTGATTTTACTTTAAAAAATGTAAAATAACATAGTTGGTTGGAATGAGAGCGCCGCCATGTATATATATATATATATATATATAACCTTCCCTTCCATTTTATTTTTGACATGAGACTCGGGAAAGAAAAAACAACCAAAATAAGAAATAACAGAGGAACAGCTATGGAAGTGGTTGGTAGGCATCATCATTGCCAGATCCCTGAAACGGGGCAGTGGGATGCTGAAAAGGCACTTCCTTACCTGAAACGAAGGCGTTCGACAGTAGTAATTCTTCCATTCTGCGCTCTTGATTTTTCTCCGATGGCCGGCTGAACTTCTCGACCATTTCCTACCAACGAAAATATGCCTATCTTTTGGTAATATATATAATAATAAAAAAAAAGGGATGAACCTTTTTTTCGAAATGCTAATAAGTAAAGCATAAATATTTTAAAAAATAAATATTGATTTTAAGAAATAATTTATATATATACTATATAATTTATTTCTTAAAATCAATTCTCAATGTGTTTCATAGTGAAGATATATAGGCTGCGTATGTATTAGTATATTTAAATATTAATCAATAATATTTTGCTAAGACATGCATTTTATCCTTTTAATCAATAAAGTCATGTCTTTAACATTTAGGTTACATTGTTTTTCGTTACAATTTATTTTGTTTAATTTTCAAGTGTTTTAATGTGATGGTGTAACAAATAATTTTTTTAAAATTAAAAATATTTTAATTTATTTTTAAATAAAAATTATTTTAAAAGGCAATCATTACAACAATTTCAACTCACTTCTAGACTAATTGTTATATTTTGCTTGTTAAAACTGAACTCATTAGTTGTTTTCTTTTTAATAATAAATAAAACCTACTATATCTTTGTTTACAAAAATAAATTGTTTTGTTTATAAAAAAATATATTGAAACAATTTCATTTAGAAATTGACCCCGAGACAATCCAATAAGTTAGTTTAGGGTGTATTTGACTCTATTTTTTAAAAGTATTTTTGAAAAAAAAAATTATTATTTTAAATTAAAAAAATTAATGTATTTAGATTATTTTCATGTGTTAATATCAAAAATAATTTAAAATAAAATAAAAATAACATATATTTTTTAAAATAAAAAATATTTTAAAAAATATCAACACTAGTAAAATTACTATGTTAGTAATGGTGGTAAAAAAATGGAGAATCATAAAAACAGAGGTGCTGGGACAAGGAACGTCTCGGGAAGTGAGAAAGATAACACGTCAAAGCAAAGAACTTTGGAAACCCAGAATCAAGTGTAATTCCTATATGTCGTCAACACCAAAGTAAGGAATAACAGAACTCAGGACCCCTATAAAATTAACACAAAAGCTAAAGTTTCAGTCCTTGTATTGGAGACTGGAAACACACCCTCCTCTCGTAATCATCTCTCTCCCTCTCCCTCTCTCTCTCTCCTGTTTCTTTTTCAGCACAGTACTGTTTCTTAAGAATAAAAAAATCTAAGAAAAGCCAGCCCGGCAGTGTGTTATTTTAATCGGCTCGTGCTTAGAAGTTCAAGGTGTCAGACACATAAAACCAAGGGGGAGTAATAGAAGCTGCGACTGGGAACGAATAGAGAGGGGAGAAACACAGATAAAGAGAGGAGAAGTCTTAGTTTTGTTTTTGTTGGTGGGTTCAAGAGCCTTGGGAATGGTGAGGGATTGAGTGCAGTTGCTTAGATTGGTGATAATGAGCTGGATGGATGCAAAAACTAGGAATAAACGGGGTTATTTTGATCACAGAAGAAGACAGCATCAGTGTACAAAACGAGCAAACACGACTACAGATATGGCAAAAGAAATGACGCCGGGAAGTTTCTCAAACATGGCTTCTAGCTGGTGTAATAGGAAGATCTCATCTGTCATTTCAGTTTTTGTATGCTTTCTTCTTGTTGTTTCTTCAAAGATTTGTCCTGTTTCATCCTCGGAAACCGGCAGTCGCCATGCAACCAACCAAACTTTCCGACCCCAAGAGGAGTTACAAAAGTTGAAGATTATAAGAGAGCATCTCGAGAAGATTAACAAGCCTGCCGTCAAGACAATTCAGGCATTCTACTTTTGTCCCTAATATATAACCTCACTCTATCTGGTTTTGTACTTTCACTCTCCCCTGTTTTTGTTCTGTTTTTCCGGAGGTTTGATATGATGGCGGTTCTTGTTTGTCACTGCAGAGTCCTGTCGGTGATCTTATTGACTGTGTTCTGTCCCATCAGCAACCAGCCTTCGATCACCCTCAACTCAAAGGACAAAAACCATTGGTACTTGAATTCTACCGTATTACTCGATACATTTCAACTTCGATGCTTCTTCTTGGAAAATTCATGCTTTCAAGCTCAATTATATATGTTATGTTAAAAGCGTTCTTTATCTTCAATTCTTGCATGAATTTGCAGGAGCCTCCGGAGAGACCAAAAGGTCTCGATCCAACAGGCATGGCAACTGAGAATTTTCAGTTGTGGGGTTTGTCTGGTGAAGCATGCCCGGAAGGGACAGTTCCTATCAGAAGAACAACTGAGCAAGACATGCTAAGAGCGAGTTCCATTAGAAGATTTGGCAGAAAATTAAGAAGGCATGTTAGAAGAGACACCAACAGCAATGGCCACGAGGTCTTCTACTCTCTCTCTCTCTCTTTCCCTTCTTTTCTGTTAATTACAGCCTTAATCAGCTTAACGACATAAGAGAAAGTGGTCAAACAAAATGGCGAATGTCTGATGAACCTGCTAAGTGTCTCTTCGTTTTCATGTTGCTTTTTCTGAAGACAGCTATCGTATTAAAAACACAAAGAGAGATTAAAAGCTTAGACAAACAAAGAACTGCTTTTTGAGCTTTTTTAAAGCCTTCAGATTTATCAAAACAAAGGGAATTCCTCCCTTGTTTTTATTTTTTTCACTTCAGAGCTTATGTAATCTGTATGCATTTCCCATCATGAGAAAAAGGAATTCCGGCTGCCGAGCAGATTTCTATTGATAGTAATTAATTCCAGACTCTCTTGGTTTTCTTGCCAAGTAGTGGTCACTGTTTTACTTCCTCTCACTCATTTCGAGCTAAATCGTTTTTGGTTATTGATCTCTCTTTTGACTCCATGTGTGAGCTCATGCCAACGAGATCAAGCTCTGCAACTAGACCTGTCGGACCCACCAATTTCAAAGAAAAAGAAAAGAGAACACATCTAATCTAGCCAACACTAACATTACTACCTTGAAAGGGACATGCAGTAGGCTTAACACTTGAATTTTCCAACGTATATTTATTGTCTTTTCCTTTCAAACTGTTGGGTTACAGCATGCGGTTGGATATGTGACTGGAGAACAATACTATGGAGCAAAAGCCAGCATAAACGTGTGGGCACCCAGGGTTTCCAGTCAATATGAATTCAGCTTGTCACAAATGTGGGTCATTTCTGGTTCGTTTGGCGATGATCTTAACACCATTGAAGCTGGTTGGCAGGTATACACGGGACTCATTAATTAATCTCCCACAAAAAGTCTTCTTCGAAGAACAGATACATGCTACTGCTACTCGTAGAGGCACACCTGCCTCTATTTTCATCTCTTTCCTTCAGAAAGCCTGTATTTTTGCATTTACCACATCTCACATATAGCTAGGCAGTACCAGCCTAGCTACGTCAGCGCACCACTGCTGTAGCCTAATTCTATCCAATACACACCATCAATGGCAGAAAATAATTGAAGATTGTCTGCAAATGTTATTACCTCTTTTCCATAGTCATTTATCTGTCGTGTGTGAGTGAGCTCGCACACGGAGAGCTTACGAATTATGGAAACAACGTAGAGTTTGAATAAATACACACACACACATATATATATAGTTAATATCTTGAATTCACATTTAAAGGTAAGTATTTATTTGCAGGTTAGCCCAGAACTGTACGGGGACAACTATCCACGGTTCTTCACATACTGGACTGTGAGTGGATATATGCGAAAAATGTGGCTTAATTCGTTTACTTTTCCTGAACTCTCTCCCTGTCCTACCTTCTTCAACTGTAAAATCAACTGTCTAATTTACGCCTTAAATTCTTACAACAGTCCGACGCTTATCAAGCAACTGGATGCTACAACTTGCTGTGTTCAGGCTTTGTCCAAACCAACAATAGAGTTGCGATCGGGGCTGCTATCTCTCCCACATCTTCCTACAGTGGAGGACAGTTTGATATTAGCTTATTGGTTTGGAAGGTAAAATTTACTCTCTGTTTTTTTCTTCCTTTCCCTTCACTCACAGTCACTGAAATAGAACATCAGACATGAAACTAGTCACATCCTATGCCTTGTATAGCGAAATTAGGTACTCCCCCCCATGAAATGTAGTTTTCTAATGTGCTTGGTGTTTACCATTAAAAAAAATATTTTTATTTTATTTTATTTTTGGTATATAACACTTTCTAAAAGTTGCCAGAGATTAAAATATAGTGATATCAAGTTTGGTCCTTAATTTTTTTTTATTTCTATATATTTTGTTTCCTATCCTATTTTGTCTTTTTTATTTCAAAAATCTATAAAATTATTATTTTTTTAATTTCATTATCTTTTGAATTTTTTGTCTGTTAGATTTAATTTCCATCCTTTTGATTTTTATTTGTTTGATTTAAAATAATTTATGGTATTAAATTATTTTTTTAATTCCATCATCTTTTAACTTCTTTTTTTTTGTCAAATATGATCCTATTTTTATTTAATAAACATGCAGAGAAAAAAACTCAAAACATCAACAAGTTATTTTTCATGATATAATCAAATGCTGAAAAGTATTTTGTCAAATCATTTGTAATGACACTACCAAACATAAAAAGAATAATTTATTTCTCAAGACTTTACTTTTCATGGAACACTTTTCAAAAGAAAACTTAACTCCCGGTAAACAAACAGCCCGTCAGGATGAACATATATTTGCATATGTATGCCTGGATTGTAACCTACATCCACTGCCAAGACTTTCAAGTCCCATCACACACACACACACACACACACACACACACACATATATATATATATATAACTCAGATTCTATATTGAAACTGTTATAAAGTTTGGTAAAAAAAGACTAACTTGATATCCAAATGGGATGGTCAAAGATGGACCCTAGCTATGAAGACAACTTGCTGACACCAAATGCTTGGAGACAATATTATCAACCTTACAAAATAATGTAGCCATAGCATAAATGGGCCAAGATTGGCGTGCACTCATCACTTCAAATAGTGTCTGTAATTCCCTGCTGCTTTTCTGCTTTGCTAGGTTTAGATTCTCTTCTTTTCCGAGCAAAAGAGCTTCCTGACGACTGCCCCCCCGCCCTTTCTTTTTATACTTTATCGTTGGTATATATATATATTTACTCTTCTTTTGTTTTTCCTTTTTCTATTTACCAGCCTTGTAAGTAAGAAAATCATCATTATATGTAACCCCAGAAGAGACTTTTCTTTTCATTACACCCTGTTTTTTACCTCCTTTGCTTGCTACCATGAACATATGATCATAATTATTGCATGCTACCGAGGAAACAATAACGATCTAGCCTCGCTTTTGTGTAGGATCCAAAGCATGGAAATTGGTGGCTGGAATTCGGAAATGGGGTTCTAGTAGGGTACTGGCCATCATTTTTGTTCACTCACCTAAGGGATCATGCAAGTATGGTACAGTTTGGTGGAGAGATTGTAAACTCCATGCCATCAGGATTCCACACCTCTACTCAGATGGGGAGTGGCCACTTTGCTGGAGAAGGTTTCGGAAAAGCTTCGTATTTTAGGAATTTGCAGGTTGTTGATTGGGACAACAACTTGCTTCCATTATCAAATCTCAGGGTTTTGGCCGATCATCCAAATTGCTATGATATACAAGGAGGCATTAATAGGGTTTGGGGTAATTATTTTTACTACGGAGGACCTGGAAGAAACGTGAGATGTCCCTAATTAGGGAATGGTATAGGGTGGGATTTTTTTTTCTTCTTCCCCTTGTTGGGTGATATGGGTTTTCATCTCGAGATCACTCGGTCAGTTTGGGCTATTCTTATACTTATTTCCTTGTCGATCCATATTTGTTCTCTTATTTCTTCGCAGCTAACAGCCAACAGATGATTTGTCAAGTATACCTCCTTTAGGGACTGATGTAAATGTGGGAAAAAAACAGAAAAGAAAAGGAAATGTTAGTGAATATTATACTATGGTTTGTGATTTTCATTCTCCTCTCCTGTCGTTGTATGAAAGATTTTCAAGGATGTAGATGGTGGCATGCAACTCTATATACTTGTCTGTAACAATGGAGGGAAGGGATGAGACGGTACCAGTACCCGAATAGTCGGTGGCTAACCACTCTCTTGAAATTCTCGATAGATTCATTAATCCTGAACAGGAGATCATGGGTACGTCGTCCTAGAAAATAACATCAACCTTTCTTATTCTATGCGACTTTTCGAAGAGATTGCAACCTAGCTAGCTTCCTCTCAACACGATGAGACGGGGTTATTTTATTTTTGTGTAAAAGTAATTAAAATGTTTGTGTTTACATAAATCAGTATCAAATTATGTTTTTCCTTGAGATTCAATGTATTTTAATCTTTTATTAGGGAAGAAAGCAACGGGAAAAAATGATTACAACGCATCTTGTTTCGAGCTAATTAAGCCAATGATACTTAATAGCTGTACTCTGGAATCCACTCAAATATAATTAGCGATTTGCCCGTCCATTAATTATTGTGTGCTATGCTTCCACGAGAAGATTTAATTTATTATAATTACTATTATTTATGATTTGTTCACCATCTCTTTCTTGAAGTTTACGTTGCCCCTCACAGCTAATTATTATAATTATAGTAACCAAAACAGCTATAATTTGTATGTTTATTGTTAGTGGCACCACGTCCTTCCCTTCCTTCTTCTTCTTTTCCATCCTTTTTTGTTAAAATTTTAAACTCGCTCTTTTTTAATTCTTTTGTGTGGTTTAATTCTATGAGATAAAATTTTTAAAAAATATTCTAGTGGAAAGATCATGTTAAGATATAGTGGGTATTTGGCTCTGCGATGTGGCTTACGATTGAAACTCATCGCAGAGTCAAACGTGATTTAACCAGACAACTTGAGAGAACAAAGAAATTTACTAGAAAAAAAGAAGAAGATAAAGTTATCGTTTATCCACATTTAAATAATAAAAAATAATTAATCTTGATGTATTGATCTACTCCACAAATGGAGTTTGAATGTGGTGTTTTTGTTCTAGAAACATTCATGATAAAAGAGTAGAATATTGTTTGTAAGAAACATCACTTCATATACATTAAATTTAAGAGTTTATAATCAAAAAGTTTACCAACAACATAAATTATATAATAACATATTTTATTTAAAGAAACATTCAGCATAGTAAATTGAAGGGAAGGGATAATACTATAGAGAGGATAATTCTGATGTAAGCGCGTCCAAGAAGCCAGGTGGTGAACGTATACACTGAGCTGGGGAGCACTCCGGACGTGCTCCTAAACTTGAGCAAGAAGCCAATTCACGCACGCGAAATGAATCAAAAAGAGAGAAACAGATGCACCAACCAGAAAATAGGTAGCATCCACTGGATCCGATCCCAGCAGTGGTGGGTTTGAAATCAGACGAAACAACCACTCTCTGCATCCTCTTACAATAATGGGATTGACCAGACAGCACACGTATATGGTGGCTGACATCGACCCACTTCATGTGTACGTGTGGGCAGGTGATAATTAGAACAGAAACACGCATTCTAATCTGTAAGACTTTAGTGCATCAATCGAGCACCTCGTTGCTGTTCATGGGTTTGTTTGATGCAGAATCATGTGCCAGATTGGTTGGCCATCATCAGGACATGAACCACTCGGAGGGATGGACAGAATTAAATTTGGTATTGCTTTTGCTTTTGCTTTTATGGTTGAAGTTTTTAAAAAATAGCTTCATGAAAAGCATTTTAGCTGCGGTTCAAAATAAATTTGGAAGTGTGTGGTTAAAACTGTGATTGAGTTTGAGGTTGATGAAAAATAGTTTCAAGTGTTTGGTTATCAAGCTTTTTATATTGCTTTCTGTTAGAGTATAATATAATCATATTTTGGGGCCTCACCTACAAGCTTAAGCTTTTAGGTGAGATGGTTCCTTAACATGGTATCAGAGCCTTGTTGACCCAGCGGTCACGAGTTCGAATCTCACCACCCCCATTCTATTTGATAAAAAAAAACTAAGCACAAGGTGATGTGGGCATGTGCAAGTTTCAAGCCCAAAGGGCTTTCACTTGAGGGGGTGTGTTAGAGTATAATATAATCATATTCTGGGGCCTCACCTACAAGCTTAAGCTTTTAGGTGAGATGGTTCCTTAACACTTTCAAATTGTGAAATTATTTAAAATATATATATATATATATATATATATTGTTTTTTAAATATTTAATAATTATAATAATAAAATATAATTAATAATTCAAGTAAATTAGACACTTGTTGTTATTCTCTTATCAAACTCCTTGAAATTTCATCATGAACTAAACTCGTATGTGAAGGCCTCTACGATCCCGGACAACATGTAATAAAATATTGTTTGAAACAAAATTAGGATTGTGAGACAAAAATTATATTGTGATATCCTTCTAATATATTTATTTATATTTTAATTAATTTTTAGATTATTTTAATATTAAAAATATATATTTTATATTAATAAACAATATATTATGTAAACATTATTTATATTTTAATTAATTTTTAGATTATTTTAATATTAAAAATCTATTTAATATTAAAATATATTAAATATTAAAACATTATTTTAATTTTTATCAAAACCCAACACCCCCCCGGCTCCCTCTCTCCTCACTGCACGCACTAGCCCTATAATATTATCCCTTTTATTTTTTCACCTTTTTTTCCTTGCAGAGTTTGGACATGGTAGAAAACTTGAGCTCAGTGGAGAGTAGATGTTAGCAGAGCCGTTGATGGATGCTAGGATCTCGAGGTGGAGCTGTGCTAATTGGTTTCGCCCCTTTTGAGTTTTGACAATCGATTGAAATAAGCAGATCGTATGAAAATCAGCTATTCATGCAACCGAGATTTGTTGATTTTTAAGGTCGAATCCATATTCAAAAATCAGTTTTTTAACCATTATCAAACACCTATACCCTCATTTTTTTTCAAATCTCGTGTGCAACTTCAATTCCAAACACCCTCTAAATTAGGCGAGCCTGAACTTGGGTAGAATTCTCTCAATTCAATGATAACTTAGTTGGATTGGGCCGAGAAACATATACCCAGCCTGTCAACCACTATTGTTCCCCAATTTAGACACTTAACATGATCCAGGTAAAGAGAGAGGTTGGGCGAATCCTGGATGAATTCAAAGCTGAGTTTTTATTTATTTATTTATTTAAATACACTTGAAACTTGTCCTTTTAGAATTTAGTTTAAAAAATATAAAAAACAAATTTTAATGGAGTTTCGAATCTTATATTAATTGAGCTTGATTGATTCTATTTACAAACTTAATTTGATATTAATTTTATTTCAGGTTTAATGAGTCAAATGGTTTGCCTATTTGCAATGCAAATTTCATATGCATAAAACACATCAAGACAATAATTGATTTATTTGTGATTTGTTACCGAGTACTTTATATAGTAATGTTTAAGAATATAATAATAGTTCCTTTTTAAAATATTTTTTGATTAAAACTATATGAAATAATAATTTTTTATTAGTACTAACACATCAAAACTATTTAAAACTATTAAATAACTATTTAAAAATAAAATACAGCCATGCAAAAACAAACAACCCTTTTGTAAAGGTCAACGATTTCGATTGATTATTATAATACTGATATCTACACACTTTATTAATAAGAAGAAAAATAAAGAGAGAGGAGAAAGAGGACGATCCGTTTCAAGTCAAAGTTTGTGTCACGGGACAAAACGATTTCGGCCGGTGATTACATGATAAAGAAAATAGCGTTTGAGAATGTGATGGAGGCTAATTTTTAGTGTTTTTTATTTGAAAAAATATTAGAATGCTATTTTTAAAAAAATATTTTAAAAAATATTTTTAATATTAGCCCATTAAAATAATTTTAATTATTTTAAAAAAAAAATATTTAAAAATAAAATATTTTTGAAATGGACTACTAAACCGCACAACACCACAACATTAAGGGCTAGGATTTAGTGATTAATTTATTGTGCATTTAATTAGCTAATGGTATTATTATTATCATTATTATTATTAAATCAAATGGCTTGCCGGAGAGTTTGAATATTTTTATTGCTTCTTTTTTCAGGAAAAACATAATAATCTTTCCAGAAACTTCCAGCGTTCCAAATGCGCTGCTTCCATGGCTGGCGTCGTCAAGTTGATTTTTTTTATGACGCGGCATTTTGACTTGAGCCATCCACGTGGACCTCCCTGCAATCAATAAATCTCAGCTAGTTAATTAGAGGCTTTTGTCTCCTTAATATCCCTTCCTTTTTTTTATTGGGTTAAATCATCGTGTGGTCCCGAAATTCTAGAAATTCATTAAATCAGCCCATGTGTTTATAATTTTAGACATCTAGGTCCTCATCTTTTTAATATGTGGTACCCCTGTCGACCTCTAGCTTGGTGATGCATGTGGTCTCACATATAATGACATACTTAATTTCTATTTCATTCATTATCTATTAAATAGAAATTTAAATATTAATAAATTATTCCTCAAGTCTCGAGTATCAATATATATCCATTATCTTCTATTATTCATGAATCAATAAAAAATAATAATATATATAATGATAAAATGATAAATGTTGTTTATATATATGTGTGTGTTTTATATTTATTAGGATCAAGATTAAATTATTATCTCTACATATTCACAAGTGATGTCGAGATCACGTGTGACTGTGATTTGAAAGTATGAGAGTATCATTAGTCAAAGTATCGCGATTAATCTGACCGATTTTTTTAAATTCGAGAGATTATGTCGAGATCTCTCGATAGAAACCAGTCGGCCCAAAATTCTGGATAGAATAATTCTCTGATGCGGGGTCAAATTTTATCATGAGGAAAAGGATGGTAGCATAAAGCTTTGTTTGTTACTGTAGCATGGTGTGATTGAAGATATTTAATTTTTACTTTAAAAGTTATTTAATTTTTATTTTTTTATATTAAACCATGATAAAATAATTATATATTTTCTTAAAAAAAAATCAATCACTTTCACCGCACCTGTCAAACAATAAAATCTCTATACCAGATACATATATAGCACCCGTTTGGCAACGTGGTGCGTTCCGTTTTGTTTTAATGGGTCCCATCCCCATTTATACATCAGAACGGTGTTTCAAAAAAAACACCTTGGAGGTGCTTTTGAAATGCCATTCCAACCGGCAACCCAGTCCCGTTTCAGGGGCGTCAAAAAATTCACCCAAAAAACCCTTCTCCTCTCGGCCCTTCATCTCTGCACATTCACCGTCCAAACACTCCTTCTCCCTTTCTCTTCTCTGCACCCATCTTCTCCCTTTCTCTTCTCTGCACTCTTCTCCTCCTCATCTTCTCCCTTTCTTCTTCTCACTTCTGCACATCCCTCTCTCAAAAAACCCTCACAGCTCACGGGTTCTGCCATGCCCTTAAAAACAGACCTTAAAAAAAAGCCAAGTTTTCGATGCTACAAAAATTAGCGTCAGGATCTCCAGAAACACCACACAGATTAAGTCTGGCTTAATAATAATAAAACAGAAAAAGGTGGAAAGAAACTAATGCTTAATTTCTTCTCATTCCTTTCGAAGTTTTGTCCTCCCTCCCTCCCTCCATCGCTTGTTTTGTTGTGTATATTTTCATGCTCTTTTAAGTAATTTTACAAGTTAAAAGCAGTTTGTAAAGTTTGGATACCAAACACCCAAAACTGCTTTTTTTTCAACCTTCAACTCAACCACAGTTTTAACCAAACACTTAATTGCTTATTTTGAATCACAGTAAAAAACACTTTTTTTGAAACTGTTTTTTTTTCAACCTCAACTACAACCGCAACCGTAATACCAAACATGCTCTTAATGGATTTTATAGACTAGCGAGGGGTCCATGCTCCTCGCCGACACGTCCATGCATCAGATGCCTGTTGTTTATTTATGTATTTTTTCTTTTTTTGCCATCAATTATATATTGAATATATTATTGCAATACATTTAAAAAAATAAAAATTTAAAACATAATATTTTTACGAGAAAAAACAGTTTGTTCTTGTCCGAGAGGTGTTGAGAAAAAAAGTTTAAGATACTAAATTATATTATTACCCTTTGTACTTTGAGATAATGAGAAGTAACTGTTTTGTTCTGGATATTTCGTGAGGATATTTATGTAAAATACAAAATAAAAATGTTGCCCCCTCTTTCTCTCCGCTTTTGTGGGGCCCGGTAGAAAACTTTCACCCTATTTTAATTTTTATCTTCCCTCTATTTTTATTTTATTATTTTATTTAATTCCTCGTATTTTCTTCCCCTTCTCTTTCTACCTATACAGACTTATTGACAGGTGGAATTTGGTTGGTATTGTAGATATAAAGCTAATTGAGACAGAAACATGTTTAGAGTAAAAACAGGGATATGTTTCAATCATCAAAATATCTTTTTCTTTAAAAATATCTTAAAATTCCCATGTCGATCCTGACTTAAAATCCAAACCATTAATTTTACAATATTCATTTTTCACCATTGATTGCAAAAAACCAATAATAGAAAAAAGAGAAAAAGAGAGTATAGAAATTGTTGAAAGTATATTTGTTTTTTCTATTTATATTTATATTAATGACAATCATTTGTTTTGTTTTATTTTGATTTAAAAACACATTTACTCTTGAATTATCATGCTACATAAAACCATGTAATGACATGTGTTGTGCCTTTTTTTGCTTAACACGTTTCATGAGATGATGAAATGTAACTAATGATTTAAATATAATATGAACTTTTGATTATATAAAGATGAAAACAAATATTTTACAAATAAAAAGTAAATATTTGTATAGATAAAATAGAGAGAGACTACTAAATACAAACTCATGAAAAAGAAGCTTTTAAACTAATTATTTTTAGATTTATTTTATTAATTTTATATGTAAAAGAATCAATTTGATATTATCATTTAAACTAATTATTAAATTTTTATGGTAAATATTGTTGAAGAAATTGTATATTTCTGTTATACAAATCAGTTACAATGTACAACACATAGCACAAGCCTTGCATGGCTACTTTGTAGGCATAGACAGTTGCATTACATTGTATAAATTCTCAGCTCATCAATGAATGAAATACAACAATACATTCAGTATTTTTCCTTGTTCTCTAATTTCTACATGGTATCAGAGCAAGATCAGTAGAATTTTTTCTCAAATCACCCAGAATCAGTCCTTTTTTTTCCAGCAAAATTCATTCACCTTCACCACACAATCAATCACCCAGAATCAATCATCTTTTCCCAGCAAAGTCTATTCATTTTTTCCCAGAATCAATCATCTTCAATCTACCCAGAATCAACCTACCCAGTTTATTCATCTTTCAATTTAACCAAAAAAATCCAGTCACGATGACTCAAGAAACTCTCTCTGTCCATGGCAAAGAAATTGCCAATTCCAACCCAGAATCCTCAAATGTCTCAAGCCCTTATTTTTCTCACCATTCAGACCATCCAGGTCTGATTCTCATTTCTAAACCCTTAAATGGGAATGATTATTCTACCTGGAGGAGGGCCATGACCTTGGCTTTGAATTCCAAGAACAAGCTAGGCTTCGTCGATGGCTCAATCACTCCACCATCAAAATCAACAGACCCCGAGAACTATGCATCCTGGTCTCGATGCAATGACATGGTTCACTCTTGGATTATCAACACCATCTTCGAGAACGATTTTCTCAGAGTAATGCTCCCAGAATTTTTGAAATCCAAAGGGATATTGCCTATTTTCGCCAAGAACATCTCTCTGTCTCAACTTATTATACCAAATTGAAGGGCCTATGGGATGAATTAAGTTCATACAGTGACTCAATACACATGGGACAGCAAGAACAACAGAAATTAATGCATTTTTTTATGGGATTAAACGACACTTACAGTGGTGTTCGTGGCCAAATCCTCTTGATGAACCCTCTTCCTTCAATTCGGCAGGCGTATTCCTTGGTTACTCAAGAGGAGAAACAGCGTCTTCTCAGCTCGACCCATACTGCAGACACTCATGGTGGAAGTGCTGCCATGGCCGTTCGGAGTGGAAGTAGCAGACCCACGACCCCAGTTGATGGAAGAAGGAACGAACGATCATATGGGTCGCGACCTTCTCCAGAAGCTTTCCATGGCCACCCGCAGAGAGGAGAAGAAGATTTGGGCCGAATGGAGCCAAGGGCCGCCCGTAATGTACACATTCCGGGCAAATAGGCCATTGGGCCCAGACTTGTTATGCCTTAAAAGGCTTTCCTGCAGGCCACCCAAGGGCCAGATTTTCGGGCCCAAGCCACATTTTCTAACAGGCCAACAGACTTCTACAACAGGCCAACTTCCAATAATGTGTCCACGGGCCCAAGCCCATTTTATAACAGGCCAGCCGAATGCAGCCAGTCCAAGGAAGAAAATAACAGTTCAATTATGGGGATTTTGGAGGAGAAGATAAAATAGCTACTATCATTGCTTGATAACAAAAATGAAGCATCCAGTTCTCAAGCACATATAGCCACTAAACCAGGTCTGTCAAAAAATATCTCCCGCAGTTGGATCATTGACAGCGGGGCAACGGATCACATTTCTTCATCATTGAGATCATTATTCAAAACGGACAACAATTGCTCATTTACCTCCTGTAGTGTTGCCCAACGGAGAAAAAGCAAAAATCATTGCAAAAGGATCATTGCCTCTTAATTCCATTTATTATTTGAAAAATGTGTTATGTGTGCCTACATTCAAAGTGGATTTGATGTCGGTTAGCCGATTGACAAAAGGATTGAATTGTTCAATAACCTTTTTCCCTTATTGGTGTATTTTGCAGGATCTGGCTACAAGGAGGATGATTGGTTTGGGTAAACAACGTGATGGGCTATATTATTTGGTGGCACTGACGACAAAGAAACCCGACCCAAATATCTCACCAACACATCAAGCAACTTGCAACCTCACCATTTCATCCGCCGATCTTTGGCATAACCGATTAGGTCATGTATCACCATCTCGTTTAAATTTCATCGCAAATAACTTTTTAAATTTTCCAGTTCAGTCAAGTAAAGCTTGTCCTATCTGTCCTTTAGCCAAGCAGAGTCGTTTACCTTTTTGTTATAGTGTCATTTCTTCTGTAAAACCTTTTGAACTAATACATTGTGATATTTGGGGTCGCTATCGACACTCTTCAATTTCTGGTGCTTTTTATTTTCTCACTATTGTTGATGATTACACGTGTTTTACATGGATTTTTTTAATGAGTCACAAAAGTGAGGCACAATCGCTTCTCAAGAATTTTTTTTAATATGTTCTTACCCAATTTGAGTCACACATTAAAATATTTTCGAAGTGACATTGGTGGAGAATTTATTTCTCTTCGCACTTTTTTTTAATGATCATGGTGTCATTTTTCAACATTCTTGTTTTTATACACCCCAACAAAACGGGGTTGTGGAACGTAAACACCGTCACATTTTACAGGTAGCTCGAGCCTTAAAATTTCAGGCTAGTCTCCCTAATAATTTTTGGGGAGAGTATGCTCTTACTGCTGTACACATTATAAATCGACTACCCTCACCGGTTTTTTCTTTTAAAACACCATTCGAACTTCTTTATTCAAAACCCCCTTCATTTTCTCATTTACGTGTTTTTGGTTGTTTAACTTACGCTACTAATGTCCATCCTTCCCATAAATTTGATCATCGTTCCATACCGTCAATTTTTATTGGTTATCCTGTTGGTCAAAAGGCTTATAAATTATATGATTTATCAAATAAATTTTTTTTTACCAGTCACGATGTCATATTTCATGAGATGGTCTTCCCTTTTGCTTCCCCTCCACACTCACAACCCGACCCATCATCAAATTTCGGCCCAATACCCATCCCGGCCCATGAACACTATGATTCTTTCACATATCCACCAACACCAACAAATACATCTTCTCCTCCACCGGACAATACTCCGATTCCATCTTCAGATTTCGAACATCCATCTCTACCTTTCCCAACTCAACCACCATCCCATTCCCATACCTTAGCTCCCCTTCGGCGTTCCACCCGACCCACTGGTCCACCGACCAAGCTTCGTGATTATTTCTACTTCACCGTTTTCTCATCCCAATCATCATCCTTGTTACCAGGTCCGGTTAAAGGTACGAAATATCCACTGGCTAATTTTGTCTCTTATCACCGGTATACACCTGCTCTTCATTTTTTTGCTGCTCAAATTAGCTCGGTCACTGAACCACGATCCTATTCTGAGGTTGCTTCTAATCCTAAATGGCAAGCAGCCATGGCATCTGAATTGCGAGCTCTACAGGAAAATGGTACTTGGACTCTAGTCCCTCTTCCAGCAGGCAAGTTCCCCATTGGTTGTCGTTGGGTGTTTAAAATCAAACACCAATCAAATGGTTCTATTGAGCGGTACAAGGCTGGGTTAGTCGCCAAGGGCTTCACTCAGTTAGAAGGTGTTGATTTTCAGGACACATTTTCTCCCACTACCAAAATTATTTTCGTTCGCTGCTTACTTGCTTTGGCTGCCTCTCACAAATGGCCAATTCATCAGTTGGATGTCAATAATGCCTTTCTACATGGTGACTTAACAGAAGAAATATACATGTCACCACCACCTGGACTTCGGCGACAGGGGGAGACTGACCTGGTATGTCGCCTACACAAGTCATTATACGGGTTGAAACAGGCCTCTCGCCAATGGTTTGCCAAGTTTTCAGAAGCTATTTGCTCCGCGGGTTTTGAATAGTCACGAGCTGATTACTCTTTGTTCACCAGAAAACAAGGCAAGTCATTTACTGCCCTGTTAATATACGTGGATGATATTTTGATTACTGGAAATGATATTGTTAGTATTGATGCAACTAAGAAATTTCTGCATAGTAATTTTCGCATCAAAGAACTCGGTAATTTAAAATACTTTCTTGGCATTGAGGTATCCACTTCTAGAAATGGAATTTTTTATTTCATAGCGTAAGTATCGTTAGAAATAATTGCGGATGCAAGACTGCAGGGATCGACCCGGTTGATACCCCTATGGAAAGAGGATTGAAATTATCGGGATGAAAGTGATTTACTTAAGAATTCCGGTCGAGTATAGAAGGCTAGTCGGCAAAACTGATTTACTTTGACTATTTCTAGGTCCGATATAACATATGTTGTACATGTCTTGAGTAGATTCATGCATCGACTTCGGAAATTGCATATGGAAGCGACGACTCGAAGTTATCGGATATTTGAAAGGAGCTCCCCGGTAAAGGTCTATTTTTTTTCTTCAAATAATGATGCTAGATTGAGAGCTTATTGTGACTTTCAGATTAGGGCGAGTTGCCCACTTACTCGGAGATCCACTACAGGTTACTGTATCTTTCTTGGGCTCTCATTAATATCTTGGAGATCAAAACGACAGAAAATAGTTTCTCTTTCTTCAACCGAGGCAGAATATCGAGCAATGACAGGAGCATGCTGTGAGTTAACTTGGCTTCGTTCTCTGTTGACAGATTTGGGTCTCTCCCACGAAGAGCCTGCTTTGTTATACTATGATAATCGAGCTGCTCTACACATTGCAGCCAATCCAGTTTTTCATGAGCGAACAAGACACATAGAAATGGATTGTCACTACATTAGAGATAAAATTCAAGATGGATTGATAGTTGCGAAGCATGTAAATTCTGCACACCAACTGGCAGACATCTTGACAAAGCCTCTAGGTAAAGATTTATTTGTTCCTATGATTCACAAGTTAGGAGTGCAAGATATCCACTCTCCAACTTGAGGGGGAGTGTTGAAGAAATTGTACATTTCTGTTATACAAATCAGTTACAATGTACAGCTCATAGCACAAGCCTCGCATGGCTACTTTGGAGGCATAGACAGTTGCATTACATTATATAAATTCTTAGCTCATCAATGAATGAAATACAACAATACATTTAGTATTTTTCCTTGTTCTCTAATTTCCACAAATATTAGCAGTCCAAAGATTGACAATATTTTAGAGACAAAATGTTATTTTAAATTTCTGTTTAAAAGTATAATAAATATTATATTTTAAAATATTTTTTTATATTAAAATAATATTTTTATTTTTTAAAATATTAATACATTAAAATAATTAAAAAAATATTTTTCTTACAAAAACTGTACAACCATGATATAATAGGCGCCAGTTAACTGAAACCAAATAGAAATTGAAGATGTTGAAATACGTAGGGATTATTTTCTTATAAAAACAACAGGCAAATAACTAGTACTTATTTTAAACTGCGTTTGAAAAATGATTTTGTAAAAAAAAAAAAATTTTTATTTTTATTTTCAAATTATTTTGACGTATTTAAATAAAAAATAATTCTTAAAAATAAAAAAAAATATTATTTTAATAGTTTTCTAAATAAAAATCAGCTCTCAACAGAGTTTCAATATACCCAGTTCAATAAAACAACAGCCAGCCAGCAGGGCCGGGGTGAATTGAAATCATCGCAACAAGGTCCAGTCCAATTTTCCTTCAGTTAAATGATGAAAGTACTGCCATTCACCGATCGTTTACCACGTGACACACACTCTTCTCCAGCGCGTATGCCGTATATTACACTCCAGCAGCCCTAACGAAGTACAATTGGATTTTGAATAAATTTAAAAAATCAAGGAGTATCCTTAGAACAACGATTAAAAAAAATCAACGAGTATCCTTAGAACAACGATTAAATATTATCTAAATACATTTAGTACAATTGGATTTTGAATAAATTTAAAAAATTCAACGAGTATCCTTAGAACAACGATTAAATATTATCTAAATACATTTATTATATTTATATTTCTTGAAAAATACTTTTTTTTCAAAAAAAATATCTAAATAAAAATGAATAATATTGATTATATATATATATATACATAGCTGAATTTGAAAACTTTAAACCAATAAAAAAAACACGGGTAATATTTAGATACCGTGATGGATACTTCAGATTTTCCATTGGAAATGGACTGTCGGCAAACGGACAAACTCGATTCTACATTAGTTTCGATGTATCAATACTTATTACCTCTGATACGCCATCCGCACACGTCAATATTCAATGTAGTGCTGTGTGGTAATATTAAAAATAAAAAAAATATTTTTTACTTTTAATATAAATACATCAAAATCATAAAAAAAAACACTAAACAAAGAAATTAATATTTTTTCTGAGCAAAAACAATTTTAAAACATGCATAAAAACAGAGATTCAATACAATAATAATATTTAAATATTATTACATCAGAAGAATAAAATAAACACATCACCAATATTATTTCAGTGGTAACGGATCAACAGGAAGGCAGCTGGATGGAGTAGCCCCCAAACGACATCGTAAATGTTGAACTCAGCGATTTCAATAGAAGGCAAAGATATAGACCGGGGCTGGTTGTTAATAAACTCAGATGTTCCATCTCCGACACAGCACGGCAACAGCCCCCAGAAACCACCGCCTAGAATGCTCTTAAAACCTGGACACGAATAAAATAAAAGTGAAAGGTAATAAAATATCCACTAAAATTCCCATCCCACAACTTTGTGTTTGTCTATTGCGTTCCGCCACGTAGATAAACAAGTATCATCACAAATAAGAAAAAGGTGTTACGTTTTTTATATATATATTTCTAGATTATTTTAATGTGATTATTTCTAGATTATTTTAATTTTGATATAATCTATTTACGAATAAAACTCATTTTAAAAAGCAATTATTAACAAATGATTGTGTAAGTCGTGGGCAGTGGTTACGATGAAGACACACGGCAGCAAACCAGACTAAACTTTTGAATGAATTCCAGGCTGTTTGGTGCTGTGTTTGTACATATTAAAATGATTTAAGTATAAAATAATATATTAGATTAATATTTTTTTTTAATAATTAATATTAATATTTAACATAAAAAATACTTTAATATATTTGTGAAAATTAATGCTCTATAATAAAATACCAAACAAACACGAAGAGTAAAACGTGTGTGATTGGTTTGTTGGACTGGTTTAGACTTTCTGTATAAATGTAAGGTAGGAAGTGAGAAAATTGTGGGAAGCTAATATTTAATCATTTTACCAGACTAAATATACAGACAACAACAGCAACAGCTACTGCTTCCTTATATGATCTGTTTTTTTTAATGAATCATAGGAGGGGTTGGTGGTAGAATTTTGATCCTTTTAGGGGGAGGAGGAGGAGGAGGAGGAGGCTGCTTCTATTGAGTCTGTGTTTTACTCTGGTTTTGAAGAAGGCTCTTTCTGCTTTGAATTACTTTTCTTCAATTTGTAGGCTGTGAAAGCAAATGATAAGGTGGTGGGTTTCTGCTCTGAAATTAACAGAGCTGTTTGTAAGCACGGTAGTGCATTCGCTATATGGGTTTTACATATTTAGCACAGCTTTGACTGGTGATCTTTCACAGGCTTTGAATGAATGTTTTTCCAAGCCTAATGTCAATGTTGTTGTTAAAGTGGAGACCAGTGAGACGACATCTTCATCAACAACGAAGACGACCAGTGTCGATGACTTGCCACCTATTGTGTTGGTCCATGGAATCTTTGGATTTGGCAAAGGGGTAATGTGTTTTTTTCTTTTTCTAGCCATGGTATATTTAATTGGTTTTTGTTGCATTTTTTCCCTTCAAATAAATCTTGTTCTGGTACATGGGGTTTTGATTTTCTATTTGGTTCCAGAGATTGGGAGGCTTATCGTATTTTGCTGGAGCAGAGAAGAAAGATGAGAGGGTCCTGGTGCCTGATTTGGGGTCTCTAACGAGCACCTATGATAGGTAATTAGTTAGCAAATGCTTGCAGTTTAGGGGTTTTCATTTTGACAATCCATTCTCTTTGGTTTGTTTTTATTCGAGTGCTTCTATCTGGGTTTCAGGGCACGCGAATTATTCTATTATTTGAAAGGTGGGCAAGTTGATTATGGAGAAGAACACAGCATGGCTTATGGCCACTCACAATTTGGACGGTTTTATAAACAGGGTTAGATGATCTTCCGTCCGTCCTTCCTTCTCTTCTCTTTTTTTTTTTTCAAGAAAAAAAATAGTTTTGATTTCTGAACTATTTCCTTATGCTGTCTTTTCTAGTTGATCATTATCTGTGTTTAAGTTTAATATGTCTTTGATTGATGTGATTGGAATGTAGGGCACTATCCTGAATGGGATGAGGATCACCCTATTCACTTTGTTGGGCATTCTGCTGGAGCGCAGGTTGTTCGTGTAGTGCAGCAAATGCTTGCTGATAAGGTTAGTCTAGTTTATGTTTTGAACAGTCATCAAATAATGTCTTGATTATTTTTGGTATTGAGGTAGCTGTTGTTGTTTTATTTAAAAATAGATTTAAATAATATAGTTTTTTTATTTTTTAAAATTCATTTCTATTATTAGCACATCAAAATATCTGAAAAAAACACAAAAAAAATATTTAATTGAAAGCAAAGAAATATAAAATAAAATTTAAATTTTCTTAAAAATGTTTTTGAAACGTAAAAACAACAAACTCTAAATTTTGATTGTATGTTTGTTCATGATGATTTTGTATTGTTTGTTCATGATGATTTTGTAGGCATTTAAGGGTTATGAGAACACTTCTGATAAATGGGTGTTAAGCATCACCTCCTTGTCCGGAGCATTCAATGGGGCTACAAGGACCTACATAGATGGGATGCAGTGAGTCTGCTTTCCAGACCTGGTCTTGTTATTGAAACTTCTCTCTAGAATTCTTAAGGTTTCAGTTACTTAAACGATAGTCTTCCTGACAATGTTCAGAAAGTTAGTATGATTTGAAATTGCTAATCACTTCAGTATTTAGCTGCAAGATTCGGGACTCAATGATGCTTATATTAAATATTTTACTTTTAAATTCTTACTAATGACTGAGCATGTACTAACATAGATGTGGTAATCAGAAAATAATCAAATAATGATATTCACCTTGTTCCTTAAAG
Organism: Salix viminalis; assembly: GCA_029228465.1. NCBI lineage: Eukaryota > Viridiplantae > Streptophyta > Magnoliopsida > Malpighiales > Salicaceae > Salix > Salix viminalis. The sequence goes on from CM055433.1 coordinate 2,300,070, forward strand.
ATTTTCCCAAATGATGTGGTGGTTGAATTAATGAAACCCTTATTTCCGGTTCATGTTTTCCTTTCCTTTTTCCCTTTTAATATCCTGTTTGTTTTTTCTCCAAGAATTCTTCTTCTTTGTATTTAATTGAAACTCCTTTTTCATTATTAGTTGCTCTAGAATAGTACTCTATCAATTTGTGTCTAAATTTCGGACCGTGTTTTCAATATTCCAGGCCAGAAGATTGGAGAAACATGAAACCAATATGCCTGCTTCAGTTCTGTCGCTTAGGAACAATAATTTATGATTGGTTTGACATTCATTGGCTGAAGGCTTACTATAATTTTGGATTTGATCACTTCAACATGTCCTGGAAAAAAATGGGCATTTTTGGTCTTATTGACTGCCTGTTGGGGAATACTGGACCCTTTGCTTCTGGAGATTGGATACTTCCTGATCTTACAATTCAAGGGTCTATGCAACTCAACTGCCATTTACAAACCTTCCCTGATACGTACTATTTCAGCTATGCCACCAAATGCACCAAAAGAATCTTCGGCATCACTGTTCCTTCAGGCATCATTGGAATCCACCCATTTATTTTTATAAGAGTGTTGCAGATGAGCCAGTGGCGTCATTCTCCAGATGTCTTTCCCCCTTATAAAGGATACAGGTGCATTCTCTTATCAATATATCATTTGCAATCGTGTTAGTTAAGAATAGAACAACGCAAAAGCTTTCCTATAATTACTTAATGTTTCTATATTAGGATCATTTTAATGACTTCGACTCCACATTTTATTTCCGCAAGGCATTAATGATTTTTTTTAATTAATCAAAATTTACTTGAATCATCACTGAGCTTTTGAGGACTATTGCACACAAGTCTTTTGATTGTAGAGTCCCAAATCAATTATCCTCTGTGATATGCTTGGTTCCTAGCAAGAATTCAATAGATGGAACATTGTACTGAGTTTCAACAGCAATGAAACATCTGTGAAGCATAATCAAATTGCATGGTTTGCTTACACCTTGAGTGAATGTGTGCACAGGGATGAGGATTGGCAGGACAATGATGGAGCACTCAACACCATATCTATGACCCACCCTCGTATTCCAGTCGAACATCCAAGCCATTTTGTTGGACATGATTCGGAGTGCCAACCCTTGCAGCCAGGAATATGGTTAGTTATAACACTTTCAATGTCTCTGTCTAGGATGGAAACTTAAATACTAACATCGTCACTCACGTTCTTTTAGCACGAATCTTTTCATTATGTTCAATAATGCGAGGTGTTTCTCCATGCTAAAGCTGGCTTAGCAAAACACAACAATATCTACCTTTAATAAATACCCAAGTCATCTTGTTGGGTATTATTCAGTGTTTCAACTTTCAACCCTTGCAAGCGAATGCCTGTTTAATGTTAACACTTCCAATGTCTGTCTTGGATAGTTGGATAGGCCATGCACTAACCTCAGTTACCAACATAGATGTAATTTTTTAGCATAAAGCTTAGTCATGAAAAGTACTTAGTTTTGCTATATGGAGTAAACATTTAACAACAGCTACAGAGTAGCAGCCATACAAATGCCTGCCATTCGAGTTTTCATTAAAGACATTCCAAATCCCTAGACATTCTATTTTAGTTTTGAAACTATACGAAAATTTTGCCTTCCATATTGCAGCATTTTTATGTTACCAACTAGTAGAAGACAGTATATGATATGCAAAAGTAAAAACTGCAAGTGTTTAGATGAAATTTGGCTTGAGGAGGCCATTCGAGTCGCACAAAATATGCGTGGTTAACACTACATTTTTTTACTTATGAGCTTTGAAGGCACGAAACTTTAAGCCCATTTTCTCCTTTAAGGGTCGTGCCTTCTTGCTTTCTGCATGTTTATTGAATGATTCCCCTTACATTTGCTGCTTGCTTCAAGAAAGAAAAAAAAAAAGATATTCTGTCAAGGTAGCTAACACATGGGAACTTCTATAAAAGCATCTAGATATGCGAAAACTGTTGAATCTAAGTTATAAGCTGAGTCGGCTTTTAGTTCTATTTATATGTCAAATTCGGACTTGGTAATCTTTTTGCACTCCATCCTAGCCAAGCTAACATGGAGGTTCATCTGGTTTAATGCAGGTATTACAAGATTGTGGAAGGTGATCACGTATTGTTCATCATGAATAGGGATAGAGCAGGAGTTCAATTCGATATGATATATGATAGTATTTTCGAGCGTTGCAGAAAATATGCCTATCGACAAACTTTACCAAACGAAATCCATCAGTAGTTCAGAGTCTGTTACTTAATATACAACTTGGAAAACAAAACCTATCACAGGACACAATTCGTTGCCTCCCTCACTCGTCCCTGTAAATGCTGTTTTTTTCTTGCAAGGAATTGCCATCTCCAGCAACGTTAAAACCGGTCGAGGTCGCAGCTTGGTCGACGCACCGTTGCTTTCTTTTCGTAATCATCTCATATGTTGGCAATTCCTTGCTAGTTTGCAGCTTTGCAGAAACAATAGGTGCATATGTTGGCAACAAATTAGTTTGTGCTTTAGTTCTCGATGGGAATATTATATGTACTGTAATTGCAATTAATGCCAGTTCCTTCGTGACTTATTCAACTACTTACAATACAATAACATAGCACAAAAGATCAAATCCTATTTTAAAAGGTCTATGAGCCCTTGGACAATATGAAAGTGGTTAGCACCAACCATGTCATTACTATAAAGTTAGCAAATAATAAAATATAAATGGAAATACCAATTAAAATTTATATTGGTAGATTGCGGTGAACTTTATTTATATAATATTTTCTCGATAAATATCGATATAAATATTCTTTTAGTATATTCCGAGGGACTTATAATGAGAAAAATTGAGTTGAAAAAATCCAAAATGTATAATGACATGTCATTTATACAAATGAAATTATTGAAAAAATAAACATGTCGGTGAAATTCATTTATAAATTTATCATTAATATTTAAATTATTATATGACAAATAATCATTACTCTTCTCTTTTACAGATGAAATGATTGATGCATTGAAAAGTCATTGATAATATCTATTTAGTTTCTTTCTTTTTATTATTAAATTAAGAATCTTAATTATATATTACAAATGAAACCATCGATTTAGGTGTAAGAAAAATAGTATTTAATTGTCTCTAACAGATTAAAAGAACAGAATTCCTAATTTGATAATAAACATGTTTTTTCTCTTATTCTTCTCGCTATAAATTGTCTTTTACACTCGGCACCGTCTCTTCCTTTTCTTCTTCATTATATACCTTCTCATTTTGTTCCCCCCTCACACCAAACATCCCCCGTGCAATTTTTTTTTATTATGTTAGTGTATTTAGTTTATTAATACTAATGAACTAATTATTTTATAAATTTGAACTAAAGGAAAATATGTTCTAGGGCATGGCTACCTATGTTGTTGCTAGAAGGGTTTGGAAGAGCTACAACCTTACCATATAAGATTCAAATCAAAATAAATATTTTTTTATATCCAAATATTAAGATTTTATTTTTAATTTATTAACCAATAATTCATTTTTACCATATAGGTTTTGTAATTTTTTACATGAGATGCAAAACAATGCCATAGATATGCTAAAAATGAGAGCTTTTAAGATAGAATGATGTGGCGATTTAGAATAATTTCAAACCTTCATGCATCTTGGAGGCTATATGATAAGATTATATTTAGCTCGGAATGTCTCAATATTTTGTGTGACAATCACAATTAAGTATAGAAAGATGATATAGGAAGATTCATTATTCTATTACCACACACACCGGTAGATCCAATCTCTTTATTTCACATGCGAGGCAAACTAACATCATTTTTTTTTGTAGGCTATGATTCTTGGACACTAACCAAGACCGATTGAGCTTTTTTTAGAAAATCAAGTGCAAACTGATGACCGTTAAAAAGTGATGCAACAACTTGTTAATAGTCATGCTCAAAAGTTCACGGTATGGTATTTCAATAATTTCTTTTTTAAGCTATTTTTTTTTAAAAAAAAATTCGTTGACTTTTTTTCTCTCCAGAAAACATATAATATTTGATTGCAAGAGAGATAAAAGGACGATCATTTGATCAATTTAGAAATTGATTTGAAATTGTGGTTGGAGGTAGGATTATTCGATGTACTCGATAAAAATCAGGTTTATGGTTCTTAAACACTACGACCGAGGTCTTGCGAACTTCTCGAAATGTTTTAACAGTTAGATGCTTGCAATCGATTCTGATCACTTAAAACTCTCAAGGTTGAGGTGATTTTAAGCCAATAAGTTGAAAGTCAGATGACCTATCTTTTTTCTGAGAGGACCAAACTTTGACGATTTCACATGGAACCAAAATCTTATATAAGTTTTATTTGTGCCCCCTTATCGTCCCTCTTATCCCTGTTGAGGACTTACCTCGTTCTCCTTCTTCAACCCATCTCTTCTAATGACTTGTATTTGAGCTAATAAATTTTAAATCTATGATAAAATATCTTATTCTTAGTTTATTATATCTATATTGTTTTAAAAAATATTTTACTAAAATTACTAACAGGTTTATTGATGACTTTAGTCCATCAATATATTCCAAAGAGATAAAAAAAAGAATTAATGAAAATATCACTGTTATTGTTTAATCACTGATGATTTAATTGTGCTGGTAATATTAATAAAAAATACGATGGAATTACAAATGTTTTTTTTTTTGTTGGTGATATGTCATATTCAATAAGGGATATTTTTTTTTGTTTGAAAATTCTATTAACGATTATTTTATTGACAAAACTATAGACAAAAGAGAAATCACCAAAGCAAGTGTTCTCAATTAATGGTAATAGCAATTGTCTGTGAGCTTGTCAATAAAGTCGATCGTGTTGACAGAATCAATTTCTAACTACAAACATAATATTTTTTTTCCGGTAATTAAATGGCTGCAAAATTCTAGTAGTGTGGTGTTTGGTTGCATTGTATCTTTCCGTCACTGATAAAAATCATAAAATGGAAGGGGTTAGCTGAAAGAAGCCATGGTTGGAAAGCATTCAAATGCACCTTACAATTTTTCTAAAATAGAAACATACACGCAAGGAATAGATCACCACACAAAAAAACACATAATCCAGACCCATCTTCTCTAGTACTAGATTTTTTTCATTCATGACAGAATCTAAAACAAAAAAAGAAATGAAATGAAAATAAAAGCATTTCCATATATATACATATATAGACAGTTCTTTAAGTTTTTATAAAGAAGCACTGATCAGTTACTGTTTAGTAGACAATCGAGAGGAAGCAGACAGTGATTACAGTTCCAGAGAGAAGAAACGAAAAGGGAAAATGGGTGGTTTAGAGAATGGCGCAACCTATAACCACAACTCCGTTCCTTCGACCAATAAAACAAGCCTCTCACCAGATTCCATAATCAATCTGGACCAGTAGGTTTCACCTTCATTAATCCTGTCTAATCAGTTAATTTGTTTTTCTATCGAAAAATTATTAGCATTTCAGATCTTATTCATGGTTTTAATTAAACCACCTTCTTTTTTCCTACGTTGTGCTGGTGCAGTGGCCTGGCTCTGCTCTGGTTGCTAGCTAGCTAGTCATTATTTAGGGTTTCACATGCAGTTTTGATCACACGCACACACATATTCGTGGAAGTGATGAACAATATGGAACTATATATTGCAGGGGCGATCCAACGCTGTTCGAGCCATACTGGAGGAAAATGGGAGACAAGTGTACGCTGGTGATTGGAGGGTGTGATTTGATGAGCTATTTCAGTGATATTGGCAACATTTGCTGGTTTCTGCAGCCGCAGCTTGGCGACGCCATCAAGGGATTGCATCGTGCTGTTGGAAATGCAGTCACCGACGGCCGCCACTTCGTGGTTGGGACCGGTTCAACACAGCTCTTCATGGCTGCGATATATGCTCTCTCTTCTCCTTCTGCTACTCACCCCGTCAGTCTTGTGGCTGCTGCTCCTTATTACTCGGTGCGTATAGCTAACCCTTATAGCTCAAAGTGCATACATTTATTATTTTTTATTTCTTAAATTTATTTTTAATATTAGTAAATCATAAAAAAAAAATTCAAGAACATCAATTTTTTTTTAAAAAATGTGGCCACGCCACAAAGAGAAGCAAGACCTGAGTTGATGGGAAAGGGGGGCCATTGCACCCCCAGATTCTGGAATATTTTACATGCTAGTACTAGACTTTTTAAAAGTTTCAATTATATCCTATAGGGTAAAGCTTCAATAATGCGATTGCTTCCATTGGTGTTAGCAAGTTTTCTTCATATTAATTAATGTTAACTTATCTGACAATATATTTGTAGACAGGTTTCTTACATCGTGGTGTACGCCTATAGTAAATAAAGGAAATTAAGATGATCAATTCTCTCTGTCGATTATTATCCGTACAAGATTAATTGATATACATCTGTGGTTGCGACGTTTATTACCTGCAGGGATACAAGGATCAGGCAGAATTCCTGCGTTCAGGACTTTATAAATGGGAAGGAGACGCACGTACCTTTGACAAGGATGGACCTTATATTGAGGTCGTAACCTCGCCAAATAACCCTGATGGTGCTATCCGAGAAGCTGTGGTGAAGCTCGGGGAAGGGAAGCTTGTGTATGACCTGGCCTACTACTGGCCACAGTACACGCCCATTACTCACCCTTTGGATCATGATATCATGCTGTTCACATTTTCCAAATGCACTGGACATGCTGGCTCCCGGATAGGGTGAGCAACGCATATTCCACTGTCTAATCTCATCGTTGTTAAGAGAGGGTCGCAATGCCATGATTTAATGTTGGTGAAAGTGATGAGAAAATCGCCATAATATATGTGTCATTCTAGTTAAAGTGTACGTGTTTACCGGGTAGTTCATCTTGGTCCTTTCTGCTAATTCTTTTGTTTACAAATTGAAGCTGGGCACTTGTCAAGGATAGAGAGGTAGCTAGAAAGATGACAGAATACATGCAGATTAGCTCCATTGGTGTATCCAAAGAATCCCAGCTTCGAGCTGCAAAGATTCTAGGGGTACTCAGCGAAGGTTGTCAACACTTTAGGACTGCCGCTTCAGAGAACTTCTTTGAGTATAGCCATAGAATTATGAGAGAAAGATGGGAGAGTCTGCAAAATGTTGTCAAAAACAGTAAGATTTTCAGTCTGCCAAAGTTCCCACAAGATTTCTGCAACTTCACGGGGAAGTACACAGATTCAAATCCTGGTGATGCTCGTAACAAGATTCCTCTTCTTCTTCTTATTATTAGTAGTAGTTTTGAAATAGGACAGCCTAATAACTCTGCTGTATGCTCGTCAGTTGAAAGGGTTTTTTAATATATTTTGCTATTTTGCAAACAGCTTTTGCATGGTTGCACAGCAAGGAGGATATAGATTGGGAGAGTCTTTTAAGAGAACATAAAATAATAGGAAGAAGCGGGGAGAAATTTGGGGCTGATCAAAAGTATGTCAGAATCAGTATGTTTAGCCCACCAGAAGCGTTTAAACTTTTCCTGGAGAGGTTATCAGCAATCATCGACATCACCAATGGAAACGTAGTGGGGGGAGAAGAAGGCTCGGTCATTAAATGCTCTTAAACTACCTGTCTCGGAGAGCACTGAAGAATGCGATATAGACAATTTATTTGCTACAGATTTGATTTCTATTTTTGAACACAGGCAGTATGGTATGTGTAATTTCTATAAACTGTAGTTGCATGCGATACATGATCAAAATATTTCTTACCACAGAGGATCTCCATGTCGAAGAGTTAGGCTGTCATATGTTTTTAAATTATTAATTTTAGAGAAAACATTCCTTCGCAATGATTCCAAACTACATAAAATAAATTTAGGAAACAATTTGTAATTGATATCTAATTAATTAAGTGTAAGCCTGTAAACTTAGAAAAAAACAATATTTTATATAGTATCTGACACTAATGGTAAGAATAATCAAATTAAGAAGAGGATTAATTTTAAAAATGTAAGAATTAAATTACAAAACTAATGATAGAAAATCTATTTAGTGGAATTACCGACTAAAATGAACATTACTTTAATATCAATTAAAAATAAAATACTTTTTTTTAAAAAAAAAACTTGACATATATATATTGTTCAATATTTTTTTTTATATTAGCGCTTAAAAAATAACATGACAATTAATTTATTAATTAAAGTATTTAATTAGATTTTTTATTCATAAAAAGTGATTTAGTAACTAATATTATGATTTTGGTATCCAATGTAACCATTTAAAAGTATCGTCCTATTTCATTTTAGGAAATCAAATTTATGTTGTAATTGAAAAACAGATCCAGATGAATTCTTTTTTTGGGTAAAAAAATTTATAATATATAATAATTAAACACGTAAAGGATTGCAAATTAAAGAACCTTTTTAAAGGATTAATTGAGATTGATTTGGAGTCTATTTAAGCGTAGGATAAATTTTGTTTTACAAAAAAACAAATTGCATGTAAATATATCAAAATAATAATATTATTATTTAAAATTTATTTTTAACATCAACATATTAAAACTAACCGCTAAACACCATTATAGAATACTAATAAATTACAATTCCCTAAGGAGAAGTGTAGATATAATTTAGAAAGAAATTAAAATAATAAGTTAATTAAGATGTTAAAATATAAATAGTATTAATTATTGTGATCAACAATTAATTTATACATTCAATTTATGGATTGTATATTAATGGTTCGTTAAACTATTGATTATATTTATTAAAAATTAAAACGGGAATTACATAGTAAAAAATTCAATTGAAACCATTCATTTACATCGAGTTTTAGAAAAATATAATACCAAAAAACAAATAGACTATACATTTTAATGTAATTATGGTAGAAAAATCTCGAAAGTTATTATCCTTGTTGACTTATTATGTAATACTGCTGAGAAATAAGAAAAAGTCAAGGCATTAAAAATAAAATTAAAATGATTGTATAAGAGTTTAAATAGAATAAAAAATAAACGATTGAGAAATCCATAATATTTAATGGCATGGCAACATGTGAGTGCTTACATGATTATTATTTAAAAAATGTTTATTAATACTTAATATTATCAAACATTACATTAAAGGAGAACAGTACGGATAATAAAAGCACGCGACATAAATTCTAGTTAAAGCATGAGATTTCTGAGCGCAAGGCCAAACGTTAGCTTTGGAATGTGTTTGGTCTTGTAATTGTCTTCACCTTTCAATCGCCTTTCAAGGTCTGGATGCATGGAGCCCAAATACAGCTCTTGAAGTGTGGAGATGTTCTGCAACCCTTCAGGAAGAAAAACCAACCTTGAACAGCAGCTAAAACTAAGAGATCTTAATCTTGGAAAAGCTCCGGTTGCAATTTCAGTCCACTCCACCAGGAACTCGGAAGCAATCTTGAGAGTTTCCAGAGCCGGGAAACCGCCTGCACTGCAAAATTCCTTACCAATTTGCTTCGCTTTGTAGGCTTCCCAGAGGTTGAGATGCTTCAATTTTGGGAGAAACTGAAGGGCTGAAGTTGGACTCTCCGATAAATAAGAAAAGGACAGAGTTAGACGGGTGAGGTTTTCCATGGAGGCAAGCCAGATGGGAATCTCAATTAAGCCCCCAAGTAAATAGAACTCTTGAAGAAGAGGTGGAGGAGAAAATGCATCCAGTTCAGGAAAAAGAGTTGTGCTTGTTTCTTCAAAAAAGCATCCCTCTGCTTCTAGCGATAGGGATTCGAGGTTTTCCATCTTCTCTATGGCTGCAAACAGCTCACCGGCATGATCTTCAGACACACGCTTAACGCCGAGATGCCTTATCTGGGTTAAGGCACTCAACTCTCTAGCAATCCCGTCGCCACCGTAGATACCAGACAAAGTTTGGAGATTTACCATTTTCCCAATCCCCTCCGGAACTCTAATTTCACAATCATCAATGCTTTTGGACATCAGAAGGTGTCTCAGCTGTTGGATATGCACAACTTCTATTGGTAGTTCGCTCAGTTTCCCACACATTCTTATATCCAAAGTTTGCAGTTTTTGAAGATTACCTAAAGTCCGAGGAAGCTCATCTAGATCTGAGTTTACCACGCCCAAGTACCTCAGGTGAATCAAGTCTCCCACTTCATCAGGTAAGTACACTATCTTGCCATCCAAATCCAGCACCAACAGAAACCGCATCCCACAAACATTTCTCATATAGGCCCGCGATAGGCCTCCGGTAGAACCAGAAGAATAACCACGACGTTCGGCGGTGATTATAAATAAAGATTGAATTAGACGGCCTTCGTCGTTAGGAAAGATATCCCTTCCATCATCTCTGATCGCTCTACGAACAGGTGAATTTGCAGTTTTAGCAACAAAATCTTGTTTCTCCAATTTAACAATGGATAAATGGAGATACGAGGCAGGGACTTCTACTTCAGACCCGTCGTCTACTTCTCGAAGCATTCCCAGGTCAATCAATTCCTTAACAACATTTGCTGCTACAACCTCCATGATATCCCCTGGTTTGTCTTGTATCAGACCTTCAGCCAGCAAAAGCCGAACTAGTTTTCCTATCTCAACAGGATGTCTATTGCTAACAATGGACGAGTAGTCTAGGCAGGATTTAAGATAATCAGGAAGCTTTGCGTAATTTGATTTGAAAGTTTCTTGAGAACTCTCACCTGTGCTGTCAGCGACTCTTGATGAGCTGACTCCATCTGCTGCTGATGTGCTTGGAACAACACCAGCTTGAGATTTACTTCCAGGTAATTCCTCAGGAACCGAGTCAGGCTTACCTATCTCTCCAGTGCAGTTGAAATAAGGCATGGCTGGATATTATCAGCTCAACAAAGTCCTAATTTGCACCTGTTGTGAATCTCAAAACATATCTTGTATTATGAGATTATTTATTCTGCATCTAATTTTCTGTCAACTAAAGTCAAAGTTAGAGATAGCAACGAACCCACCGAGGTGCTTCCTGTGCTTGAGTGGGGGTGAAGATGAAGAAAATAATGTCCGCTTACCTGACCAACCCACCGAGGTGCTTTCTGTGCTTGAGTGGGGGTGGAGATGAAGAAAATAATGTCCGTTTACCTGACCATTGGCCTTGATTTCAACATTTGTTTTGAGTACTCTTGACTATCTCCTAATGTTGAAAATTAATTCCCCCACCACCACCACCACAACTCAAGCACAGGAAGCACCTCGGTGGGTTGGTCAGGTAAGCAGACATTATTTTCTTCGAGAGCGTTTGGTAACGCGATTCCACTGGTGTTTCGAACAATAAGTATATTTGTAGTGTTTGGTAATGTACAAAACAAAGATTAATTCACATGGGACCCACGAAAAAAACGATGCAAACCACGGTCGACAATAAGCAGCAAATTCATGCCTTTTCCTGCAATTGCAAACAATTTTTTTGTCTGCTTTTCCTTTGATTGCCAGTTTTTTTCCCATGCACAAAATCCTTCGTCGAAGAAACCCGTTGGGTGTGTTGATGCATGCAACTCTCCTTCAAAACATCAAGCAGACACCATTGCTAATGGAACGACGACGACACCAAGCTCTCTCAACAGCGGCAACTCTCTCTCTCCACAACTCTCTCTCTCTTCACAACTCTTTCTCTCAACAGAAGGAACTTCTGACGCTCCTCCCAGCCACCACAGGCCATCATCTTCGACGCTACCACCATAGGAAGAACCACCTCGGCCTCCTCTACGCACAGGCATCAGCCGTTGAAGCTCTTGTCATGGTCGGTGAACAGTAGCGCTGCACTGTTCACTGTTCACGTGAAGAAGACGTGAACAGTGCAGCGCATCGTTTCACTCTTCTTTTGCGTGTTAGCTAGACTGGGATGGGTCTGCTCTCGGCCCAGCCCAAGTCCAGCGGAGCAGTGCAGCGCATCGTTTCACTCTTCTTTTAAGTGTTAGCTGGACTGGGCTGGGTCTGCTCTCGACCCAGCCCAAGTCCAGCAGAGTTGGGCCTTTGGGCCCAACTTGGTTGGGTGGGCCCATTTAGTTGGGTGAGGCCCAGTTTGAATTTTTTTTAAAAAAAAATATGTAGATAAAGATCTATTCTGATGAAAAACAATGACACGTGACTTCGTTGTACTTCACAACCCTGTTATTTTTCGATTGATTATGAATTAAAAACTTGCAATTGAATTTGGCATTGAAATTATTAATTACATTTTATTGTTATGATTATTAAACTATAAAATTTAAAAAACAATATATATATATATATGTGTGTTTGTGTGTGTGTGTGTGTGTCCTTTAAAGTAATTTCATATATTGACAGCAATATGAAGAACATGATAACAAAACACACAAAACTGTTTTTTTTCAACCTCCAACTCAACCACAGTTTTAACTAAACACTTCACTACTTATTTTGAACCGCAGTAAAAACATTTTTTTTAAAACTGCTTTTTTTTCAACCTCGACCACAAAATCAAAAGCCACTTACTTAAGCTAGTCATGGCCCATGGCCCGCCAAACTATAATGTCATCACGACTATCATTTTTAAAGCTGAAATATTGACACCATTCACTAAGGAGGGTAAACTCTAAACTATAGAGTTCGAGCAAAGTCATCTCAAGGAATAAAATTCATTTATCAGTCCACAGAGAAGGGCAATCAGATTGGTCACAGGCCAACCAAATTTCCCCTTGTCCCCAGCACAAAATTCGAATATACTGTAGGCTGAAAAAAATTTGAAACCCAATAACTGAAGCAAATTTGCACAGGAAAAAGAAAAACTGTTTCATGATTCATCTCTTCCAAAAACACTAAATAATAATGATGATGCACAAACGGAAAGTAACGGCCAAAAATAATGTGGTAAAGCTTAATCAACCATTTGACTAACACAACCAACTTCCCATGGCTCCATGTTTTTCCACCAGTTTTGTCCTAAGAAATTCAACATTACATATTGGTAGCCTCAAAGACATTGAAAATGCATCTTGATAGAGCCTTTTTGATGGGGCTCCTCTAGATAAGCCTAAGCTCATACTCGCCAGCCATTGTTATGTATCTCACCCATGGGAGAGCCTGATAACCACTTTTCTCAATAATCTTCAGGTATCGAACCTACAAAGCACCAAATTTTAATTAAATAAGATTAAATTACCTGAACTTGAGCAAGCAATATTTTTAAATATCTGAATATGATTATATAAAATGAGCTTTTATCATAATAATCTCTTATAGCAAGTTCCAATTTGACAGAAATTCACACTTGAGGCACCAAATTCATGGTTTGTGGTCAGCACTAGCCCTAATTTGGAAATCATAGCCCCTTTAACCACATCCCAATTTAGAAAAAAAAGGGGAAAGCAATTCAGGAATGAATTTCACAATAACTGATAATCCAGATCACACACACACACACAGAGTTGATGATTCATGGTTTGTAGTCAACACTAGCCCTAATTTGGAAATCTTAAGACAAGAGGAAAGCAATTCTGGAATGAACTTCATGATAATTGATAAGTACAAATGAGAGAGAGAGAGGTCATGCCATTCACCACAGGATAAATAGAACAGGTGATTGTGTTTATGTAGAGGTCATGCCATTCACCAAAGGATATCACAAAATAGAACAGGTAATTGTGTTTATGGAGGTGTACCTGTATTCCTGAAACAGTAAAATATGGTATTTCAAACTTAACACGTATAGGAGCTTTTCTCTCAGGAGTTGCTTCTTCAGCAGTTATACTGGAAAGACTGAACTCTGCCCTCAACATGTACTCCTGAATAATTTTAATTCATATAGAATAAAAATCAGGGAAGTATCACAATTACAGGAAAGAAAACATTTATAATTTACAGTCTATCAATAAAACCACAAGCAATGGTTAACACAGACTACAGAATGATCCCATTTCTTTTGGGGGGGAAATAAAGTACCTTTCCACCAGGAAAAGATTTAATTTTCCACATTAATGCATCATTTTCAGGTGCATATGATGCGGAACCCATTGATGTCCGGATATTAGGATTGGAAGCATCCACTGGCACAGGCAACTCAATCTCAACATTTGTTGCAGTGCTGTACAGTTCAACTTTTATAAATACTTGGAAAACATAAACATCAGCCAGCCCAAAACTCTGTGCAATAGATCAAATGGAAACATAGCTACACTATTAATGTTAAAAACTTCATACCTACGCTCCTTGAACTGGCTCCTAGCTTTTACCATTATCTCAACACGACTTCTCGAATGCTTTTCAACTTGAGCTTCCACCCAAATCAGAGGCTTTACCTGAAAGAAGGCACCATGGAACTCATCAAATGCTAATAAAAGTACTAAGGTTGTCCTCCTGTTGTTAAGAAAAGCTTTCAAAAACCACAGAATGAACCTGAGTGCTGAGTCTGTATGTCATGAGATCAAAAGCCCCATCAGGTGGTATAAATGATATTGTCCGGTCATTTTCAAATCGAGCCAAACGTACACACCTGGACCAAAATGAATTTTAAAGGTCTAGATTGCCATGAGCAACCTTCACTCGTAATAAATTGGCATTTACATCACCTACAGAAAACTGTACAAACCAACACGAATTCGAGTAGACCTGAGAATTAAGCTACATACTGATGAAATTTGATGTCCTCCAAATCAATGGCCTTTCCCTTTGTTGTCCGCCCTTGGGCCTCCAATAATACTCGATCATTTAGGCCGAGCTTACACTCAGGCATGCCACTGCAACATAAAAGCAGAAACTTGCAATCAAACATAAAATTCTGTGCACATCATGCAACACATTGGACATAAATATTAATACTTTTATAGAATAGTGCAGTCACCTATGTAATATTGCTAAAGGGCAAGACTAACTCCAAAGTTACTTTTCTAAGACAGTAAGACTCCATTGACTTTGGTGCCGTCATAATGAATACTGGGTTCTGTTTTTAGAAAAGTGAGCACGCCCCCCATGTCAACTGATGCAAGCTAATTCACATAATTTTTAGAACCATGAGATCGATCAATGAAACCAAGTGTCACATAGTACTAAATTGAAATCTACATTTGATACTAAACGTGTAGTTGCAACATTTCTCTACCACATTAGTTTCGGGTATTTTAAACTAAGACAAAGCACATAAACTTACAGAAGTTGCATAGCACATCACAATACATTTGATACTAAACGTGTAGTTGCAACATTTCTCTACCACATTAGTTTCTGGTATTTTAAACTAAGACAAAGCACATCAACTTACAGAAGTTGCATAGCACATTACAATATTAACATCGCTAATGAGGGGGACCAAGCTTACAGACTAGTACCAGCAAGTAGCTGCTTTAAAAACTAACATGTATACTAAACTAACATCTGAATATCCTAAAAGTAATCTTCACAAGGCAAGATGCAAGTACACTACCTTGGAGAATTATAAGCTCACCCATAAATGAACCAAGAAAAACTAATAGCAATGACTTATTGTTTCTGACTGTACCTTAGATACGTTCTCATTTTTAAAGCCCCAACAACATCGGACCTAATGACTTGCCCATTTGTGTTGACAAGTATATTGACACTCTCAACCACATCCAAGAAAACCTGAACAAATAATAACAAAGCTTCATTATCATCCAGTTATTACAGAAAAAACAACAAGAAGCTCTGAAAAAAAGAAAAGAAAATATAAGAAAATACTTCATTCTTCTTGTAATTTATCCCTTCGCTGCGCCAAGACACTGCATTGGTGACAGCCATGGGAGGCCTCTGTGATGTTTCCATCCTGTAGGCATCCGTCTTGATAAATTCGCTAAGAATTTTTGCTTCGGTGTACTGAGGGTAACCGAAGTCCATCATTTCATCAAGTAACTCGTACTGACAAACGCACAACAAGGCACCACCTCTGTCATTACCTCAACAATAATAATAAAAATAAAAATAGCAAATGAAAAAACAAATTTCATTTCAAGAACTTACCACTACCACAAAGTTATCCCTAAGTGATTCTTCCTCTAATTCTTCAAAATAATGCTTAAAAACCTAAAGGTTAAAAATAAAATTCAAAATAGAAATTATAATTTATTAAATAAGAAACGGGATGGAATGGATAATAATACATAAATAAATGACGGAATTACATTAACAACGCTGTGGAGGAAGGAGATGAGACTTGCAGCATTACAATTCTGCCTTGATGCGGCCATTAGATAAACATTGCTGTGTTGTACGAACATGTACGAGACTCCATTATCATACACTACTGGATCTTGAGACTGCGGATCTCCCTGCACTCAACCGTAACCATAACCAGATCGATACACTTATTCAATTAATTAATCAATTATAACTAATAAATTCAATTCAATTAGGTTTAAATAAAGGAGAAACGAGGCAGAAGAAAGGAAAGGAAAGAAACCTCCTTCTCGATGAACTTGGTGAAGAAGCGCTCGGCCTGGACAGCAGAGACATCGCCACGGTAGTCGCGCCACACAAGAACGCGCCCCTTTATATCTAATAGAAACAGCGCGGACGCTGCCCCAGCCATTACTAGATCAGATCAGATCAGAACCGATGGCGATGCTGCTTAAATAACTGGAAACTGATGGTGGTCAATGGACGATGACAATGGAATTGCAGCAAAATTTAAGTTAATTTCACTTTAAATTAAATTTATTATTTCTGATTGGCGAGGATTCTTGACAGCTGACTGAATGTGTTTTCTTTTTTATATTTGAACCTAGAAAATCCAGCAAAATCAAGAAACGGTTTCTATGTGAAACTTAGACAAGACTACTACTGGTCCCATGCTTGCTGCTAAAACTTGAAACGACACCGTCCCCTTATTCGCTGACCCCTTCCTTTCGGATTGAAACGACAGCGTTTACTATGTGGGTATTAGATCAGTATTGTTATAAACCAAGCCTGGCCCATCCGACCAGCCTAGCAACCCACAAACCCACAATCTAGCTCGGTTGAGGGTTTACTTTGAACCTTTCTTTTTTACCATACCTTAATTATATCTTGAATGGGCCTCATTCCGAGATACCTGAAGGCCCACAACCATGCCCTAAAGTTCAGCATAAAAAGAAGAGAGCGGCCCCGGTATTATAAATGTAAGAGACCTCATGTTCCCATGGCCTGTCTGCATATGTAAAAATTAACACAGAGAATCCTAAAGCTTAATTTGATGTGATGAGATTAGAATTTATGATCACTTGGTTAATGAAAATTTTAATATTATATCAAAAAATTATCTCAATCCAATCACTTAAACGGTTAAGTAGTCAATCTGGGATTGGATCAGTCAACTTTGTCATTCACTGATTGTTCATTTTCTTCGTCTACTAATGTGTCCTGTGTACAGCCTTAACGTAGAAATCCATGAGATAGATACAGTAATAAGATAAAGCTATATATATATATATATATAACCTTGTAGGCATCCTCCATGGGGTAGCTGTTGCGAAGATTTTTATCTATGGCATCTGCTAAAGCAGTCTCTGGATCTTGATCTTCAAAAATTTTGTAAACCTGACAGCATGTATCAGATGGTACCGCTAATTTTAATACCTTTTAGAAATGGATCGTGAAGGTGGTCACTAGATTGGCTAGTATGGTTAATGATCACTCACCACATTATGTGATGGATCTTACATAAGACCTTGAGCTCTGCGAAAAAACTCATGGGATTTGTTTGATCTCATCTTCTTTACTGCAACCTCCTGAATATTGCAAGGAGAAGTCGTATTTTCACTTCTTTTTCTGACCATGGAGACCTCCTTTAACGAGCATGGGTTTGGGAGAAATCAAGAAAGAAGGCTATACCTGTCCTCGCAAGAATCCATGGTACACACATCCATAACCACCCTCTTCGATTTTCTTAGTTTTGGCAAAGCTTTTTGTAGCCTCTTCACTCTCTTCAAGACTAAATATGACTGGTTTTTCTGATTCAAAAGCTGTCCCATTTGCAGAATGCAAATTCATTACTTACTGCAGGCTTTTTCGCCTCAGCTGAAACTAATGCTACCCTACCAATTCGACTTTTTTTTTAATGATTATTCAGATTCCTGAAGATTATTAATTAGAGTTATATGGATGGTCTTTTAGATTAACACATTCTCTTTTGAGAGCTTTTAATTCTCTCTACTTTAATTTTATTTTCTTTATAATAATGGGATGTATTAGCTAGAGGCCGGTATACTTCCCATGGGAACAAACAACACCCGATCCACGTTTATGGAACTAGGGTTCTTAATCAGATTTATGTTCATGCTCTGTATTCCACCCACAGTAGATGATAACCTGGAAGAAATATCCGATAATGTGTCATGCAGCTGAACAGTATACGTTACCACAATTTGGGATTTGCTTCTTGTACACCCGCACAAGAGATGCATGGAGGAATTATATCCTGGATTAAACAGCCGTGCTTCATCTTCAACCCACCAAGCTTGCCCATTAAAAATCCGAGCTGAAACATTGAAAAACATTTCTCCTTGACTTACGTTGTGGATTGCATCATAGAAGTATCCAACAGTGCCATTGATGTTTTTGCATGAGCAAGGTACTGTTACAAGATAGTCTTGTCGGCTTGCAGAGGAAATAGAAATGATCCGAGATGGGCTGACACCATAAATGGAAGCAAGCTGTTCTTTCTGTAACCCGTCGTAGTTGGTATGGTACAGTGAGGCATTACAAATTCTGATGACTTCAGAATCAGAGCAGGTAAATGGGTACATATTTTGTGAATTGGTGTAGTCATCAGAGGAAAAAACTATAGCTAATAGGGTTGCCAGTAAAGTGATAAGGAGACCAGGAAGGAAATTGTGGAAAGCCATGGTTGTAGAGCATAGGAATTTTTTTTCCCGTGAGAGAGCAAGAAAATGAATAGAAGTGATGGAGACAGAAATTATAGTTTCTTCTCCCCTTCATCACCTGTTTGTTTATTTTGCATCAGAACACAAATAGTTTCGGATTGGCAATTTTCATGTCACCCACCCCCTTTGCTTTCAGGCTCTTACAAGGAAAGCTGTAGTTCTCTATCTTGAATATCATATGATTGTTTTGTAATTCCAAAGTATGTCCCCCATCCATTATAACATGATAATTAATTATGTCGATGCTTACAATTTAGTGATGGAGACAATTTTGTCTACTGGTTGACCAATATAGATGCACTTCTTCAATGGGGTGAAGCATGGTTGAGTTTAACTCAATAACTCATGGATTAACTCGGTAACTTAACAACCGATACCTTTTTCCAGATTAGTCCCTAGGATCTGACAACCAATGCATAGAAGAATCCATGCCTTGCTGTTTCGATTAACAGCAGTAAAATATAAAATATTTCACCACGTAAAGCTACAATGAGTCACGCATGCTCGTTTGCATAGAAGGAAACTACCAGCTACACACTTTGCCTGGCTGTGTAGTGTAGTGTAGCGCAGTGTAGTGTACGATAATATGTCTGCTGGGCATAATTTTGTCTGATGTACTGGACCTAACAAAAGCTGTATAAAAAGGAATAAAGATAATCATATATGTGAGCCATGCCCCCTTCGCATTAGTGAGTGAGAGTGGTTATTCAAGAAATTCTTCAGATTCTGCAAATTGTATCGTATTATTGGTGAATGCAGTTCCAAGCGCACAGTTTGGCAAGCGCTTTCCTGAATTGCCTGAATTTGGCTATGTAAACCAGAGTCTGCTGAAGATTCTTTCTGCTGCTAATCATCACTCAGATACCAAACCCTCCGTATGAATCTCTGCTTAATCTAGCTTTTGATGCTGCCATTGATGAAGGTGAAGGAAGCTCAAGCTTCACCCAGTTACTCTGATCTTATGAGCTCTCGACTAAACGGATGCCTTACCTCTGCCTCCTCTACGCATCAATATCTCGCCCCAGGCCAATGGATCTTAGTTGTCCTGGAATTTACGCCTTTCGTGATTCTTGTCCCTTTTCTGATTTACATAAATTCAGTCCTCGCTTTTTCGTGTGCTCCTCGTAAATAAGGCCTACTACCTCCTCCGAGTGCATGTCTTAGCCTGTCATTCGAACAGCCTTCCTCTTAAATTCGATGAAACCTACTAGCTAGCTCTGCCACTGCCACCCATTAAAACCACTCTCCCTTCCTTTTGATTATTATATAGGCAAGTTTTTCAAACAAAGAAAATTAATTTTTGAAAGGAAGCCGGCAGCTATTTATGTCTTCCCCATCCTGCTAAGGTATTGTTTGGCATTGTTGTTTAATTTTACTTTTGAATTTTTGTTTTTTATTTTTTTTAGTTATAAATTATTATTTTATGTTTTATGTTGTTTTAATATGTTAATCTCAAAAATTAAATATATAATTTTAATATATTTTGAAAATGTTTTTTAATTTCAGAAATACATTAAAATAATATTTTTTTTTATTTTCTAAAAATTATTTTTGATATTAGCATACTGAAAATAATTATAAAAATATTTTTTTTTAATTTCAAAAAAAATTATAAATAATTTTTAAAACACAATGAAAAATTAAAAGTTGGCTGTCAGGGTGAAGTGATGATGTTTGAACACCCACTAAGAAAGTCCTTCGACTTCTAAAGAGGAATTTAGTTATGCTCTACTAAATTTGAATGAAAAAGGTAGCAATTTTTTATATTAAAAAATCATATTAATTGCAAATGTTTTAATATTAAAAAACTAAGAAGTGAGATGATGAGATCGTTAGGTATAATCTTATATAATTCATTAAAAAAATTGAAGAAAAAATAGCCCTGAAAATAAAAAAAAAAATATTGATTGAAAGCTTAATTTATTGATCAAAGGGAACTGAGAGGGCAAACTCTTTATAAAGGGAATATCAGAATAAATAATTCAGACATGTGGAATTTGAAGTAGCACCAAATGTTGTTTAATGATGCATGTTCAATGCATAAAAATCACATCAAGTAAGAAATATTAAATATATATATATATATATATATATAATATTAGCTTATTGCTTAAAAATAACAATAAAAATATCATTGGAGCATATATTATATCGAGATTAAGTCTCAAGAAGTTTATAATACTAAGTCTCAAGATGTAAAATATTTTTATTTAATATATGATCCAATGATCCATATATGGATCAATTATATTTTTATCATGGTCCTTAATACATATAAAAGATACATTTGAGAACTTATTAAACAATAAAAGTTTATAATACATCAAAATTAAGTCTCAATTAGAACTTTATAATATTAAAGAGGAAAATATTTTCCTATCAAAAATATTTTACTTGAGTTGTCTATATTTTATTTTATTTTATATTTAAAAAACTTAGGATTTTGATGAGCTATTCATATCACTGCAATGGTTTAAGAAGATTGATATCTCAATATGCTTTCCACACTTCCCATCTTCCATCACCATTTTTGTTTTACATAAACCACAGTATTTATTGTCCATAACTTGCATCACACTTTAAAAAGAACAAAAAACAACATTCCAGTACGAGGTGAGCATCGAATTAAAAAAAAAATGGCTTAGACATAAAAAAAAACTAAATTGATTTAAAAGAAAAAATTAAACTCTCACTTCGATTTTATAACTTGAAAAATCAAATAAATCTAATTATATGTGGCATTATTGGAATATTGGACGTGGCGTGATAGCAAAGAACTTGAAATCTGTACAACAAGTTTTAAGTTCAAGTCAGGGCGTGGATCTCTTGTAAGAGTCTGAAGATGTTGGAATTTTACTCGCTCACCTAGTCTTATAAAGTATGTTCTTTGATGAATAGGATTTTCTTGAATAAAAAATAATAATAATGGGATATCGGCTTTGATTTAATAAATCTTTACATTATGATGTGTTTTTTTTTGTTTGATTCAGTTTTTTTAATTTATAAAACTTAAATCAAAATCAAATGGAATTAAATTATAAGAAATCCAAAAACGATTCCGATAGAGTTTGACTAGCATAACTCAGTTATTTTATCCACAGCTAGCGGCCTAAGAGATAAAAAATTCATATATATATATATATATATAGAGAGAGAGAGAGAGAGAGAGAGAGAGAGAGAGAGAGAGAGAGCAACGTAGGGGATGACGAGGTTGGGGGCGTCGTATTCTTAATTTTTGTTCACAAGACATTGGGTGCCATAAAGGGAAGGAATAACAGGCACTACCGAGTTGATGATCCCAATGTCGTTGGCGCCAAAATCCAAGTAAATCGGTCCTGCGATGCTCAGCTTGTTTCACGGGCACCCCACTCTCTCTCTCTCTCTCTCTCTCTCTATCAATTTAATTATTTTGGTTTTATAAATAATCAAATCTTAAATACGATCTGCTTATGTCACGAGGTTCCTTCCTCGGGTTCTCTTTCTCTCACTTTCCATCAAAAATCGGATTCCTATAAACAAATAACATTCAACAATTATTAATATCATCATCATATTCATGAACCCAGCTACCTCCTCCTCCTCCACCCCCTCCTCCCCCTCCCCCCTCCTTATTTAAAGCTTTTTGCTTACTCAACAACGCTCCTTACTTCTCTCTCTCTCTCTCTTTCTTTCTTACATGGACCTTCATCTTCTCTTTAGCTTGATCCCAATTGACTGCTCCTCAGGAATTTAACCAGATTCTCCTTTCATTTTCTCTTTACAGCTCTTCTTTATCCAGTCCACTTTCCTTCTGGTTTCGTTTGATTCTCTACCAATCCCTGTACTCTCGACTTTATTTTACTCTCTCTCTCTTTGCTAGCAGGCTTTATTCCTTATTCCTTGATAGCCAGATCAATAGTTCCCTCCGGCCCTCTCCTAGCTGCTCCTATAATATTATTGGTTTTAAGTACGGGATCCAAAACATAGCATGGGGTTCTCAGAGAAGCCTCAGGTTGTGGATGGTGGCTCGGACTTGGAAGGAAATAAAAGATGGGTTATTGCTGGAATTCCCTTACGAGCTCCTTTGAAGCCCATATTTACAAATCCAGTTGAGAAAGAGATCATCTACGATGAAACCGATGATGGTCAGAACAGCTGCACTACTTCAACAACGCCTACCAGCGAAGAAGCCAGAATTCCTTCTATATCGGTGTGTCCTCCGGCTCCCAGGAAGCGAAAAGCTACTTTCAAGTGTAATTATACGAGTGGTATGAGGGAGTTCTTTACTCCTCCTGACTTGGAAACCCTTTTTATACAAAGGGCAAACTGACCGACCACTGATTGATTTCTTGATTTGCCTCCATTAACGACTAGCTAGTTGCTTTTTTTTTTATTCCCTCGCATATTCGATCGAGTTAGGCAGGCACCTTTAACTATCCGGAGGGTCTCGTTGCTTGTACAGGTTATGTAGCTGGTAACAAATTAAAATAAAATCTGGAATGATTACTAGCCTTTACTGATATGTTTTCTCTTTGTTTCTAGTAAAAAGAAAAGCTCCCTGCCAAGCTTTTAAGCTAGTTGTATAATGCTACTCCTTGTATGTTTAACAAATCAAAGTTGTTTCTTTTCTTTTTTCTTTTTTTTGGTTTTTTGCTTCCATGTTTTGAAGATCAGGTGAGCTTATGTTCTTTGTTCTAGCTAGTACTGCAAATGCTAATTGAAGGGATCGGAGTAATTAGCTTGTTAAATGGCTTTGTCTTTTACAGCTAGCTAGCCATGTTGGAGCACAATTGAACACTTCGCAATAGTCTTCGTTTCCTGATCTGATCTCTTGGTCCTGGTCAGTTTTCAAGTTAATTAAAACATGGAAATGGTTTGATGAGCAGTTTTTTCTCATCTTCTGATAGAAGTACATATCTTTCTGTCTCTCCTCATGGGACTGTTCATGCTCATGCGGAGCAAAGGAGACATGCGAGTCAACATCTGAGCAATTAAGTAGCCAAAAGTTGTCAAATGCAAGTAGTGGTAAATCCTTTTCAAAGATAAGAAGATGCTGCACGGCTGATGCTTCATGGCCTGATTGAATGAGACAAGTCCCCTCGGACCCCATACCCATTTAGATCCACTGTTAATCAAACCTTTTATGGACTCTTGATTTTCTATGTATCATCCTTGTTTAACGTTAAACTTTTAGTCTTTCTGTGACCCACCTCGATCGGACTCTCACGATAGTGGGACTGGCCGGGAAAGTTCTCTCTGAAGTGCTTTCTCTCGTATAAACCATTAAAATAGACAAATAGCATCCGAAATGGTAGATTAGAATCCTATGCGAGTTGAATGGACCTCGTTTAAAACTCTCAAGCTCAAGTTTGGCACGCCAGATCAATAATTGACAAAGCTATCCACCCGCATACACACACACACACATATATATATACAAATGTAATCTTATCTAACCCTAATTAATAATGAAGGACACCCAACTGTTTATTTGGTAGCTAGAGAATAATAATGTTAACTATGAAAGCATACGTTACAGCAGCGACAGCGTAGATAGCTAGCCAGGGGAAGTTCACCGAATCTTGCATACAATATTAGAAGAAAGCTTCTCGGGATCGGAGCTGTTATGGAGGTAATCGATTTCCACCCCGTCTGCAAAAATGCTGCGAGCTCTTTACTTGGCATGCAGCTAGCTAGTTGTAAAATGTAGTGATGGTTCAGATCACTCATTCTGGGTAAACCTCATTTTTATCCCTGTAGATTAATCAATATGATCCTCCTATCCTTTTAGTTTGGAATTTCCCAATATAATCCTCAATTTCCTAAAAAGTTTCATTGCTGCCCTTATCTCCTAGACAGCCTATATATCTTCTGAATCTGGTTTTTAACCTTTCTTTTTTAGGTTAATTTTGAATTTTTTTTATGAGATATGATAACACTTGAAGGGGGGGTGAGAAAAGGTAAGAAAAATACAGTGAAAAATATGAAAAGTCAACTTGTTTTTTTACCAGTGAGCAGCGACAATATTAGGATTTATTAAACAATAAAGGGTAACATTATTAAGAACTTTTAAAGTGTAGGAGTGGAAATGAAGCACTGAGGAAACTATAAGGACAAAAGGTAACGTGTCCTTAATGTTATTGTTATTATTATTGCTTCGCTAAGTGGCAGCATAGTAACATTATTGGAGACCACATGAATCCTCAAGGGATAATACTATGTGCTTGGCAATTAGAGTAAGCTACATATTATTTAATATTCAACTCTCGACAAGTGTTTTATCTTATGCTCAAAGAAGACAAGGGAGCTGCACCGAAAAAAGAAAAGAAGGAAGACAAGGGGGCAGAGGTATTTTAAATCGACGTGCGCATGACACCAATTATTCGAGCATGGATATGCCCACTGATCGAGCTTGGAAATTTGGATTTGTTATTTAATTATTCTCTTAGCAAGTCACTCTTTGATTGGTATTTTATAGCAATTCCCTGTGAAATTGCTTGAGGTTTGATGGTTTAATTTGGTTTTGATCTGTTAATATATATATATATATATATATATATCACGACACTTGCTATAACACTTGTCATATATGTCAGTACTGCATCTATAAAACGTTACCTAGGACAAAAATAATGTATTCTTCTATGATTTCTCCATGACGAGAATAACGAACACATTGTCATCTTCTGCTAAAAAATAATTTTTAAATTTAGTTTTAGTTTTAGTTTTATAATTTTTAAATTTAGTTTTATAATTTTTAAATTTAGTTTTATAGTAAACACCATTTTAATTGGGATTTTCCAAAATGTCAGAGGTTTGACCAGCAAAGACAGCAGGCTCTGATCTCGTCGAGTATTTATCTAAACTAAAGAGAAGTTTGTAAATGAGATATATCTTTTAATGCGAAGCCGCAGACCTAAATTAAGGCAAGCTTCTTTTTTATGGTACTGAAAAAATCTATACTATTTAATTTATTTTCTTTTTTGGATTTTTTATTTTTATATATGTTTTTGTGTGCTCTTATCTGTTTTGGATAAGATTTTTTTTATACTAATGATACAGGGTCTAGACCCATGACTGGCTTTATTAGTAGCCAAGTGTTTGTTAATGTGTTTTGAAAAGAAAAAAAAAATTATTTTATACTAATTTTTTTAGGGGTTTTATATTATTTTCATATATTTATATAAAATAATATTTTTCTAAAATAAAATAATATTTTAAAAAAATAAAATAATATTATTTTAATATATTTATAAAAACAATACTCTTAAAAACACACACAGCTACAAACAGGCACACCTGGTAATTGGAATGGTATGGCATTCACACTTTTTCGTGGATGACTGGATGTGCCCGCTTGACTTTCTCTGGATGCGCCCTGAAAAGAAAATTGCCCAGTTCTTTATTGTTACGGTTAATCTAGTTAAATACTTTGATTGTTGACCCGCATGATGCTCAGGCTAAATAAAAAAAAAACTTTAATAAAACATATATATTTTTTGAAGGAAGTAAGAAAAACTTAATAACCAAATTAAATTTTAATTAATACAATAAAAAATGAGGTAACAAGAACAAATAAAAAAATATGTTTCCCGGATCAAAGTTGGGCCAGCACTTAAAAAAAGATGTTGCCTCGGGTGAAACTGGATCACATGAAATCCGTGATTTAGACATGAGATAAATTCAAATTAATACACCCAATACAATCTAGTAAAAATTATTGTCATTTAAAAAATATTAATTAAACCAAAACAATAACAGAGAATGAGTATTAATTAAAGCATAAACTTAAAATATTAATTAAAAAAAGAATGAGAATAGACATTATTGGGTCTGGTAAGTCAAACATTGTTAAGCCTGGTAAGTCACACATGGCTTGCGTGTTGGCTTGCAAGGATAGACATAAGAGCTCGAGTTTTTTTAAGCTATCGGGGCAGAAGAGTACCCAATTTTTTTTTAAAATAAAATAAATAGACGACATGTCATTTAGATGTTTTGTTTTCATTGAGAGACTCATTTTTAATCAACTTTTTATAATCGAAACATCCTAGAAAACTTGTTAAATGAATTCATGGTCTCAAAATCCTAAATCAATCTTAAACCAAAGCTCTTCCTAAGCTCATATTTGATTTTTAGGCACTTTCAAGGTTTTATTTATTTATTAAAAAATTCTTAGTTCAAACTATTTTCATCATATGGAACTATTTACCATATAAAATGAGTATTTTAATACTCTGGATTGTCATCAACAATTTTCTCTCTTTATACCGAAATCTAACGAGTCCCTCTCTCCTTCCTCCCATCAAAATAGAACCGAAAAATTAATATTAAAATTATTTTTTTACAAATTAAAGGACCGGTCACCTTGGAGGAAACAAGAATGGAGGATGAGAATCAAATTTTAAAACAAATCTCAAAGTTATAACCTATTTCACATGTGTTTTTTCACTTTAATATATGTCTTTCAACCTAACCTTTCCTCCCAAAAAATATACAACTGAATGCTAGTCCAGGTCCCAAAAAATTAAATCATGCAAAATAAAAATTCAATAACCACACTAACTATTTTTACAAAATTACCGTTTCAGTCCACAATCACTTGTGAAATGGTGAGTTAGCACAACGACTTTCCAACTCCCCTGGCCCTGACAAGTCTATGGGCTCGTGAACATGTATATTATGTAGTTCGGAATGAGATCTTCCATGACTAACTAGCAAGTGCTTCAGCATATCTCAAGGCTAACTCATATCACAGGTGGGTCGGGTTAATGTTTGGATCGGTAAACCAACTCAAGTTTATCTCAAAATTACATTTCAATTTAAAAAGCAAACTTTTTATTATTATTATTATTGTGTTTGTCCATATTGTAAAAGGAAAGAAATATCTTACCGTTAGACATGATCTGCTCTAGAGAAATTGTAGCAACGGCACTATTATAGTTAATGTAATTAAGTGCCTTGCCTAGTATAGATCACCTCTTCTTGTATAAAGATGTATCCTGTATATACCAATTGTAAGTTTTTACAATACAATACAATACAATACACAACATTTTCTCATGGTATCAGAGCAAGAAATCTGAGAAAATCACATACCTTCCGCTACAAGCTCTTACACAAACAACAAATTCATAACCATGGCTGAAACACAATCAGCAGATTCAAACCCAATTACAGAGCAATCCACAGACCCGATAATGCTCAACAACACAACAATCATGTCCGATCCCCTCACTTTACATCATTCCGATACACCAGGACTCACTCTTGTCAATACTCTCCTCAAAGGTAACAATTATGGACAGTGGAGCCGATCCATGCGTCTCAGCCTCAGTGCCAAGAACAAGCTTGGGTTAATCGACGGAACCATCAAAGCACCACCACCTACAGACAACAAATTTCCCCTATGGCAGCGTTGCAACGACATGGTATTGTCATGGATCTTACATTCGATCCACCCTGACATCGCCAGCAGTGTCCTCTATTCCGACACGGCAGCCGCCGTATGGAGCGACCTCAAAGACAGATTTTCCCAAAACAACGATTCCAGAATTTACCAAATCAGACAAGAGATTGTCGAATGTCGACAGGGACAACAACCTATCTCTATATATTATACTAAACTCAAAGCACTCTGGGATGAATTATCTGTTTATCATGACCCTGTTGTTTGTAATTGTGAAGGAATGAAAACACTTGCAGACCGCGAGGAGAAGGAGAAGGTCATGCAATTTTTGATGGGGCTTAATGACTCATACTCAACTGTTCGTGGGTCTATTCTGATGATGAACCCAATACCTGATACACGCACTGTCCATGGATTGATTCTCCAACACGAGAGACAGATGGAGGTGGCCAGTCGACCAGCATATTCACACGCGATGCAGATTTCTCGCAGAGAAGGAAACCCAGGACTTTCACGCCGAGAAGGAAACCCAGGAGGAAACTCTGGTTTTTCACAAAGCCAAGGATTTTCCCGTGGCTACAAATCCTTGAGATGCTCCCACTGTGAGCAAGAAGGCCACACGATCGATCGATGTTTTTATATCATCGGTTTTCCAGTGGGTCACAAGTGGCATGGAAAGAACATACAACCAAAAAATAAGAGGCCACCAGCTCAAAATAACAGGAGGTATTCGGCTCATAATGTGGAATATTCGGCTCATAATGTGGAACTGCCACCATCCTCTGCTCAAAACATAATATCATCCACCACTGGAGGCGGCCCCACTTTTACAACCGAACAGTACAATCAGATCATGGAGGCACTTAACAATAAGAATGGTAATACTCAGTCATTCATGAATGCGACAGGTATAATTTCTTCCATTTGTAATATTGCTCGCCATCACCCACATTCCACCTTATATTGGATTGTGGATAGCGGGGCAACAGACCACATATCTCATCGCACACCCACACATAGTGACACTGAAACTACACATGATTTTGTGGGTCTGCCCAATGGTGGACAAGTTGCCATCAAAAGTATTGGATCTGTGAGATTAACACCTGAATTATCCCTTGATGGGGTTCTACATGTTCCTCAATTTCGTGTGAACCTATTATCTGTGAGTAAATTAACTCGAGCATTAAACTGTATCGTAATATTTTTTTCGGATTTTTGCATTGTACAGGACGTGGAAACGAAGAGGACGATTGGCCTGGGCAAGCATTTTGATGGGTTATACTACCTCACACCACAGCAAAATCCTCACCTAGCTGGTCATATTCGTCGTACCTCGAACCTATGGCACCAACGTCTGGGCCATCCCTCCCATGCACCCCTCCAATTTTTATCCAAAACAATTCCTCAAATTTTAATTGATTCTACGCCTGTTTGTGATGTATGTCATCTTGCAAAGCAAACACGCTTGCCTTTTCCTCAAAGTTCAATAAAATCTATCGCACCTTTTGATTTAATACATTGCGATATATGGGGACCACACAAAATTCACACACACTCTGGAGCACGATATTTTTTAACCATTGTCGATGATTACACCCGTTTTACTTGGATTCATCTTATGCGTTTTAAATCTGATACCCAAATTTTATTACAATCTTTTTTTTCTTGGGTCAAAACACAATTTCATAGTGACATTAAAATACTTCGTGCCGATAATGGTGGTGAATTTCTTTCTATGCGCCCTTTCCTAGATAGCCATGGCACCATTTTTCATCATTCTTGTGCTTATACACCCCAACAAAATGGGGTTGTAGAACGCAAACACCGCCACCTTTTAAATGTTAGTCGAGCCTTACGTTTTCAAGCTAATATTCCTTTAAAATTTTGGGGCGAAAGCCTCCAAACTGCCTCTTATCTTATTAACCGTCTTCCCTCACCCTTACTTAATCATAAGGCTCCTTATGAATTTTTACATAGAGTTCAACCCGACTATTCTCATCTCCGAGTTTTTGGATGCCTATGTTATGCTACCAATCTTAATCCTACTCACAAATTTGATACTCGTGCCCGTAGAGGTTTATTTTTGGGATATCCACTCGGACAAAAAGGTTACCTCATTTATGATCTTGATACTCATAAAATTTTCACTTCTCGCGATGTTATTTTCCATGAACAAACATTTCCTTTTTCCAAATTACCACCCGAAGAACAACAAGATCTCCCGGTATTACCCATGCCATCACCAGACCAACACATCACCGAAATTACACGGGCTGCCCCAGACCCTCCATTACACTGCCCCAAATTGACCTTCCATTACCCCGACCCCTGGACCGACTCTTCATTACCCGACTGACTCGACCTTCCACACTCCCGCACCCAACTTCCACCTCTACCGAACCCACAGCCCACGCCAATCCCCTTCCCGCATATAACCAAACTCAGCCCAGCCCACCTCCAATACCCACTGAACTCCCAGCCCAATCCCGTGACTTCCGAAACCAATCCACAATTACTTTGGCCCCGGCCTCACCACCTCTCATCCCCTCACCCGATACAGCCACCAACGCCCCACTGCAAATCACAGCCCCACTTCGCCGTTCCAGTCGCACGTCCCGACCACCACCTCACCATCACCAATATCAGACCATCACGCCGCTCTGCTCAAGCCAGGACTCCTCTCTCCTTCCATGTCCAGCACACGATACCCCATACATCGGTATGTTTCTTATGCTCCATTATCTACTACATATCAATCTTTTGTCTGCAATATTTCTCACTTGGTTGAACCAGATACCTATGAGCAGGCTAACAAGGATCCCAAATGGGTTTCTGCCATGAATTCTGAAATAGCAGCCCTTGAAGCAAACAATACTTGGTCCATGGTACCTCTGCCACCAGGTCAGCGACCAATTGGATGTAAATGGGTATATAAAATCAAATACCTTTCCGACGGCACTGTTGAGCGCTACAAAGCCAGGCTTGTCGCTAAGGGTTTCACACAGAGGGAGGGCATCGACTACAAGGAAACTTTTGCTCCCGTGGCAAAATTGACCACCGTCCGTTGCCTTCTATCCATCGCTGCAATTCGGGACTGGCCCTTATACCAAATGGACGTTCAAAATGCGTTCTTACATGGCGAATTGCTTGAAGAAGTATACATGTGTCCCCCACCAGGTTATCGCCGACAGGGGGAGAAATTGGTTTGTCGACTCCACAAATCATTATATGGCCTTAAACAGGCATCACGGACTTGGTTTCGACGTTTTTCATCCTCTATTCAAGACATTGGTTTTCAGCAATCCCAAGCTGATTATTCATTGTTTACTCTGGTACGTGGAAATTTCATTACTGTAATATTATTATATGTTGATGACATGATCATTACAGGGAATGATGAACAAGAAATTCAGAATCTCAAGCAATTCCTCAATGGGCGTTTTCGGATCAAAGACCTTGGGTTATTGAAATATTTTCTCGGTGTAGAGGTTGCACGGTCCAAGGAAGGGATTTCGATATGTCAAAGAAAGTACACTCTGGATATATTAGAAGAAGCTGGCTTGCTTGGGGTGAAACCCACCAAGATTCCCATGGAACCTGAACTAGCCCTGACATCAACAGACAGTGAAGCCCTCAAGGACCCGACACAGTATCGACGATTAATTGGAAAATTAATCTATCTTACCATCACCAGGCCGGAGATTACATATGCAGTGAACACATTGAGTCAATTTATGCAAGAACCCAAGCTACATCATCTCAAAGCTTCACGGCAAATCCTTCAGTATCTCAAAAATGCACCTGGACAAGGACTGTTATTTCCGCAGAAAGGCCACTTGAATTTAGTCAGTTATTGTGATGCAGATTGGGCCAAGTGTCCAATTACACGACGATCAGTGACAGGTTATTGCATCTTTCTCGGAAATTCACTCATATCATGGAAAAGCAAGAAACAAGTCACGGTGTCTAGATCATCGGCAGAAGCAGAATATCGTTCAATGGCTGCAGCCACTTGTGAACTTACATGGTTAAGATATTTGTTGAAAGATTTACAGGTGACACATTCTGAACCAGCACTATTGTTTTGCGACAATCAAGCAGCCTTACACATTGCCGCAAATCCAGTATATCACGAAAGAACCAAACACATTGAGTTAGATTGTCATACAGTTCGTGAAAAGATTCAAAAGGGAGAGATCAAGACAGCCTATGCACCAACAGGAATCCAAATAGCAGACATCTTCACCAAGGCTCTAAGAGCACCTATCTTCCATACACATCTCGGCAAGTTGGGCATAATTGACATCCATGCTCCAACTTGAGGGGGAGTGTAAAAGGAAAGAAATATCTTACCGTTAGACATGATCTGCTCTAGAGAAATTGTAGCAACGGCACTATTATAGTTAATGTAATTAAGTGCCTTGCCTAGTATAGATCACCTCTTCTTGTATAAAGATGTATCCTGTATATACCAATTGTAAGTTTTTACAATACAATACAATACAATACACAACATTTTCTCACATATCAACTTGCTTGTATTTCAACCAATTTTACAGGATCTAAAGTTTTTTTTTTGGGCTTGAGAAAATCTCACTCTCTTTTAGGCACTTTTTGTGAATCCAGGTTAAGCGAGTGAAACCCCGGTTGTACTAGATTTTTATAAAATAAACATGTTCTAACTTGAATATGGGACTTGCAAGACAAATTTTAAGTTTTTACCATCACACCATGTTTATCGGGATTCATAGACCTAAATTTAACAACTATGTAAATTTCTAGCGATACTAAGATTAGTGAGAGTTCAAATTGTGGGCTCTATAAAGCAATTTTTTTAAATAGACGGGTGGCTGAATTGAAAGCTAGGTTTAGAGAGTGTTTGGGATTGTGGTGCAACCGGAGGTTACAAAAAAATACCCTAATCTAGTGTTTGGTTAATTGTAAAAAGCAGAAATATGACATGGGTCCCACATAAAATTTTGCACCGAACTCCGAACAAAATTAGCTGCTTTTCTTGCTTTTCAATCTAAAAGAGAGGGAGACGGGGCGGGGGGTATCTGAGTCAGGGGGTGTTTATTAATATAAAAAAATATATTTTTAATATTAAAATAATCTAAAAACTAATTAAAATATAAATAATATTTACATAATATATGTTTATTAATATAAAAATATATATTTTTAATATTAAAATAATCTAAAAACTAATTAAAATATAAATAATATTTACATAATATATGTTTATTAATATAAAATATATTTTTAATATTAAAATAATCTAAAAATTAATTAAAATATAAATAAATATATTAGAAGGAGATCACAATATAATTTTTACTTCGCAATCCTAATTTTGCTTCAAATGATATTTTACCATATATTATTCCTGGATCGCAGAGACCTTCACGTATAAATTTAGTTCGTGATGAAATTACAAGTAGTTTGTGTTAGAGAATATTATAAATCATATTCTAGAGTCTTATCTAAGAGTTTAAGCTCTTATATGAGATGGTCTCTTGATATGGTATCAGAGCATAATCAAGAGATAACAAAACCGAGATTTCTTTCTTAAAAACGCTCTTCCTCTTACGTCATGGCTACAACTCTAAACACAAAAACACCCAAGAGCTTTAAGTTTTAGGTGAGATGGTCCCTTGACTTGACAGTTTGATGGAAGAATAAAAACAAGTGTCTAATATATATATATACACATACTTTAAGTAATTTCACAGGTTGAAAGCAATATAAAAAGCTTGGTAACCAAACACTTGAAACTGTTTTTCATTAACATCAAACTCAACTATAGTTTTAACCAAACACTTTAAAAATTATTTTAAATCTCAGGTAAAGTGTTTTTCATAAAATTATTTTTTTTAAAACCTCAGCTGTAAAATCAAAAGTAATACCAAACATACTTTTAATTAATAAATAGAGTCGTAGAGGAGTCCAACGTGCATATCAAGTGGGGCTTCTGTGACCAGTCAAAATGTGAACCACTATGCATGTGTGCTCGAGTCGTGACAGACCACCGCCATCAAGTTCGACTGTCAGCTTCCACGGTGGTTCCCATTTTATTCATTCAAAGGAGTGCAGACCAGATGCTTCAAAGTTTGAAAGGGCTGCGATCAATTGAATATTAGTGGAGCCGACTCGTCTTCTTTGTTATTGGTTAATATCACTTTGCGATCCAAGCCAGCAGGTTTGACTGTACTTCTCGTTGAGTCTATTTCTTTTTTTGGAAATAAGTGGTCCATTGACCGTGATATTGATTTGGCTTATTTTGAAAAAACAAATAGCATAAAAATAATATCTAGATTATATTAAAAAAAACATTTTTTTTTTAAATTTGATTTAATAATTTAAAATAAAAATTATGATTTGACCTTTTGCTTATTCTAAATTTTAAATTAAATTATATAGAAGTCACTTTAATATAATCTTATTAATTAGATAAGTTAAAAAAAAGTCAATGTCGCCCTAGTCTACTCACAAAATTTGCAATCAAAGTTATTAACTTCATTAAGTCATGTTCACGACCTAGACTTCACTTTATTAAATTAATTAATTAATTAATTTTATTGTAGGATACAAATACAAAAAAAAATTGCCTATTAAATTTTAATAAAAATTTAACATTAAATAATAAAGATAAAAAAAACTAAAAAGCGAAAAAAAGAAGAAGAAGAGGTTGTGAGTCTGGTGACACGGAAATAGTCATGCACATGGATCTAGGGGGGCATGTGTCTGCCCTGTTTTTTTTTTCTGTACAGAAAAACAACATGTTGTCATTCAAAAAATTGAGAAACGACCTGTCATCTATGATAATGCCGAAAATACTCGCGATTCTTGTCACTCTGGCCTGCAACCTCAGACTATTTTTTATGTTTCACCCAGCTAAACTATGACGCAAACTTGTTATAACAAACAACTTCTTTTTTTTTTGGATTCTAGGAATCTTATTTTTTTATGTATTTTTTGTTTGTACAGATTAAATAATTAAAATTTTAATTGTTTTAAACTCTTAGTAAAGATACTTTGACTAGAACCCAAAAATTATAAGATAAATCTTAAGTTTATTGACATCACATCATGTTTCTCGGAACAACTCCACTGTTCTAGTTGCTGTAGGAAAGATATAATCCAAGAAAAATAAGCCCTCGGATTTGTCCCGGAAAGCTAACACTGGAGTATGAATTTGGAAATTTAATGGCTAATAAAATTAATCCGAACAAAAAAATATATCAATTTACTGATGGTGTTGGCTTAATGCTAGACAAGAATCAACGATGAATGTGCATTTGCATGCATCATGATGCTAAAGGGGAGAAATAAATGCTATTTCGGTTCTGACGATGATAGACTTGTATCAAACATCCAATAGGGTGAGATAATTCGGATGCAAATTTCATTTTTTTTCGGGTAACTACTCAAATTACGAGGAAAAGAAATATTTATTTATCCGAATCAAAATGTTTTATTCTCTTACACCATAAAAAAATCGGATTAATTTCGAACTGCCTGAATCTTTTTACATTATTTAAATCAGTGGGTTTTTTTTTCGGCTTTTAGTTTTTTTACCCGGATCGAAATAGAAATTATCCCTAGTGATTTGTCCATTAAAGAACGTGGAATGGGCCTAGCTGCTATGGACAAAGGCCAGCTAGCTCTTAGTTTGTGTTCTTTTTATTGACCCAAGCCTTTTGCATAGTTGGCGTTCCTCTTAATTTGAATTCTCATTTAATTCCTCTCTCGAATCCTTCTCAATCTTGATTGTCCTTTTCTTGTTCATTTGCCATGATTGTTGTGGATATAGCACCCGTTTGGCATTGAGTTTTCAACCTTGGTTTGGCAAAAGTGGTCTCAAAAAAAGTAGAAAGGTGTTTAATAATTGATGATAAGCTGGTTTGAAACATGTGGACCCCACCCTAAACCTTGGTTGCAAGAAAAGCAGCTATTAGATGCTTTTATTACAACCAAGGTTTTTATTTCAACCCTGGTTTGAAACTTGTGATTTTTTTTTATTCAGTTAATGAATTTTGCATGTAACATGCATCTCTCTCTCTCTCTCTCCGCCCAAAACAGACATGGTGGTCGAAGCTTCCAACGCTGACTCCGGCCACCACAGGCCACCATTTACGATGAAACCACCACAGGAAAAACCACCTCGGCCTCCTCTACCCGTAGATATCCTCCGTAGAAAAATTTATTTGTTGGTGTTTGATGTTATTTCAAAAAAATATGAAAAGGAACGCCATGTGGCTACTATAAATTGAAGCCCAAACTTCTCTGGTTCCCAAACAAATGGAAACAATTGAGCAGACCCTGCAATTTCATTATCCATCAATGGAAACAATTCACGAATCAAAATGGGGCCCCTTGCTCTTCCGGATCTCTCTTACTGTTCACTTTTTTTATTTTTGGAATCACCATCCCCACCCCATTTCCTTATCCTCTCTTCGGCAGCAGAAGCCTGCATTCAATTGAAAGTATTGATCAGTTGGTCGCCTGAGTGTGAGAAAGATCCTTAATTTGAAACTTTTTCATGGATATTTTTTTGAAATAAATAGAAACTTGCCTCTTTGCTCCAATTGGTTTTACCAATCATCCAGAAGAGAACGCCAGTTTGTACGACAGTCCCTGTCAGCATTCCAATCCAAATTCCCTGAAAATTATACACACAGATAACCATTTAATCATGTTCGTCCATCAGCCCCGCACTTGATGATCATGAATGTGACTCTCTAAAGAGAACCTATCCTGATGCGTGATGATCAATTGACGGTGAGCATCTCCTTCATCGTATGATCACACGAACGCCATGGGATCTTGATGACTAGGGTTTAAGCAGCACTGTAGTTATTAAATCCAACCTCACTAGATGTACGGAATTTGGAGTTCATCCAATCGAACATTGGCGATCCAGTGGATTGGTTTTGTTTCCCTCGGCAGCCGTACGTGATTTGAATAAAAATGGATCATGATTCGGCACATTAAAAAAGGGAGCGTTAAGGCTAACCTGGACACCCATTTGGAGCTTATAACCGAGAATGAGACCCAGGGGAATTCCAAATACGTAGTAACACCCTATGTTTACATAAGCAACAGCAGCTTGCCATCCTGCTCCAATGGCCACTCCTGTTTCAATTTAACAAGATCACCGACCATATGATCCATTCATCGAAAAATGTTTTGTAAGAGACAGCCTGGCCAAATGTAGCACACGTGTACAGTTCACAGTACCTGAGAGAGCTGGCTGGACATTATTGATGATGACGCAGGCAGCGAGGAGAGGGGTGAGCTCCTTCACGAGTTCCTTGACTCGGGCATCGTTTGTAAACAGGTCCGGGTAGTGGTTTCGTGCCAGGACAAGAGCTAGGGCAATCACGAGGCCTATCAAAAGCGAAGCAAGGGTGGCCACTACTAGAGATAATCTTGCTGTTCTTGGGTGGGCAGCTCCCAGTTCATTTGACACTCTCACGCTGCACGAGTCAATGAGTTCAGACTCAGTTATATTTCTCGATGCTACTGTATAATTGAATGCTTGAATATTCTGCAACCAACCTTATGGCCGCATTGATTCCAATAGCTATCATCACCGTCCAGAACACTATGTTGGTGCTGCAGAGCCAAATGGTTCGTCGAGAAATGAATTAACATAACGTTGAGATTATTCGGGTAAGGTTATTCCAATCACAAGCTAATTATAGTATCAGAATAAATAAATAATCTCTGCATCCCGTCTTTAGTTTTGTACTCTCTCTTTTTCCCCAGAAAACGTTCCTGTCGTCAAGCCTTTCCATCATATATACTTCTCTTTTCCTTTTTGTATTTCTCAAAAAACATAAAAATGGCACATAAATTTCACCTTTTATATCATTTTAAGAGCATCATGGAAATTAAATATATAGTTTATAAAATTACAGCAGCTAAAATAATAAGTATGCTATCTAAGATAAACAAGAGATATATTAATAAATCATTTGATGCAGCTATATAAAACTAATGCTGGTTGTTGATCCTGTCGACTCCTGTGGAATAGTGTTTTGTTGGGGAGAAATAAAAAGGAAAATATTAACAAAACACTAAAAGGCGTGGCTATTTTACTGTTCTGATCACTGTGCACTGTCTCACAATTCACTGTGGATTGTGGCAGTGCACAGACGAAATTGGGCTTGGTCATCCGATGTTTTGTGTATATTTGATGGGGGTATTTTTGGTTTTTGGCTTTTTTTTTTTAAATAGCTTCAATGTGCACAGTGTATTAACGAATCTGCCCCCTGAAAAAGACAAAATAGCGCACAGGACACAGGAGCGTCATCGGATTTTCACACTTTTGGTGAACAGTGTGATGACGAGAAAAGCCCCCGATAACGACAAAATTGTGCACAGTACACGGGGGCTGAGGCATCCTTTCCCCTCAGGTATTTTCGTAAATACCGGTGGGGGACGAGTGCATTCGGTCATTCGCCGGGGGGGACGACTAAGCGTGTCTCGGCAGCGCCAATGGCGTTCCACGCTAACACGCCTCTTGAGGCGGCGTGAGGCGTCTTCCGGCGTCGAAATGCACTTCCGCGCGTGTCGAAGATGCTCTGAAGGTCCTCTATCGTCCATCGGCTGCGTTCGACCCATATATGTCCCAGGTTAATCGGCGACGGGACGTTTCTTTTCCCGATCTGTCGTTTTTCTCTCTCCTGCCGCGGCACAGTCAACTCCAGTCCCTAATGTTTGTGGTAAGTTGCTTTTGGTCCCTGGGGTTTGAATTTCGTGTTGATAACTGATGTTGTTGAAATTAAAGTTTTGTAGTTTTCAATTGTGCCCTTCAATTAACATTAATTGTATACGGAGCTTTCATGTCAGTCCTTCAACTTTTAATTCTTGATTTATGGAAAATTTCATCAAATTTTCCGGTACGGAAATTTTGATTTCTGTAATTTGGTCCTCCAATTGCAATTGGTTATATATACAAATGTTGATTTCGGTCCCTCTTCTTCTAATTTTTCTCTTCAATGACAGCAATTGTCATTATTTATTTTTGGTCCTCCAAGTAATTTTTTTTTAATTTTATCCTTCAATTAGAATGATTTTTATATATGTCATTTTTCATTTCGGTCCTTAGTCTTTTAATTTTTTGTTGGATATTAATTCATTTGGTTTTTTTTTAATTTTTTGACAATGTTTTTTTTTATTGGCATTTATGCATTTATGCTTTTAGTTTATGACTTTAGTTTTTATCTCTTTTTCTTGAGGTTTGATTTTTAATCGGTTAAATCCTAGACTTTTAATTTATGTTTGTAATCATTTTAAAATTAATATTGCTCCCTTTGTCTCTTTATTCATTTTTTTGTCTCCTCTGTTATTTTTATTTGTTCTTTTAATCAAATGATTCTTATAATTTTATTATTTGCGCAATCCTAATGATAATTTTTGTGATTCTTTTTTTTATTTTTCTCTAAAAATCTTCTGAGTTTTTTTTTAAATTTTCCTTAAATTTTTATTTATATCAGTGATCATTTTCCTTAAAATACTAATACTAATAATAATAATAATAATAATAGTAATCATAATTTAATTATTTTTCGTTCTTACTCTTTTGTTATTTTTTTTCCCTCCCAATAATTTTATAATTTTTTTTTTGCCAGTAATAACAATGATAATATTTTTTTATTTATTTTTATCTTTTGTTAAAGTTTCTAAGATATTTTTAGTCTTTCATTGATTTTTGT
Organism: Salix viminalis; assembly: GCA_029228465.1. Classification (NCBI taxonomy): domain Eukaryota; kingdom Viridiplantae; phylum Streptophyta; class Magnoliopsida; order Malpighiales; family Salicaceae; genus Salix; species Salix viminalis. The sequence continues at coordinate 2,340,025 of CM055433.1, forward strand.
TTCTTTCATTATTAGTATAATAATAATAATAATAATAATAATAATAATAATAATAATAGTGATTATTATTAATATTATAATAATAGTGATTATGTATTCTATTATTATAATAATAGTGATTATTTTTTCTTTAATAATAATAATTATTATTATAATAATTTTTTAATTGGTTTTTCTTGCTTGCTGTTTTGTTCATGCTTTTTATATTTTTTCCTCGGTATAATTTTAATAATTTTTGTTGTTTTGATTCTAGCGGCAATAATAATTTTAAATGTTAAGACTCCAATGTTGCTATTGTTATAATATTTTAAATTAATATTGCTTCCTTTTCCCTTTTTGGTTTTTTTTTTTGGCTCTTTCTATTAATTGATTTTTATAATTTTATTATCTGCACAATAATGATTTCAGTAATTTTTTTTTCTTATTCAAATATTTTGCTCTTTTTTCTAATGTTAGTGCGCACTCTTTTGCGGTCGTTTGTGACGCAATATCTATATTATAAAAGATATAATCTATGCTTACGTGACAAACTTAACTCAAAATTTTAAACATTTTATCTCCTAATCTATAACTTTTATTTACTTATATCATATAAATTTATAATTGTAGATTTAATTATGTTAAATTATATACAAAAAAATACCCGCGGCAATGCGCGGGCAATTTGCTAGTGTATATATATATATAGCAGGATGGCTACCTTCAACCACTATTTCTATCGGCACAACTTCCAGCGCTACAACTAGTATCGATTGTCATGATATCAAATGGTAATTAAGTATAGTAATCAATTCAAGATTATATCATTTTATAAACGGAAATAATATTGAATTTCATTAATCAGGAAACGAAAGCAACGAGGCAACGTATCCTTTCCCGACTTTTTATGCCCACGAAACAGTCAGATTGGGTGGCCTGATGCAAGTTCATGAATCATATGCCGCGGGAGACAGATGTTTTTTTTATTATTAACCTGGGCTCGGTTCAATTTACATTTAATTTGATTAATTTTATAAATTCTAAAATTAACGATACTAGAAAAATATCATATTAATGAAAAATAAACCACTTAATCTAAGATATTACCCCTAGTCAAGAGATGTTAATAGGAGAACAGCTGACCTTATAGACAAGGCATCCACGGCAAGCTCAGCATTTTTTAGATATCCAGCGAATAGTATTAGTGCCATGAAATACCATACTTCCAGGCTGCATGAAATTATTTACCAAAAGTATAGTCATTTAAAGCCTTAATTATAAATTGGGTCGTAATTAATTAACAATCAAGGAGAAAGCGAGTTGCTGCTGTGTTAGGTTTCTTAATTACCAGAGCATTACGGCTGATGCCAGAGATAACTTCACAAATCCCCAGAGATTTTGAAAAGCTTTCCAAGAAAATCCAGTCCATGCTTCTCCGCAAGTTCCACTAAAAATATACAGAAGTTGAGCAATCACTATGAACCACCACGACGCGTTAAGAACCACGGCTGCACCCACCAGACCCCAGCCTAGTTTCAACATCAATAACCAGCTGAGTGCGGCATGGAAAACCAAGGCCACTGCCGCTATGACAGCCATAACCATCATCTTGCTTTGAGCTTGTAAGAACTTCGCAATCGGAAAGTTGATCGCGTAAGCAAATAGCTGCGGTATCATCCACACTGAGAACACCCCTGCCGCCTGTGATATCTCCGCTGTCTGACCAATAAGCTTCAATAATGATCCGGCAAAGATATATAAAAGGGTAAGTAAGACAGCGGTGGCATTAAGAATGACCCAAGATCTTTGCATGTAGATTCCTAGCATGTCCAGCTGCCCTGCTCCATAAGCCTGCCCACAAAGGGTTTCCAACGCACTCCCCATGCCAAGCTGCAGATTCAATAATCAAATATTTCTCATCAATCAAAAGTTGTAACAATATACTACCCATGTTGTGTATATATATATACACATAAAACGTCTGGGCAGGTATAAAATACAGGCAAAGACTGTAAGCGATCGACAAATCAATTGTACCATGATACCAAAAGAGAATCCAGCAATGACAGAATTCTCAACAGAGACGGCAGCTAGATCCAGAGTGCCAACATGTCCGGCGAGAAGCTGAGTGATACCACCGAGGGAGTACTGGCACAAGGTGGTGAAGATGGCAGGGGCGGCAAGATACCATAGCTTCTTGGACTCTACACAGAATTCTCTAGAGAAATCACGGACACTGTTGATTAGAGGGATGTCACCGGAACCAAGAGCGAAGGAGGCGGCAATGGAGGAGTTTGTTGATCGTAAGTGCTGATCTCGATTCTGGTGATCGTTTGATGGAGAGAGAAGTGGCTGCCTGCCATCCTCCATTCTTCGATCTCTTTGTTTTCTTTTTCAGTAAAGAGAGGACCGAGTCATTTATTTGGACTGCTTGAAGAGCTTATATAGTGTAGTGGTTCCGACAGATCTCTGATCTGCAAAGATCTCTGTTCTCTGTAAACTCGTCAACTCTTTCTTGAAGTATATTGGTAAATACTGGAGGATAGAAAACATAGAGGCGGCATATATTATGGTGTTTTATCAGTGCCGCAGGATAAAATACACATAAAAGAGACAAACTTATTGTATTTTACTGGAAAACATAGAGCTGAGATATAGAATAAATTTCTTTTAGTAATTTTGAAATAAGTTTTTCAAAATAGAAATTACAGATAAACATATTTTTTTTATACCCATTATGTATGCAAAATGAATATAAAACATATTACTAAAAAAATGTGTATTACTATATTTAAACAAATAAAGAAAAAATAAATCACATTAGGTGATCCTTTAATTTTGTCCTTATGAGGAAAATTATTATGTTTAAATTTCAAAATTGAACCAATATTATTAAAAACGACTATGTCAAGCTATCCAGACACACAATCAAGTCATTATCCTCTCACCCTTTATTCTATTATTGTATCATTGTCCCGTATTTTGTGGTCGGATTTTAATATAAAAAATATATTTGAATATTGATAATATTTAAAAAAAACGTGTCAAGATTTATTTAATATTGTGTTGACTTTTATAGTTCAAAACTAATTCATCCAACCTATAAAAATATATTTGATTAAAAAAAATTAAAATAATATATAAATTTTTTTCAATACTAAGATATTGAATTAATATGAATCAACTTGTATTAGTATGTCAAGTCAATGACTTAGATAATAAGATTATAATAACTTTATAGAAACAAATTAAAGAAAAATTATGAAACTTAATTATTAATCTATTAAAGAATAAAAATTTTAAGAAAATAATTAAATATATATAAAAAAAATTTGCTCAAAAACTGTTAAATTTGCAACTCAAATCATAAAACTAAAATAATCACATAAAAAATTACAGATTGCAATCCTCGACCAGCCCGGTAAATTTTAAATTGTACAGATAGCTGCAACTCGCACCATTGTTCTTCTGAGATCTTGGAAGTACTTGTCAGACCATTGTTAATCGAGTTGATACATTTTTATATATCTAATTGATTAGGTGATTGGGTCATCTAGAGTTTTCATACTACGAGTATAATAATGACGAAGGGAAGCTGATGAATCAGTTATGTCTACATAATTGTATCCGATGAATAAGTTTCTGGGTGTTTGTTGTTTTTTAGGTGTTTTTTTGCTTGAATTAATATTTTTATTTTTGATATAATACATTAAAAAACAAATAAATTCATGCAAACCTTTTTTGAAGCCACACACCCAGACAAGTCTAAAGATGAGCGTTTACCGATTCCACCCTAATCCACTGTTGACCACGGACCGACCCGAGCACCATGGCCTACTGCTCTCCCAATAAACGATCTAAGTGGATGTTTGAGGTTGTATTTTAAAAATATTTTTATTTTATTTTAAACTACAAGTTTTTATGATTTTAGATCATTTTCTATGTATTAATATCAAAAATAATTTTAAAAAAATATTATTTTGATTTATAAATAAAAAAAATATTTTTAAAATCAATCCGAACCACAATCTCAACTCTCAAGCACTCACGAAATGACTGTTTTTTCTCAGCCTCCCCTCGGCTCCCATAAGCCCGGAGGCCCGACCAAACACTGAAAGCCCGACCCGGGCAAGCAATATGATGGGAGCTGATCAGACCGAAGTGGGTCAGATGGAAGAATAAAGAATTGGAATCTGCGATGTCTACGTGATGGTGTCATGGATATGAATTAGGACCACTTGGACTTTGCAAGGGTTGACAGAGAGGGATCCAAGAAAAATTAGGACCTCTTGGCCGAAGTAAGTGAGAAATTAAGGCGATGCCACCACGTATGATTTTTTGAGCCACACGGGGTCTTGTCAAGGGATGGTTGGGATCCAAATAAATGTTCTAAGCAGTCGAGTGGTTGAATCTCACATGGTTTATGATTCCCCACATCACCAATGTTCTCAACTATAATTATAAAAACCATATAACAACGTAGTAATAGTGGAATTGGTCAAGTTGTCCGATAACCATGTTAATAAAAAAAAATATAATTATAAAAATCTGCCTTTTCGATTTGGATTCAATCCCATTTCCGCAAATCATTGTTACGATGTTAATTTTGTCTTCATCTTATTTGAACAAGTGATCTTTTTCAGTGACTATATACATGATGCGATTAAAAATAAAATATAAATATCATCAAATTCAACTTAAACTCAATATATATATATATATATATATATATATATATATATATATATATATAATGTATATATTATTAGTAGAATATTATTTTATATATATATATATAAAAAAATAGTTGGACAATGTGTTTTCATATGGATACCATAACTTAATGAACAAGATATAAATATTTAAGTTTTTATTTGATAAATAATAAATAAAATATAGGTATAAATAAGCTTAAATCGTACAATTATCGTTTTGTTATTACTTATAGCCAAAGTTTTCATAGTTGGCACAAAAGATTTGAAGTTTTAACCATGAATATAAATATTAGTTAAATTTACATATAAAATGATCTGGTTCAAAATGAAACCGGATCTAGTATAGCAATAGACTAGTTAATTTGTCCGGGCCGAGCAAATAATTTTTTTAATTATTTGGATTAAAATAATTAATAGATTTTGCAAGTCAAAAATAAAATATAATATATTTACATGCAAGGTTTGATATAATGAAGCACATTAACACATCATATTATAACAGCAGCAACATCAAAACTTAACATCTAAAAATATCATTACTATTATTGCTAAAATAATAAAAATTAAAAAATTATTCTGATGAGAAAAAAACTCGAAAATATTAATAAAAGAGGAAACAAGAAAAAAAACTAAAATTATTATTATTATTATTATTATTATTGCGTGAATAATAGGAAAATAAATTCAATAGAAGAATAAAAAAGCCCAAAAACATTAACAAAAGAGTAAACAAACAAAATACATTATTAGCTAAAAAAAATCATTTGACATGAAAATAAAAAACTAATAAAAAAACCAAAAGAAAGAACAAATGAAAAAAAAATAAGAAATATCAATTTTCAAATAATCATAAACACAAATTAAAATTTAAGAACAAAATTTTTGAAAAAAATGTTATCTCAACAAAAGAGAAAATAATAAAAATTAAAAACCAAAATTAAAGGCATATATATATATATATATATAAAAAAAAAAATAGGGATTATTTAAGAACTATAAAAAATTAAAAGAATTAAAAAAAAGAGTATAAGGACCAAAACAAAAACCAAATATATTATCAATTTCAATCAAATGGAAAAAATTTTAAAATCAAATAAAATATAACATCTATACATGCAAGGTTTGATATAATGAAACACATCAACACATCCTCTTATAACAACATGAACATCGAAACCTTAATATCTAAAAATATCATTATTACTAAAACAATAAAAATTATTAATTTACCCCTTGAAAAAAAATTAAAAACATTAACAGAAGAGGAAGCAAGGAAAAAAAATTAAAATTATTATTATTATTGCGTTAATAACGGAGGGGAAATTCAATCAAAGAAAAAAATGGCCAATAACTTTAACAAAAGAGCAAACAAAAAATGAAAAAAAAAATTATAAGCTACAAAAATCATTTGATGTGAAAATAAAAAAAAAAAACTAGTAAAAAACAACCAAAAGAGAGAATAGCGAAAAAAAACATAAATATCAATTTTCAAATGATCACAAACACAAACTAAAATTTAAGAACAAAATTTTTCAAAACAATGTTACCTCAACAAAAGAGAAAATAATAGAAATTAAAAACCAAAGCTAAGAGCACATATATATAAACATGGACAAAAATATGGACTATTTAAGAAATATTAAAAAATAAAAATAAAAAAATAAAAAAATTAAAAGTATAAGAGCTGAAATGAAAACCAAATAGATTATCAATTTCAATTAAAGGACAAAATTAAAAAAATAAAATCTTCTGTACCGAAAATATTAAGGGATTTAAAAGCAATCCGGAAATTAAAAGAATAAGAACTGAAATGAAAATTTAATATATAATCAATTTCAATTGAAGGACAACATTGAAACAAATCAAAACTTACATAACAGAAATAAGGATCATACAACATAATTCAAAGAGAAGGAACTGAAATGAAAAAAACAATAAATTCAGGGGGTTGACGTGTAGTTTAGGCTGAAGGAGAGAGAAAAGGAGGCAAAAATGTTCAATTGCTCACCCGCTCGTCTACATCCACCTTTGGATGCCACGAGCCACACGATGAAGAAGAAAACACGGCAGCGCATCTACGAAGATGCCAGATGGACATTTTATGCCATCGGACGATGACACACGCGCCACCCAAAGAGGGCGTGAGGCCAAATGCTGTCAAGTAGCATGCTCTACACGCGCCAATAGTAATCCAAGAAAAAAAAAAGATTGTCAATTTTCTCAACACCCCTACAACCAACTATTCAATTTTATCTTATTAGGAGACATATCTATATTTAGCTATTTTCAAAAAATATAAAATACCCGTGACACCCCTCTTGGTCAGAACTAATTTTTGTCTTTTTTCAAGGGATAGAAGGGTTATTTCACTGTGCAAAGCAATATAAAAAAGCAATAGACTGGTTACCGAAACCAGACCAAAAATGTACAATTACCATGTCACCCGTCCAGGCAGACCTAATTTTTGTCTTTTTCAAGAGATAAAATAGTTATTTTACTGTGCAAAAAATAAAAAATAAATCAATAAACCAGTGAACTGAACAAAACGAACCGACCAGGACTGAAAATTAAGCTATATTATTATGAGAAGTGTCAGGGCATGTGGGAAATGAATCAGACCCAATTGCAAGAAAGTTCAATGCACATAAACGAATGTCACAGGGGTCTTATATCCACATCACTAAAGATTTTCAAATCCAAGAACTTCAATTTGTAGCCAATGTAAACAGAAGAAAACCCTCGAAACAAGTCAGCATTAAGAAGAGCACGGATTGCAAAATGACTAATAATCATATTCAAATCGTCAAATGAGAGCAACATCAGGCAATCAACAGATAACAAAAGGGCAAGAAGCAATGCAAGCTACAAAACCATGTAATAAGCAAAATCCAAATAGGCTGTTCAATAGTGTCCCTAATCGCTTGAATTTCTCAGGAAAAAGAAGACAGTCAAAATCTTAACCTATGCAGTAAGCACAACAGCTCCACCAGCCTCTTTAATTTTCTTCTCAGCAATCTTCGAAATAAGCTTGGCCTTGACAACAAATGGTTGCTTCTCAGGTAAAACCCCCTTCCCAAGAACCTTGAAGTAGCCGAACTGAGTTACATCGATCATCGGCACAGTATCCTTGGTTGCCTTGTCTTTAACATCCTGTGGGACCATGGACCATAGCTTGTCGATGTTCACTATCGGACAGTAGAACTTGTTGCGGAGCTTGTGGAAGTAACGCATACCGACTTTACCAAAGTAACCAGGATGGTACTTGTCGAAGAGAATCCGGTGGTGGTGCATACCTCCAGCATTACCACGACCTGATGGGTGCTTCCTGTGCTTGCCGACGCGTCCATGTCCAGCACTGACGTGCCCTCTCTTCTTCCGGTTCTTCTTGAAGCGGGTTGTCATTTCTCGGGGGAGGGGTGGAGATCTGTTGTTTTGGGTTTGAACGGTGGCGGGTGGATCAGAGTGGGTGCTTAGGGTTAAAGAGATGTATATATTTACGATTGAAAATGAAGGGGAATTTTTCGGTGGACGATTTTGCCCTCTCATTTTGGAATGCGGTCGCGGCAGCTAGAAGTGGGTTTCACACTTTCAGTAAATGGGCTCCCCCTCTTGGGTTCCTTCCATTTCCTCTTCCTTTTTTCTTCCTTATTTTATTTTTATTTATCATCATATATTCATTATTAGAATTTTGTATTTTTTTAACAATGCATTAATAAGTATATTTTAATTAATTTTTAAGTAATTTAATTCAATTATATGATTAAAATTATGCCTTTCTAATTAGAACATATTGCCGTAAAAATGGGGTTACCAGGCGCTTATATATTCATAAATGAATAATATAATTCAAAGCATTATTCATTTAAAATTCATGGGATGACACAACATTTTATATACAAAATTAATACATTTAAATAATATTTTTTTAATTTTAAAAATTTTTATTTTTAATATCATCATATCAAAACAATATAATAGCACAAAAAAAAACACTTACAAATATAAATTTAATATTTTTCATACAAAAAATAATTTGAAAAATATTTTCAAAACATATCTATGAAAACCATCGAAATGGCAGCTTAATGGTCCCTTCACAAATAAACAAACTTTGATAAAAACATATTTCAAGCTTGTGATAACCAAATATCTAAGACCCTCTTTGCTGAAAAATCATTGTGTTTTATGGAAAGTGATTTCCATGTAAAGTGGATTGTTTCTTAATATTTGGTACATCCAAGTAAAATAAGTTGTAAATATTTTTCAGTGTGTTTGACTATATCATTTAAAATAAGCTGAAAAAAAATAATTAATAGTCGATTATTTTCAAGTTTATTAAAAGAATAAATAGGTCTTATGGGTAAAAAAAATTTAAATGTGAAATTGAAAAAAAATATGAATAATTTTATAAGTTATTTTAAATAAAATAAATAATAAAAATAAAATCTAACATGTAAAAAAAGTTGAAAGATGGTGGAATTTGAAAAAATATATAAATTATTCCAAATAAAATAAACAATTACCAAAATTGATAGATAAAATTTTTTTCATTAAAACAAATAAAAGATAAGCAAACAATGATCTAGTGAATATGGACCAAAGTTGATATATAAATCAAATTAAATAAAATTACAAGGGATTAAGTTCATAAAAAAATGATTCAATATAAAATTTATAGCAAACAAAAAATTGGATATTAAATTTGATATAACAAGACATTTATGATTTTTTCACATTTTTTTTTAAATCCAGTTAAAATAAAAGAAAAACATATTTTTCTAAAAACAAAATTAAATTTTTTCTTTAACTAAAAAGTCTTTATTGTTGATCAACTTTTATAATAATAAACAAACACAAAAAAACTTTTCATGAAAAAAACATCATCTAAGTCCAAAAGATTTGCTCACTAGAAACCACTAGTTCAAGTCTAATAATTATCAGGATCTTTGATGACAGGTAACTGGTTGTTCACTCGAGAATCCCATATAATTAATTGAGGTGTGTTTAAATTGATCTCGGCATTCACATTACAAAAAAAAGGCTGAAGCATTGTTATTGAAAGCTTGATATCCTTTAAAGTTCTAGCAAATTCACCAATTAATATATGTTTTAATATGCTAAATTGTTGAAATTGAATGTGAATGATGTCCTGACCATCGAATTGAGGTTTGATGTAATTGATGACTTGAGTTCGGCAATAGTTTTTTTTTCTCGTTAACTATTTATAATTTTGATTCAAGGTAATTAATAATAGGATTCATAAATAATTGTTTTATAACAGTTAGAATTTTGATAGAGATTTAATGTTTTTGTTTTGTGTTACCTTGGACTATTTACAATGTTTATGGATCTTGTAACCCATGAAATTGAAGGAAAAAATAAATATTGTGAAAACAATGCTGTCCAGAAAAAAAATCCTTCAATGTTCAATTTCCACACCATACAAATCTTCCACAATATATGATGGTCCACAAAAACATTAAATAAATATTTATTTTATATTTTTTATGTTTTATATTTCGGTATCACTAGAAATAATATTACAAATGAAAATTTTCCATAACAATTTTTTAATCTAGTAGTTGAATTAAAAAAATATATCAATTAAATAAAACTACATGTTTAAGAAATTGAATTTGTCACATTCTGAGGACCTGGCTTGTGGGTCCTGATATGCATCGAATAAATGAGAAAAAATATTTTTTTTTAAAATATTCTAAATGTTACTTTTATATATATATAAATAAAAAGTTGAGTTTACACAAATATATTCACATTTGTAGCCGATTAATTTTATAGGTGTAGTTTGTTTTTGCAGCCATGCACCTTTTAAGGATTTTGATTTATTTTTTAAAATATTTTTTTTTGGATTTTTAAATTGTTTTAATGTGTTAATATAAAAAAAAAGCAAGGTATTATTTTTTAACATTTTAAAGTGAAAAAAAAAGGTTGACTTTTAAAAAATGATTTTAAAAAAAAATTGTTTTAATATGTTGGTATAAAAAAAATATTGTCATTATACATTTTCAAGATACAAAACACTTTAAAACAAATCATAGTTACAATACAAAACACTACGCTAAGAGAGTTTTATAATTACGATTATATGAAATTTTTCAAAGGTTAGTCCTGAACTCTTAAGCATCCCTCTGTTTGAAAAAGTATATAGACATAGTAAATTTCTCATAAACTAATTATTTAACTCATGATTAATTGTGGTTCAAATATTGGTTTTTTCTTAAAAAAAAAATCTATGTGGACTTTTATGAGGTGTTTTTGTAAATAAACAAATCTCAAGTTGAATTCAAAGAGTTTATGCATATTTTTAATTAGATAAACTAAAAACTATTTATACAACAAAAGAAATTATCGAGCTTGATCCCTATCTAGCCAAGGTAAATTAGACAAATTCATGATTTGAACTATGAACTCATGGTGTGTTTTTAAGAGTGATGTTGAGCCCCATTATTTTTTAAAAAAATGATTCTTTTGTTTCAAATTAATTATTTTGGTGGTTTTGGATTTTTTTTTCATGTTTGATACATTGATGTCAAAAATAAAATTTAAAAAATAAAAAAAATATATTATTTTAATGTATTTTCAAGCAAAACAATACTTTTAAAAATAACTTTTAACACACTCGCAAATAGACACTTAATAGGATTCAACAATTTTTAATCTATAATAGACACATTTAAAATTAAGAATCAGGTAAAATATCGAAGTGATTGGAAAAAAAATCAAATACAAAAAAATTCATTATCGAATTAATAATCAATCAAATATTAAATGATAAGATTAAAAAAATAAGAAAGAAAAAATTATTTTTGCATAAGCACATTAAAGGTAAAAAAAAGTAGATAATGTTTTTTTTTCTAGCATTCCTTCATGAATGATGTTATCTTCATATACATTTTAGTCTAAAACTAATATTAAATACTAGAGAATCATACATGATTTAAAATCTTGCAATCATCGTAAATGTATCAAATTACAATGAGCATTTAGGAGAATAATTGTCCATTAATGATCATACTCTTTCAAGCTTTGACAAAGAAAATGTGATTTTTTTTTATAGTGAGAAATTTAATTCTCAACTCCCCATGAAGATAACAACATCAGAAATCATGATCTTTACCTTATTTTTACTAAATGCTTCATTGTCATCCCTAATAATGTTTTCTAAAATTCATAACATTTAGATGAATTTCATCATCAAGAACACATGATAAATAATTTTTACTCGTGATATCAAGTTGAATTTCAGCATTAAGAACATATGATAAATAATTCTTACTCGTGATATCAAGTGTCACAAACCATGTTTAGTGAGATTTGTCATGGTTACTATTACTCCATGTATCAAATATGATTATTTACTTGAAGATAGAAACGGGGAGCAATCATGATGGTAATATATTATGAAACTATATATTTAGAAACAAACAATATGCCTAATAAATAGTAAATAAAATAAATAAGAATGGTAGAGATAAAATGAGCAAAAAATAGTATTCTTATACCATATAATCTTGTAAAATACAATTGGACATCAACATCATCCTAACAATGCTTCTATTTATAATCTAATGTATATTAATACTTATAAGCCCATAAATTATAAAAGATGTAGTTTAAATATACATGACGATGATGAGTGAACATGGAATAAAAAGGTGAAAGAAGTCAAATAAACATTCATATATAATAGCTTGGACTTGAAAATACAAGTCATGTTTAGAGTTTTAGAGTATGTTTGGCAATGCAATAATTTTGCAAAAGTGTTTTTTAATTGAAAAATATCAGAAATGTAATTATTTTATTTATTCAATATGTTAACTCATAAAAATACCTTAAAAACATAAATTCTAAAAATTAATCAAAGAAAAGTCTAATGAAAAAAAATAAAATTACCCTAAATAGATAGAAGAATTTGTTCACCAAAAAAAATAGTTTCAGTGGGTTGCTAGAGATGGATGAGCCCAAGCTAACCTAGACTTATCAAACTTTTATCATGCTAGTTGGACTCAACTCTAAAACTAAAAATGAATAGATTGAAGGTTAAAGAAGAGATAAAACATGTTATCTGATCATTGCAAGTTTGCCACTTTATCCTTTTCTATTTGTTCGTAATAAAAAAATAATAAAATAAAAACATGAAGAGTTCCAAGTACAAAACCACAAAACTGTATAAAACTATACTACACATCTACATCTTTTAATCCAATCAAATTATTGTATTTCAACATTTGATCTCCTTGTTTTCTCTAATAATATAAAAGATCTATTTTGCAAAAACCATCAAGCCATGCATCTAAAGCCCTATTTGTTTAGTTGAAAATACTCTCTTTTTTTTAAAGTGGTTTTCTATGGAAAATACAATTATTGAAAGTAAGCTATTTTTTGATGTTTGGGTAGTGTCATAAAAAAAGTTGGAAAACACTTTTTAGTATTTGACTATGTCATGGAAAATTAAATGGGAATTAATTTGTCAATGTTCTATTTTTTAAAAGTTCATTAAAAGAATGAATACCATATTTTACAAATAAAAAATTGAAGGATGATGAAATTAAAAAAAAAGAAAAATTCATATATTATTTTAAATAAAATAAATAACAATCAAAACAGTAAAGCCATACATGACAAATAAAAAAAAATTTGAAAGATGATAAAATTAAAAAAAATATACAATTTCTTGAATTATTTTAAATAAAATAAATAATAAAATAAAAAACAAGGATCACATCTTATAGATAGAAGATTTAAATTGAGAAAAGGATAAGAGAAAGATAAATAACAATCAAAAGAATAAGAATCAAAGTTGATATAAAAAACATTTTAAATAAAATTGAAAAGGGATAAAATTAAAAAAATATTCAAAACAAAATATATAGCTATGGAGAGTGTTTCTTTATTCAAAATAAGAGGAAAATATTTTTCTGAAAATAAAACCAAAATTTTCTGAAACTTCTTACAAAACACTAATGGGTTTTTTACCAGGGTAAAAATTACATATATGTGGAGAATATTTTATTTTTCTTCATTAGTTTTTGTGTTTTTAAAAGATTAATTTTTTAATATATTTTTAAATAAAAAAAAATATTTTTAAAATATAATCGGTATCACAATCAAGTTAAAGTTTTGTAGTTGTGATTATAATATAAAGATTTTCAAAGATTTTTCTTGAAGAAAGCATCCTTACTATTATTCAAAGTTTTTTTTAACCAAAGGTTATTTTTTTTATATATTTGTTTATTTTAGTTCTATAGTTTTAAACATTGCCTTTTCTTAACAAATAAGTTTTAGTTAACCGTTAATTCAAGTCTATAAAGATTCAATAAAAAAAAAGAATTTCACATTTATTTTTCGTCTAACAGTATCACTCCAGTAAAAATAAATAAATAAAAAGATCATTATATGGGAAAAACAGAAAAAGAAAAAGAAAACTTGTTGCTGGGATTCAAACTGTGTCCTGGAAGCGAAACCCTTACTCGTCTCTCTTAAAGGCAATAATATTGTCAAAACCCCACATCGAGCGAAAAATGGACGCTTTCCAACAGCAACAGCAGCATCACGGATACATGAGACCCCCACCCCCACCGCAACCGCAACAGCAACAGCAACAGCAGCAAGTTCCACCGCCGCCGGCGGATCCCTACCACTACTACCATCAGTACCAGCAAAGACCACCGCTCCCTCCACAACCACAAGGAGGCACTTCATGGTACCCCAACCCTTTCCAATACAATCCACCACCACCACCATCACACTCTCCGTCTCCTCCACCTCCCCAGCAGTGGCCTCCTCCTCCTCCTCCTCCTCCCTCTTCTTCATACCCATATCCTACGCACCTTCCCCCTCAAAGCCACCACTTCCCTCCCCCTCGCCCCCTCCTGCCTCCACCAGCACAACCTCACTCTCAGGTTAATCGCCCGATGCTTAATCTTAAATCTATGCACTTTGTGAAGCTAGGTTTTTTTTGCTGCCTATAACTAGGGCTTTAATTTGGTCATTTTAGAGAGATTATGCTGTTTTATATGATATATTAGAAGAATATATTAATTGGTAACGAATTGCTTGTTTAATTTATTTCTGTTTGTTTTCAGGAATGGGGGAATCCTAATTGGGAGCAGCAACAAGCTTGGGAATATCCATCAGGTAACTACTTTTACATCCAAATGCAATTCCTGATTTCCTTTCCCTTTTATTGCCGTAGTTTGAATGGTGTAGCTTGGAATTTTGTTATCAGCATTGTGAATAAGAAAAAGAAAACTATAGACTAACAATATGAACTTTTCCTCCTCGTCAGCCTTGCGAGGAGTTTAGATTTTTTATTTCTTTTTAAACTATCCCTGGGGTTAACTTTGTAATGATTTGTGATAATACCAGCAGGACGTAACCATGTGGAGGATTGGGCTGCTAAGGCCAGAGCATGGGCAGCTGCCAAAAACAGTGCATTGGAGGATCAACATCCTCAGTCTCAATTTACAACAGGTGGCAGATCAGAAGAACAAAGCTGGTATTATGATCAGAATCCGCAAACTGTTGATACTCATTATCAAGGTGTTCAGCAGCAGCCATTTCCAGCGACAACTTATCAACAGTTTCCAGTTTCAGCTGCTCCGCACCAGCTGCCAGTAGCTTATCCACAGGAGAATGCATCTTTCAACATGGGACAACCTTCATATGTTTCTGATAGGGCTCAACCTTACCCTGGTGGAGCTGCAACTTCAAATGCAAGTCCATCTGTTCATCAGCAGGAGGTACCTTCTAGTTATTCTTCTGTTACAGGTAATAATTAATTTAGCATATTGTACTTGCATGTGAAGGTTGTGGCCAAAAACTGCTCCTATGGGACACTGTTTTTAACACTCTTGACCTTTTCATCTGTATGAAAAAAGGCATGCAAGACAAAGTGGCTTTGGGAGCTGTATTGCCTTTTTGATGAAAAAGGTTTAAGGAAAATTTGTTATTAGTTCCTGCTGTAAAAAGAAAAAAAGGGGATAAAGCACCATTAACTCCTATTGGAGTTACAAGTATTTGGGAGAATGAGGTCCACTGTTCTCACCAGGATCTTTAATATCTAAACCTACATCAAAATCTATAGATTTCATGCAGTGAATTGAACTTTGTACAAATAACATTTAGGAGCATGTTTATTGATGGCCGAGTTAAACTTCCATTTCTTCCCAAGGGTTTATATAGTATCGTTCATTTTTATTTTTCTGTTTGACCACTCAATTGTGTGGCAGGTAAAGAAGAGACTGGAGATCCAAAGGAGCAGCTTTACAGATCATTGCCTTTGCCCATCTCCTCTGCTCAAGAAGGACAGCATCATCTGCCACCGTCATTGTCTGCTATTGGTAGATCAGTTTTGACCGAGCAACCCTTTGCATATAGCAATCAGGTAGCTAATCCCACAGCTGATCTCAGTAATCAGCCTTTGGAATTTGCACCTGGTTTCAATTGTGACCATGATGCTCATGCACAATCAAGTTATGCTGCACATCATGATTCGGTAGGAACTGTGAAAGGCATTGGCTCTGCTGCACCCATGCCTTCAATTAGTTCCTGGACTCCTGCTGTTACAACTGGTGTAGTTTATCCTCCAGCTCTTCCACCAGGGCCTCAGGTTTTTTTTGGCTTTCTGAATATTGCAAACATTTCTTCAAAATTTAGAGGTCTTGCACTGATGTGTTAATAGCTGCTATGCTTATTCTGCAGGATCCTACCATAGTGCCCTCTTCTGTTTCTGGGCATGCTGCACCGCCATTTGGAAACTTTCCTGGAACAAGTTTTCAGCCCCCAATTTCACCTGGTGGTGTGCCATATGGTCTTGGTGCTGGAAATGCACTTCATCATACTGCAGGCTTCACAGATGCTTATGGGGTTTCTAACTTTTCTGAACGCCCCAAAAAGGTGGGTACACTCTTAGATTGGTTTGCATTTAACTAAAATGATTATTATTGAGTTGTGGAAAATTTTCCAGGCTTCTGTGCCTAATTGGCTTAAAGAAGAAATAATTAAGAATGCTTCTGTCATGACGAGGTCCTCTCTTGAACATCCTAGAGAGGAAATAGAATCCATGGAGGAAGAAGTTGTTGATAAATCATTTGAAAAGGGTAATCAAGCAGGTAGCAAAAGCATTGGTTCCCCAAGGTCGACTGAGGAAGAGGATGACGATGAGGTTCTATTGCTTAGCCTTTCAATCTTTTATTTACTTTGGTGTTTGTCTCCCATGCTAAAAGATTGTTTTCCCTTGCTAGATATGTTTCTTGATAATTTTAATGAGTTTTCTTTTCATGCTATTATCTCCACTTGATATTGAACAATGAACATCCTTTTCCCTGTATTCCTTGTCTTTCTGTTTTGGCTCTTTGCAGGATTATGTTGAAGCAGCTAGAACTGCAGCTATTAACCAGGAAATCAAACGTATCCTGACTGAAGTTCTTTTGAAGGTTACAGCTGCATAAATTCTATTGTTTTCTAATTATCTTCTTTCTCTGGTAGCTGTAACCTCCATGTTTTGATTAGGTTACTGATGAGCTGTTTGATGAAATTGCAACGAAAGTTCTAGATGAAGATGACCTGATAATTGAAGGTAATCATGCCATAACATCCGAGTCTTCGTCCATACCTATACATCTTTCTCTAACTACTTATGTATGTTAACTTTATTCTGCTCTTTAAAATCTGGTCTATGATGACCTTTTTCGGCTTTGCAGTTGAGCACCAACCGGTCACTTCAAATCAAAAGGTACCATCACCGTCAAGCCAAGCTATCTCAACTCCAAAGGCTTCTGCAAAGGTTCTAGTTCCTGTTAAAACCAAGGAATCTGAGAATGAAGATGTCAATGAAAAATCTAGTTCCAGCTCTCCTGGAAATGTTTTGGGTCTTGCTAACTATGCTTCTGATGAAGATGATGAAATTGAGAGTTCCAGCATCTTAAATTCAAGGGAGAATCGTGTGACTCAACTGTTGGCCATTCCAGAGAGTGCTGAAGACATGAATGATGCAGCTGAAAATGGCAATTCACAAGTAGAACTCGGAAAGAACTCTGGAGCTACAAATTTAGAGGGTGATCTGAGCAAAACATGTACAGTTGGTTCTGATAATAAAATCAATGGTGCTTTTAGTGAGTTGAGTGAGCATGCACATTCCAAGGTAGTGTCTGGAGTTAGACATGTTGAGATTAGTGTTAATGGTGAAAAATTACTAGAAAGTAATGACAAGGCTGTGCCCAAAGCTACAATCAGAGAAAATTCCATAATGAAATCTGAAAGAATTGGTGAAAGTGTCAACATGGAAAAATCAGTGATGGATTATTCTCAGGCTAGGGATACCAGGGTGAGACCAGATCAAGACAGTCGACACGAAAGTAGAAGTAGTGGGAGTATGCCAGATGAGAAGGGGGATGATGGTCATAAGAAACATGATACAAAGCATTCGAGCAAGGAAAAAACAGATGATCTGAATGGTTCAAAAGGGAAAAGGAGAGAAAGAAAAGATAAGACAGGAGAGAGTGCAAAGGAATCAGAATCAAGAAGAAGGTCTTCTCATCCTGAAGTTAAGGAGGACGGGAAAGATGCAGTAAAACTGAATAGATCTAGTGTCAAAGAAGATGCCACCAGAAAGAGAGATCATGCAAAGGAAAAGGAGGAAGATAGAGCAAGACATAAACCTACCAGTGACTCTAACAAGCACAAGAGAACACGTTCCTCTTCAATCAGCGGTAGGGGTAGAAACAGCAAGGACAATGATTCAAGTGATGAAGCATCAGATGATTCTAAGAGGTTCACCTCTGAGATTCTGCCTGTGCCCCTTTTTCTTTCTTTCTGGATTTGCAGTGTGGATGCTTATATTCTTTGTGCTGCAGGAAACATTCCAGGAAACGACGCTCTTCACCATCACCTGTCAGATCTAGCAGAAGGTACTCATATGTCAGAATTTCATTTTTCTTATCGTATCTCCTATATCTATACTTCTCTACCCATTTTAATATTCATTTTTTTTATGTGGTACTATTGTGAAACTACAACATGTCCATCATTTAATGAACATGGAACGAGTGAATAACAGTTTAAATTAATTTTAATATGCTTGTTTGGACCCAGGTTTTTGTTTGTATAAATGCTTAGTGGATTCTTTGATGTTTTCTTGTCAGTAATTCGAATCTAGTATGTTTTTTGGTAATGATTTTTTCTCATTGACAATTCTTATTTAGTTTCTTGTGATATTTTTCAAGTCCGCCTTCCTTGATGCATGCACCGGTAAAGTAACCTAGCCCGCTCACTCTTTTAATGGAAGCAAGCAAAGTTGAAATTCTTTGCTTTTTTTTGCGAAGAATTAGGAGTTATTTTATCAATAGAAGAAAGGAAAGAAAAATAAGAGTTGTGGGGTGGAAAGCAGCTGCAATTTCACCATCTTTATACTTTTAGATGTTTGTATAGACAACTATGAGAGAAATAATTGTGCCTGTGTCGTTATCAAGTGAACTTCCATGTTTCAGATAAATTCTTACTGTGCATATTCCATTATCAAGTTGATATGTTTTGACTTATTGATAGGATGCGGAACCAAAATTCGTACAATGATCCAGAGATACTGAGCCACGGGACAGATTATAGGCACTTTTTTTGTCCTCAATTTTTAGTGTCTGCGAGGTTCAAACTCACTGTTGGCTCGTGGCCATGTTTGACATATTATATGATTTCATCTTTGCATTTCCTGTCTGCAGTGAACATGTTCATTGTATGTAATTGATCATTCATCTGCCCCCCCTGAACATAGTTCCTTTTATTGTTATCTCTATAGGTTATAAAAATCCTGAGCAATGGGTGTCTTGACCTGGTTGTAGTTTGCAGCCTCTGTTTAGTACATCGCACAATTTTCTTCTTGTTAACCACCTCCATCACCTATCTAAGCATCACTTTGTTTCATGTCTTGGGTTTAAGTACTCCTTCAATCCTGTAATAAGTGGCCGCTTTATTTTGTTAGTTAGAAAAAAGCAAAATGTAAGAATTTATAATTTTATGCCCTTATATTGAAAAAAAAAGTATAACTTCAATGGATATTTCTACCTTTTCAATTAAAAAAATAAATTAGAGATATGTTGCCTCGATAACATTGGGTGTTTATATATGTATATTTCTCTTGTAGTTGGGCTGGATTCAGCAATGTGGATTTAATGTTTTCTTGAAGGAAACCAGGGGTTGGGGTTGGGAGGTGACTTGGATCTCAAAAATTAATTTGTTTGGGTAAAAAAATGCCACGTATGGATCCGTGTTTCTTATGATAGGCTCTGGTCATATACGTTGTCTTTTAGGGTAAAGCTTGATTGTGTTTGGTAGTCTATACATCCTTGTTATGGTCATGGTAGCAAAAGTGTTTACGCAATTCGAAATACTTGTCAAGTTTGATTCTGGACGAGGCTAAGCATTTCTCTGTCCAGCTGTGTGTTTTCAACTCACCAAATAAGTATGATGGGTGTTTTGATTTCTAGAAAAGTATCGCGGTCACCTCATAGCAAGCATTCTCAGCGCAGGCATTCTCCCTACTCTTCTCTTGAGACCACAAGGTATGTTGCCATGCAATTCAAGATTAAGATTGTGTTAGTGTTTCTGAGACATGCCCAACCATTTGCTGCAAAGGTGAAAGCATCTAGTTTCTGGTTTTTGAATTGCAATATTACCTGGTTCATAGCTGTGCTAATTTCTTGCAGGAGAAGGAGATCAAGATCCCAATCACCTGTCAGGCGACACAAATGATCTTAACTGAGGATTCCTTGGGATGATTCAGGCTCTGAAATGCAAGGCAATTCTCTTTGAAGGTTTGGGGAGATCTGACAAGTCTTTTCTGAATTCGGGATCTGGCTTAAATTCCTTGGCAGTCAGGGGATATGAAGTTTCTGATATGTCGGTCTGACATGCAAAGCTGGTTATGGCTTTGATGGGGTGCTCAGTGAAGGTTCTGTCTATTCTAAAATTGTTACGTGCTATATTCTGATTGATCGCATGCCGTGGGAAATTTTGCTGTGCAATATTTAAGTTTTAGTGCTTTTATCACTGAACAGGAAGACAACCTCTGCATTATGTATGTTTGATTCAGGAATTTATCAGCTTAGATAATAGCTTAATTACAATCAACTTTGAGTGAAGCAATTCACACAGGGTGCAATGAGTGAGAGGAGGGGAAATCTGATGGTAAAACTTTGAAATGACTGGTAGTTCTTCGAATGAGGGGGGAAGATCAAGTTGAAGTATTTTTGCTCATTATTACCCCTCTGTAAGTGTAACCATTCACCCAGCAAAGTGTTCAATGAAGCCCTCCCCTTGTCAAGTTAACTGTTCCACCTGGAAGATATAAGATGGTATGTGAATTTTGAGATCATGGTTTTCTAAAATTTATTTTTCAAGCTTTTGTTTACCATTATAAAAGTTGAGCAAAAAAATATTTTCCAGTCGGAAAAATAACTGGTTTTATATTAAGGAAATTGGTATTATTTTTATTTTCTTTTGGATGGAAAACACTTGAAAAAATATGAAAAACTTGAAAACATTTTGTTATCTGTTGATTATATCAAATTTGATTATTTTTTGTTATATATTTTGGTTCGATTTATTTTACAATTTTGTATCTTAGAATTTTATTTAACTTCTTTTTTTTAAAATGTTTTATTGTTATTTGTTTTTTTTAAGTTTTTTTTAGTTGAAACTCTTTATCTATCAAATTTAGTTTTTATTTATTTTAATAATTTCTGAATTATATATATATATATATAATTTTGATATTTAATACAAACACATTTACATATTTTTTTTTAAAAAAAAATACTCTTGAAATTAGGTCATTTTGAGTTAAGTTTTTTAAAGCTCAAAAGATGTTTTTATTAAAAACTACTTTTTTCACTAAATCCTATAACTAATGCATTATTTTTCAAGTAAGAATCGTGCCTGGTTGGAGTGTTAGTGGTGATTATTTTTCAAAAAATACATTTTTTTTGAACTTTGTATTCCGGCTATAGAGTATAACCATTAATTTCCTCGTCTGTTTCGAGAGAGAATCATGCTATGCTTCCTGGACCTTGATTCACGCGCTCATATAAATATAATCTTTCATAGTGCTCTTAGAACAGAAGCAGTGCAGTGCACCTCTTCATGGCTAAACTTAGTTACCAATTTCATGTTAAAAAAAAAAATCATTTTGTTTTCCCAGATCCATAAGAAATTGCGACTAATGCTATCACTGCTAAAAAAAACGACGCCTCAATACCCACGAATTCTTTTAGGAGATGAGTGATTTTGATCAATCACGTACATCAAGCTTTTCATTCTGATCTTGTAAATCTATACTCACAATATGTAAGACAAGAGCTTGGTAAAGATCCATGTGTAGAGAACTGCGAAGATAGCACCGACAGGAATTGTCACTGCCCATGAAACCACGATTTCTCTCACGGTTTCCACTCGAACATTGTTCAGCCCCCTTGCAAAACCTACCCCCATCACTGCACCCACCAAAGTATGCGTTGCAGAGATGGGCAGTCCCAGCTTCGATGCAACTAGAACCACAGAAGCCGCCGCAAACTCAGCCGCAAATCCCTCTGGTTGGCGTGAGCTCGGTTATCTTCTTCCCAATTGTTGCTATCACTCTGTATCCCCACACCATCAGCCCTGCAACTATACCAAATCCTCCCCACGCTAGAACATCTAGTGGAATCACAATATCTGTTCCGCTGGCACCGCCATGCAGAATAGATAATGCAGCAGCCAAAGGACCTATAGCATTGGAAACATCATTTCCGCCGTGAGCAAATGACATGAAGCAGGCTGAGAGGATCTGCATGTATCCGAAAACTCCATAAACTATTTCCAACTGGGTACCCTTCGGTCCTGCAAAATCAGAGAGAAGCCCTGATATTTTTAGCGTTCTCTTTCGGCTCGGGTTGTGTCGAACTGGCTTTCACCAGGAGATGGCCAAGCTGTTTCCGGATAATTCTGTCAACTAGGAAAGCACCAGCAGCACCACCGGCTAAAGCCTGTGCTAGAGCCAAAGGAAAGATCTCGCTTAGAGGAAAGGCTGCGAAAGAGATTCCAGTTACACCCAAAAAGACAGCAATTGGTGCGGCTGCAGCCGCAGCTTGTCCTGGATTTGGAGCGCTGTACACGAACTACAAAAGTTAAAGACGGTCAGAATTTTGGAGTACATGAATGCCAATGACCCGGATGCAAATATTTTCAGAAAAAAATTTGTCCTTTGGTTGAATGCAATATTACCGAGCTTTAACTGGTTCAAATCAGCAAGTGTAAGGACATACCCTGCGGATGAATTTGTACACGAGAAACGACACCATTGCTCCCATCAATGGCGAGATCACCCACGATGAAGTCACCCTTGCCAGAGAACTCCAGAAGACAGCACCAGGCCCCCCATAGACAAGACCAAATCCAACCATTGATCCTATTATACAGTGAGTGGTAGAGACAGGCCAACCGTAGTATGATGCAACCTGGACAAGTCATAGATGACAAATACACTAAATATATTAGAGAATAAGCAGATTCAGTTTCAGGCTGCAGAGTTAACAGAAATATAAAATTGATGTCTCAAGCAACTTGCGCTGGAAGGAAAATTTCGCTATTTTAATATGTTTCTGTCTACCTAGATATGGTACGAGGAGTGCCAATACATACAGTTTCTTCAAGAAATTTTATGCTCTTACCAGATTATAGCTATCTGCTTGATAATCTTGGAAACCAGTATTGAAAGGTCTTGAAAGTCACCAACAACTACAAAATGTGGCATTTGAAGATTTTCTTGATATTAGCAATATGAGAATGCAATGCCTATGCATGAAAAGGGAGCTACGATTCTGAATTTGGTTGTTCTGGAGCATAAAAGGAAGTCAGCAGAGTTATAAACACAATACCCCCAACATCTGTTTTGTTAGATTAAACAGACTCCCAAGAATTTTTGTACATGAATCCTAGTCCTATAGCTGTTCATGAAGAGCCCGCAAATCCTTGTTATTAAAAGCATCACCTAATACTCATCATTGTATCCTCATACGAATTGCCGAATGAAACCGTTTCCCTGTTAGTCCCCTTTTCGTCTCAAATAGGTTGAGTAATTTCATTGGTTCACAAGTTATTAGATTTCCGATTTCGGAGATACAGAGACTTTCTGGTGTTTCCTGCATCCCATATGGATGCGGCAACACACATATAGAGTTCTACGAATCAAGAAGTTTTTCACAACAATCATCCCCATATTCTTATGGTATTGGTTGGTCTCCAAACAGTCGAATCAAGATTCTAGTATCGAGACCAGCTATATACTTGCGTGTTTAGTTCATTTCTGTTATCAGAAAGGACCAGGTATGTTATGGCATGGCTATGAAGGCTAGAGGCACCATTAGGAGCTTATCATTGTTCATTCTATACCTTCAAAGAGTTGTCTTTCGTTTACGAGTTACTAGTGATATGTTTTCATCACTCAAATTAAATGCACAACTCTTTGATTGAATTATATCGTATATTCCTCGAATGAATTCAAACATATTCCTCGAATGAATTCAAGCCTCGTACAAAACGTAAGATACCTGAAGGAATTAAAGGGAGGAAAAGCTGTACGCGAAGGGCACCTGCAACCAAGTACCAGCAGCAGCCAGTGAAGAGAGCAATCCTGCAAAAAGCAGGGTATCCCTTCCCTGAAACACGTTAGCAACGAGAATTCCTTTCTGCATTGTATTGGTCACATGAGTACCCATCAGGAGCGCTCCTGAAAACTCCAAAATAGCTGCAGTTAACACTGCTTGCCGCAGTGTTAATGCCCCAGACCCCACAGAAGTCCCCATGGCATTAGCCACATCATTGGCACCTATGTTCCAGGCCATATAGAATCCAAATAACAGTGTCACATACAATAAGAACTTGGTTTTCAAGTCCAAACCCTGTCCCAAAGTCTTCATAAAGAAGGGCAGACTGAGAGCAGCAAATGCTATCAATATTGATATAGCGGAGGCTGTTCCTGAGGATATATCAAAGGCCCGAGCCATTCCAGGAGAGTCATCTTCCTTGCTTTCCACCGTTTCTTGATGTTTCCTGATTTGAATTCCTTCGTTTCTATCTTCCTCTCCCCCAGCTTCTGTTAGAGAATAATATAAATCATATTCTGAGGTCTCACTTAAAAGCTTAAGCTTGTAAGTGAGACCTCAGAATATGATTTATATTATTCTCTAACACACTCCCTCAAGTGAAAGCCCTTTGGGCTTGAAACTTGCACACAGGCCCACTCTACCTTGTGCTTGATTTTTATCAAATAGAATAGGGGTGGTGAGATTCGAACTCGTGACCGCTGGGTCAACAAGGCTCTGATACCATGTTAAGGAACCATCTCACCTAAAAGCTTAAGCTTGTAAGTGAGACCTCAGAATATGATTTATATTATTCTCTAACAGCGGCAACACACATATAGAGTTCTACGAATCAAGAAGTTTTTCACAACAATCATCCCCATATTCTTATGGTATTGGTTGGTCTCCAAACAGTCGAATCAAGATTCTAGTATCGAGACCAGCTATATACTTGCGTGTTTAGTTCATTTCTGTTATCAGAAAGGACCAGGTATGTTATGGCATGGCTATGAAGGCTAGAGGCACCATTAGGAGCTTATCATTGTTCATTCTATACCTTCAAAGAGTTGTCTTTAGTTTACGAGTTACTAGTGATATGTTTTCATCACTCAAATTAAATGCACAACTCTTTGATTGAATTATATCGTATATTCCTCGAATGAATTCAAACATATTCCTCGAATGAATTCAAGCCTCGTACAAAACGTAAGATACCTGAAGGAATTAAAGGGAGGAAAAGCTGTACGCGAAGGGCACCTGCAACCAAGTACCAGCAGCAGCCAGTGAAGAGAGCAATCCTGCAAAAAGCAGGGTATCCCTTCCCTGAAACACGTTAGCAACGAGAATTCCTTTCTGCATTGTACTGGTCACATGAGTACCCATCAGGAGCGCTCCTGAAAACTCCAAAATAGCTGCAGTTAACACTGCTTGCCGCAGTGTTAATGCCCCAGACCCCACAGAAGTCCCCATGGCATTAGCCACATCATTGGCACCTATGTTCCAGGCCATATAGAATCCAAATAACAGTGTCACATACGATAAGAACTTGGTTTTCAAGTCCAAACCCTGTCCCAAAGTCTTCATAAAGAAGGGGAGACTGAGAGCAGCAAATGCTATCAGTATTGATATAGCGGAGGCTGTTCCTGAGGATATATCAAAGGCCCGAGCCATTCCATGAGAGTCATCTTCCTTGCTTTCCACCGTTTCTTGATGTTTCCTGATTTGAATTCCTTCGTTTCTATCTTCCTCTCCCCCAGCTTCTGCGAAAGATGATACACTGGCCAAAGGGTGCGTGAGTTCAGAGTTCTTAAGTCTCAAGATGGGAAGAAAACTCTTGGTTGATCGCTTCTCGTGAGGCTTGAAAGGAAGAGTTTCTTTCACGAGGAGGCTGGATTCGTTGGAAAAGAAAGAAGAGCAGTTTCTGTGTAGATAGAAATGGGAGTTATGAAGGCCATGGCCTTCTGGTGAGATTGTAGAAGGTGATAGGGTATATGAGGGAGTCATGTGTAGGAGTAAACGGTAGAGAGAGAGAAGAGAGATTCGGATATGGGATTATTCAGGTAGATTCTTGGCCATGGAAGAATATTTTGGCAAAAAGGGAGAAGGAAGGGCAGGTGGTGGTTAAAGGAGTGTCCATAGTTCTCTTCTTGTCTGCTTGCTTTGGTCGATTCAATGAGGGTGGAGGGTGTCCACTTGTCTACGCCCAAGTTTGTAGCCAGAAATATTAGCCGAAAGAAAGAAAAGATTTTTATGATTTATCCAAGAATAGCATTACTCCCAACCCCAAAACAAAGTTGGTATCTTTTCTGTATACATTGTTAAGAGCTTGTTATTAAGTGATTTTTTTTATGATTTATTTATAGAATAGTTTCATGTTTGAGTGTTGTGGTTATTAATATAATAATCATTGAAAATTTATATAATTATTTATTTTAAGACTCGTGAAATTAGTTAAGATACACGCACGCAAACTGATCTGAAAACCAAGTTAATAAAAACAAAATCTAGTCTCTTTCCACTCGTCTTATAGGATTGGATGTCAACACTGTAAAGAGTTTAAGCATAAAATAAAATTAAAAAATTAGGTTTAAGAAAAACCATAATTTATGGGTTTTTTTTTTAACATGATCTTATTAAATAAACACCATTAAATTTACGGTTGAAAGAAGATACAAACCGCACCATCCATATAAGTCCAAACTTACATTCGTCAACACAAATAAAGGGATTGTTTAATTATATTTTATATTATAAGAATTGAGTAATTGTTTTTTTATAAACTACAATAAAATATAATACACTCCTTTTATTACATTAGCAAATTAAAACAAGAACTAAAATGAATCCCATGCAAAATATATGTTTTTATAATGAGAATGCCCTTCAAGATATTGTATAAAAACTTATAAACCTCCTAGAAAAACAAAGTTATTCGTATTGATATTTTAAATTTATAATAAGATCTAGAGTTTTTTTACTTAACTTTATTCCAGTCAATTTATTTATTCACAACGTGCATCCCTTGTAAGAACTCGGGACAACCAGAATTTTACTTATTCACATGGATCCACAAAATAATTTTTTGAGAGGTGATATTTCCTGGCATCCAAAATAAATAATATTTATATTATTTTCTTGTTCTTATCTTTATTCTCTTGTAAATTGTTTTTTATTTTTTTGTTCTTGATGCTTTTTTTAAGAAACTATTATACAAAAACTAAAAAAGTGGTGTTTTACTGTATCAATTTTTTTTATTAATGATTATGTTTTCTACTCTATGTAAAAAAAACACGTTAATAATAACTAAACATTCATTTTTTTGCGTTAAAAAAATAATTATTGTATTTGTAACGAGATGTTGAATCAAAGATGCAGTCTCGAAGTCTCTCTCTTCTTCCTCGAAGCGATTTCGAGATCTCTTACAGTCAACCTTTTCGGGAATTTAAGTCTTCATGGTTTTAATTCTCAATTAATATTATTAAAAATAATGGCAATTATTTCCTTTCAGTTATAAAAAATAAAATGAATTAAGAATCAACACAAGTCTTGCAAGACAGCAACAACTTCGAGATTTTTAAGAAAGAAAGAATACCAAGAATGAGCAACAGAGCAGAAAGATAGATCAATAAATGGATTCTATGAAAGCAAAAGAAAAATAAAAAGTCATGTGAGAATATATATATATATATATATATATATATATATATATATATATATATATATATATATATATATATATATATATATATATATATATAAACATTAACATTAAAATTATAAAAATAAGCTATAATAATATGATGAATGGAGGTTGATTTTTACTTGGTTTCTATAATAATAAGTTAAAACTATTTGTTTTATGTATTTTTTGTAAAGTTGAACCAAACTACTCACTTCATGCTTTTCATTTTCTTAATCTAATTTCCTCTAAAACATTGCTAGGAATAAGATTTTAATCATAAATTTTTTCTAACTTTTTCTAATTCTTTTTTAATTCTTTTTAAGTGAAGAATTCTATAATTTGACATTAGTTCATATTTGATGGAACAAAATCATAAAATCATGAGGTGAGAAAACATTAAGAAAAACTTTTGAATAGAGAACCTAATCGTTATTTTTAAAAGAAAAGGTCAGATTAGAAAACAGAGAGATTAACATGAATGTTTGTAGGGATTGTAATTTAATTCAAACTCAATAACATTAATTTTTGTTTTTTGATAATTACATTTATAATAAGTAATGGATAAAAAATAAATATGTGAAACTTGAACCAAAACATGATAAATATTTATAATATATAAATATGTATTAAAAATTCATATTAAATCATATATCTATATCTATATCTATATAAAATCCCAATTGCTAACTAGACTCGATGAAAAATCGAGAGCCCAATATTATTACTTTTGGGCCTTATAGTGAGCAGTCTCAATTTCACTTCTTTTCGTTTTTTTTTTCTCTCACCTCAATTACTTAATGGATTAACTCCATAAAAATAATAAATTATTTATTAGTTGCTAGAAGATTGATCCAGAAAATGTGTGACGTGTCACGTGACAAGTGATCCACTTTATAAAGTGGAAACTTTTTAATATTATATTTTAAAAACGTTTCTGATATTTTTTTATTTTTCTTAAACATTATTTATTTTTTGTGAATTTAAATGTACTAATATTAAAAATATTTTTTAAAATAAAAAATACCTTAAACAAGCATAAGTAACTTAAAGAATCTCTCATGGGGGGTCTAAATGGGCCCACACTGCAATCCAGAGAAACCGAACCACGCGCATGCCTCCATGAAAATCTGAAGCACCAGGCAACTTGTTTGGTTCGTTCTTCACTGGCTTAATTTGTCCCCTATATAATTTTTGGAAAAAAAAAACATTTTTGAGAGCCGGTCTCGTTGAGCCACAATAATTTTTGGAATATATTGAAGGAATTAGTGCTGATTGTCATCGTGTTCTTAAAATATTTTTATTTTTTTATATTATTTTAATGTGTTAATTTAAAAAACTCTAATATTATCTGTATTCCAAACCAGCCAATTACCCTAGAACATTTACAGGAGAAATGTGTGGGCAATTAGGGACCAGAGAATACTTTTTTATTGTGATTTTCACTGCATCGGGTTCCGATCTTGTGTGATGGAATATGTACTTCCAAATTGAAGCGGGCGGGAGTTAAAAACAACAATCAAACACGGAAAATAATAGCCATGAAACTTGCCTTATTGAAGGTTTACAATAGGCTAGTAAACAAATATACATTTTAAAATTCAAATAAAAAAAACTATAAAATCTAAAACAATGTAGAAAATCCGAGAAAAAAAAATTATTCAAATCAAGATCTCAAGTAAGGATTTCTATATCTCAATATCCGATATTCTCGTGTTGTTATAAAAGTTATTAAAAACAAATCCATAAATTTATAAAAATTTAAGTTGAATAAGAAAATATTGTCTTTCAAGATAATATTTTGGTCTTGAATGACCAATCCTTTTCTTGTATCGAGATATGTCCTATCCATTCATAAATACATTTCTAAGTTTTTTTATATAATTTCTTTGGAAAAAAATCATTTTTAGTCCTGATAAAAATAATTAAAAAAATAAAATAAAAATCATTTTGATATATTTTTAAATAAAAATTATTTTAAAAAATAAATTCAATCACCGTCAAACATGCCATGTAACCTTGTCTAGACTTGCACCGAAACTTCCCATGCCAAACCTTTTGGTATATATTTTTTTTATTTATTTTCTGTTTTATTTTTTTATTTTTTTATTTTTATGAGACTTTTACGTGTTTATTACGTACACATTACATAGTATGTCATTTTTATTGGTCCACTGGAAAATCAAATGAATTAACCTGGGTTATATGATAGAATTATATCTCTTTGTTAATGTTTAAATCCGCTTCCTTTCTCTTTTTAGAATTTCTGTTATCAATATGGTTCTTGCTTTAAGTTTCTTTTTATTCTCCTTTTCTTATCGACGTTTTAGCTTTGAGGCGGGGATGAATGGAAGGTCATGCATTCAAAGATACTAGTCTATTGGTTTACGGTCATAAGGATTTTTTAATAATGTTGATAATCTTGAAATCTTTTGACTTAACTTTTCATTTTAGGTGAGTTTCTAATTAACTCATATAAAAATTAATTTAATATAAATTAACTGATTTAACTGGTTAAAAAAAACCTAGATGATTGGTAAAAACATGAATCAACTTGTAAAAAAATACTAAAAAAAGTATTTTTAAAAATTTATTGAGATGATAATACATTAGATAACGTGACATAAAGTATAAAAGTAGTTGTGGAAAAAAGCAGTAAAATTAATGTTTCAACTTATAACTCATTCGGGTGGATCTTCTATACCGAAGTTAATATTTTAAATTTACACTTTTAAAATTTATAACTTAGATTTAATTAGGAATCTTAATTTTCAAATAATTTAATATTAAATGATAAAATTTAAAACAAATCTCAAATTAAAAGCTAACCGAAAAAAGAAAAAGCGTGGAATTGAAAAGAAAAAAAATAATAATCTTAAACAAAAAAAAAAAGAAATTAAAATAAAACAAATAAGGGAAAAATCAAAAGGAAAAACAACTTGAAGAGCTTACATGAAATGTGGAGGGTCAGATATGACTTTTTAGAAGGAAAAAGAAAAAGAGAAAAAAGAGAAAAAGTCGGCGGCCCATCAAATGTTTGACAGCTACTTGTATTGTACAAGGAAAAAAACTGAGGCCGACACGAATTGAATGAAAAACAAAATAGCATTTTCAATTACAAGTTAGCATGCTGCATTTTAGTTTTAAAAATGTTTTGGAAAAAACTTATTTTTTTTATATTTTAAATTAAATTTATTTTAATGATTTTAGATTATTTTTATGTACTGATGTCAAAAATAATTTTTTAAAATAAAAATAATTTTTTAAAATAAAAATAATTTTTTAAAATAAAAATATTTTTTTGAAATATTTATAAAAATAATATTTTTAAAAGCAACGTCAACCATTCAAACAAACACTTATCAAGAGTACAGCTGTGGTTGCTTTTTATTTATAAATACATTAAAATGTTTTTTATTTATTTTTTACAAATTATTTTAACATCATCACATAAAATTATCTAAACAAACAAAAAAAAATAAAATAAAAAATTAAAATTAATTATTTTCAATTATTTTAGATCATTTTCATGTACAAATATCAAAATAATTTTTTAAAAATAAAAAAATATCATTCTAATATCTTTCTTAATAAAAAAATACTTTTAAAAATTAATTTAAATACATTTTCAAACAATCACCTAGTCAAATACAAAGGTGCGTACCGGGGAAGGGGTAGGGAGATTGAAAGAGAGACTCTCTTTTTTTCCAACCAAGGAGACCGGGTACTATGACATCAAAGATTATCTTAGCCATATGATTGAAAAAAAAAGAGTTGCGTGGATAGAAAAAGTGGTCAAAATATTTAAATATTTTTAAATGCTAATGAAAAGAGATTATATAGAAAATATCAAATATTTTAATAAAAACAATTAATCCCAAATCAAATCAATGATGTTAACCCGATCTGTGTTTTAGATGAATTCCTAGATCGGATGCACCCGTTTTGCCATCACTTTCTCCTGCCCAAGTTACCTCCTCGGACCCTCTCCCAAATTAAATCACTGTTCGCCTGAGATTCCAAAATGAGATTCCAAAAATTTTTTCGATGAAAAATACGAGAGAGCAAGTCAATATCACGATCGCTCGGCCTTGGTGTTGACACGTGTGGCCTCACGCGCTTTTAAAAAATTCAGGGAAACGACAACCGACCCCTCGCTGTAGCCTCTACATTGAGCAATCGAACTAATTGGGTGGTGGAGTTTCGGACAATGAGGTTTCCTCCATGCTATTTACAAGTGGCTAACTGGGCCCATGCCACGTGTGAAAGATGTTGTCTGGTCAGGATTTATAACCACACACCCACTCCTCGAATAATTTATACCTGAACACGATTTATTACAGAAAAAAAGACAAGCTAGAGTCATAATATGGCTGTGTATTCTGTGCCGAGACACCGGTAATTTCTTCTTCTACGCCGATGCCACCACCCACCACCCACCACAGAAGAGAAATATGTTCCTGGATTTCTCTTTTTCTTTTTCTTTCCCCGTATCTGGGACCTACAAAATACTAGAATAAAAGGAGTGCCATATGTAACGTGAAAGAAGCGAGCAAGGTGCATGATTCTGATCCGCCGAGAGGATAAGGAGATAAAGGTGGATATGCTCGGCACCTTTTGAAAACACACAGGAATTTGGGGATATGCAGCAGCAATGAGGGTAGGACCCCATTAGCATGTCCACACAGCAGCTTCCTTGCGTGACATAATCAATGAAAAAGACGAAACATGAAATTATAAGAAAAAAAGAAAACCCTACCCTAATCCCTTCCCTCAGGAGTTATCCTTAAAAAGCAGCCGACCTCTCGAATTCTAATGAGCAAGTTGTTCTACTTACGTGACCAACTCGTTCCTAATTACAGGTTTTAAATTAGATATTAGTCATTGTAATTATAAATGAATGCATGTAGACAGTCGTCCTGGTTTACACGGCCAAGCTACACCGCGGCATGTATATTAAAAAATAAATATAATTCATGTAAAATTTATTGTTATTAACTCCATTTAACATATTCATTTTGAAATCTCCTCTCCTGCCTATTTGTATCTCTATCAACACACAATCAATTCAAGATGTAAGAATCCAGTGCCTGCAATTAGGTTTATGAGAATTTGTGATTCACAAGCCAGTGTTTTTTTTATTTTTTTTTATAATGGATTCCCACTAGAGAATTTTCATTATCAATAAAAAAATCCTTTTTCACAAGCTGTGTTCAGAGATATTCCTTTCTCTCAGTTCTATTTGCCCTCTTGGATCACTGTTCTAACAGATGGTCTCGGATAAACATCATATTATTTGTATCGATACTTGATCTTACATGTCTATTTTGATTTTAAATGATAGCAACACCTGTTTTATATATGTATATATATACTGATCATTTGTTTTTGTTTTTGTTTTTGTAAGAAATATATAACATGAAAAGATTAGGATATCTTTTAAGAAGATATTAAATTAATAGTGGCTAAATTATTGATTGATTATTTTTAAACTAAATGATCTAATTAATTATTTTTCAAAATACAAGGAGCTACTTTATTATTTGCCGCACATGCCTCGTAATATAGTATTTTACTTTTGATTATTTGGTAGTTTATCGAGTGTGATTTGGGATAACATTGTAATTTTGTAAATAAACAACATTTAAAACGGGCTTAGAGGCTTGCGAGTAGTGTTTGTTGTTTTCAGATGATTGCGTGCGTTGTTCAGTGGCCAGAATCTTGTTTCTAGGGCAGTTGCGAAGCATCTTTGTATCCCCTCCACGTAGTAGCGATGCATGTAGACAATGGTGGCTTGTTTGGCACGTGTGACCCCCTACTTGATTTTAATACTAGCTTTAAAATAAAAATAAAATCAAAGTTTTTGTTTGTTCAAACTTAATTCCGGGATCAACCCGAGACAAGATCCCAGTCACAAATTAGAAGGATTAATAGAGTTAATCCAAGTTAATAAAAATACAATTATTATTGCAGTAGCTTTAAAATCAAACTCAAGGAACAACAAGGCAAGATCTAGATCACAAGTTAGAAAGATTCAACACGAGTTAATCTAAATTAATTATAAATAAAAATATTTATTATTAAGATTTAAGGTGTGATTTGAGAATTCGATTTGATATAAGGTTTAGATCATACGTAAGGAGAATGGTGGTCCATTTGATTGACCTATTTTTTTTTTTCAAAAAATATAAACTAATATTTGACCAATGTGTTTATCCCAAGTTGATTGGGCTTTTGATCAAACCGGTTCAAATAGTTATTTTCTATATATTTTTTTTTATCTCCAACCAGTTTAAGCCCTGAATTAATCTGTGAAATTAGTCTTGATTTTACTTCTAGGTTATTATAATATTATGAATTTAAATTCTCAATATAAACTAATAAAAAAACTAATTTGTTTTAAAATATACAAGTTTAATATATCATTTTTTTTATAAATATTTTACTATTTCTTATACATCTACATCATTATAACAAAACATAATATAAAAATAATTGTTTTATCAGGCTAATATAATTCTATCTCAATCTCCTGTTATCTCAATCTCCTGTTATATCTTTTCATCCCTATCTCTATCTTTATCCCTACTGTGGGCTCTCAAGGAATCTCAGCTGACGTAAGGTGAGGTCCCACATTCGAGTTTTCACCTTCTTCTACCCTCCCATTGTAAGGAACCAGGTCTATAAATACGGGAAGAAGAGTACCATAGTTAGGCTTGAAGGGGAAGCTCCATAGTAGCTAGTTAGCATCTTCCTTCAAGCTCCCCGCTTCTTAAATCCAGCCAACTCCCCTCCCCCTCTCTCACTAGACTGACCGGACCCCATTTCTCTTATTACTCAAATCCCACAGAAAGTATGGTCGGACCTTCACTTGACACCGCCAAGATCCACCTCAAAGCCCCTGCCCCAGCCACCTCCACCATCAAGTTCCTCTGCAGCTATGGTGGCAAGATCATCCCCCGTTTTCCCGATGGTAAACTCCGTTATCAAGGTGGCGAAACCCGTGTCATCGGAGTCGACCGATCCATCTCCTTTTCTGGTCAGTGTTTACTATGTGAACTCCCACCAACCTCCCCTTTCCTTTTCTTTTGGTAATTCAATATTTTTAGCTTTACCTGTATCAGATGTTATGCTTTTCGTTATACATGTGTGTGTGTGGATATGTGATGATGGAGTAAGTGATATGGGGTGGAATATTTTTGCATTTGTGGCATACAGAGTTATTGTTGAAGCTTGGAGAGTTGTGTGGCACATCAGTGAGTCTCCGTTGTCAGTTGCCAAAAGAAGATCTAGACGCTCTGATATCGATCACCTCGGATGAGGATCTAGCAAATCTCATCGAGGAATACGATCGAGCAGGAGCAGCAACACCGGCTGCATCTTTGAAGATCAGGGCTTTCCTTTCGCTCCCGAAAAAAATATACTCCTCTTCCTCCTCCTCCTCCTCCTCCAACTCACCCTCTAATAGCTATGGTGGCGCCACCATTACTTCAGCTTCTACCACTCCAAGGTGCTACCATCATCAGATCTCGAAGCCGGTAGCGTTTTCTTCGAAGAAGATGACTCAATCTCAGTATCAATACGGTTACCATGGTTATGGAAATCCTACCTGTACATACCTTGTTCAAAACGGGAATCACTGGCTATAACTGCAGACTCAATTGAACTGAGACCACCGGACATATTTGGCATATATAAATGGGGAAAAAACGTATAATATACTTGAAGAAAAAGAGGAATGGAAAGTGGAACACTGGAGCTGGCCGTAGCTAATATGATCATGAGATCTATGTATTTGGTGACTGTAAATCGTTAAGAAGGATTGCTTTTTTTTGGTCCTGAAAATGAATGAATTCCCAGTCCAATATTTCCATTTGGGTTCAAAAGCTTTTTGTGATGGTGAGTTTGGATCATTATTTCCATTTCTACTGTGCGTAACAGCTCTCTTTCATTCATTCCCTGCCCAATTCCATTGCTCATTCGCGTCCAGTAGATGCCTTTTGTTGCTTGCAAGATCCTCCCTCGTTGCGTTGAGTGCCGTGCTCCTCCCCTTTTCCATTTTTTTTCTCGGGGCTTGAAATCGACGTGCCTATCTCCCGTCATTTATGCGATGCTCGGCGTCATCGATCTGCACTCTATTCTATTCTAATTTTCTGGAGTTCGTCGTGATTTGTGTCTGCTTCCAATACTTTACCCCCCCCTGTTTTCAATAGTTTTCTAATCACTCTGTTGGTCATTTTGAATTGTTGCAGGCTGAACACGAGGAGCTTAAAGGAATCAGCATCCAAGATTACAGAAAAACATTTTGATGGAGGAATCCATATATTGCGTGATCGTGAAGTGCAAGTTCTTCGGGGTTTTTTTTTAATATAAAACCCACCTTCATTTTAATTCTGGTAATATATATATATATATATTCATGGAAGACAGTACTCTTCATTTTGCACTCCAGGTAATCTTTCATTTATGATTTATTCATATTTCTCTTGATGCTGAACATTTGGCTCCTCCGATGTCGATTTTCCAAGCAATACGGAGAATTTGATCTCAAAGATAGGGTTATATTTTGCGTGCCTGGTTAGTACTCTGAGCAAGAATCATCACCTCAAATTTTATTATCACTCTGACTTGATATATTCTAGATGTTTCCGTTGTCTTAGATTCTCCAAGTATTTTTCATTTAATTTTTTTAAACTTGTTTTTGACATTATTTCAATATATAAAATAACATTAGCTGTCATCAAATTCCATACAGTTCCATTGTGATTTGTGATAGACTGACACTGGTGATGGTGAAATACGGGTCGGGTCATAATACCTAATTGACCAGACACAATGGAGTGATCTCCCTTGCTTTTGAGGCACGCTTCATGGCTACAACGAAAGAATCGAGAACACCTACAAGGGAGGGATCATTATCAAGTTTGAACCCGTCTGGATAGAGCTGAGAAAATGTCCCGTCCCAGCTTATGTAAATGCAACGCATAAACAGCATGAAACAGTTGATAATTTAAAAATAATATTATTCGCAATTAAGAATCTTGTCGGGGATTTATTTCTTTTCCGGCCAAAAGGGATTCAGAAAATAATAGTAATCGTGCTCTTGAAAATAGCATGATCAATATGAATTTATTATCAATAACACTAAAAAATACATTTGCGTTACTGGTAATAAAGTAACCTTTTAATTTATTTCAATTTCTATCTGGTTTGTACTGCTAATAACGCAATCTATTCAATTTTTACTAATTTCACTGAACCGGTTTCTTTTTTTTTCTAATCTGATTTTTGCCCCCTGATATTAAAAAAAGAGAAGAAAAACACTCGCAAGAAAGGATCTCCACACACTAGTGGATTGATCTGGGAGCCAAACGAAAGTTGAAAGGGAGTTGGATAATCATATAGTGGGCAAACGATAAAATTTATCTAAGGTTATCCTGCCCCACCACCATGTGCCATCCTTTTCTTCCTAGTCCCAAAATATCAAGTTACTGATTTTCAAAAATAATTTTTATTTTATTTTAAAATTAAATATTTTCAGTATTTTTAAATTATTTTCATGTGTTAATATTAAAAATAATTTTTTAAAAATAAAATTTTTTATTTTTATATATTTCTAAAAAAAAACCTTAAAAAAACCACGATACTAATAAATTATATGCCTTTGTCACCGTCACTCAGACCAAGAGCTAGGAGTCGTATCCAACAGAACGAAAGAACAACTGCACCATATCTTCATAAAAAGTTAAAGCACAGGCTAACTCATGGATCCCACAAAGTAAGTGTGGTGTGCTTCTAGTCAAAATCATCAGCGCTTGTGATCAGACCAGCTTGGATTGCTGGTGACCCACCCTTGAAATTGATGATGCGACGAGAAAGAAGGATCCAGCGGCGGGAGAGGTTGGAGGTTAGAAGACTGTTTTCAGTCAATGCTCGTGGTTTCATGTTCAAAAACATTTTTAAAATTTTTATTTATCCTCGTTAGCTGGCTGGTGAATGACGTGTTAAATGTTGTTTTTCAAGTACAAATAATTATGATATTTGTGAGATCTAATAAAAAAATTAAATGGAATCCAATAAAAAATTGAAAATAAAATAATTGTATTGTTTTTTTAAATATATCACGATTTGAATGGACAAATAAATAAAATAGGGAGAAGAGGAGTTAATTTATTTCAGTCATTTGTCTTTATTTTAAGAATATATATTTTTCTTTTTTGGAAGATGGTATTATTTGGATTTGTAATACAATAAGATTAATAAAAAAAGAAATAAACTAGCAGCATATTAGTAACCAAAAGAGAAAAAAAAAGAGGGAAAAAATAAGATCACCAGGTCTGCACTTTCTTATAAGTGTGTAATCAGCACAGTAAATCTCGTTCGAATTAAAACATATATTTTTTTATAAGTCTATAATAACAAAGATTTTATTCATTTATCCGAGTTTATAAAATATATTTTTCAGGAAATATGATTTACTCTCATCTAAAAAAAATATATATGACTTCTTAATAATAATAACATCAGTGTAAAAGAAGAAGGTGAAATTCCACTTTAAACACAAAATCAAGTATAGATTTTTCAGCGTAGAATGGACAACATAAAATAATAATAATAATAATCAAGAATCAGTGTCCAGCCATTTAGATTTCACAGAAAGTTTGGCTCCACTTTACACAGTCCTTTAGCTAACAATCTGTAACGTCAGTTGTTTTTGACAAGCCAGTCTAAAAGTTGAATTGCTTTAGTATTTAAAGGTCAAAGTTTGCTGCTATTTAAAACTTATCAGCTACCTTAATTTACATAATAAATATTAGTTTAAGCATATAATAAACCAAATTAAAAGTTCAAGTCTTAAGCTGTGTTTGATATTGATTTTGTTTTTGTGGTTGAGGTTTTAAAAAAACAGTTTCATGAAAAGTATTTTAGCTAAGATTTAAAATATTTTTTAAAATATTTGGTTACAACTGTGGTTGAGTTTGAGATTAATGAAAAACAGTTTCAAGTGTTTGGTTACCAAATTTTTCATATTGCTTTCAACTTGTGAAATTAATTTAAAGTATATATATATTGTTTTTTAAAATATTTAATAATTATAATAATAAAATATAATTAATAATTCAAATAAATTAGATACTTGTTTTTATTCTCCCATCAAACTACTTGTAATTTAATCACGAACTATAAATCCATACATGAAGGCCTCTGCGAACCCGGAACAACATATAGTAAAATATCATCTGAAATAAAATTAGGATTGCATGACTGAATAAAATTCAATCTCTAAAACATTTTATACTCAATCCATCCTTACAATTATAAATATTCTTAAATCATATCAAATTCATTCAAGTGATATGATCTTATCCGATGAATACACGTAACAAGTGTAGAATTAAAAATATTGTTTTGCACTCTCACATCAATCGTATTTTAATTAAATTGGTTTTCTAAGAGTAATTTTTAAGTCAAATCATTTCATGACTATATGATATACTAAAAAAGTAGCGATAATTTATACATCACCTCATGAAACAATCAAAACTCACAAAGGATAAGATATTGATATTTTATACATGATCTCCAAAACTGACATAATAAAGATGCAAAGATATATTCTTACTCATGTAATAATCATTAGCATATGTAAGCCTGAAATACATTTTATAATAGAGCATACTATTTTCTTACCTAAAGACAGAAAAAAAATGTATGTCGTTGTTTTTCTTTTTAGAGGAAATATATTATATGAATCGTAATCTTGTCATAAAAATAATATAGATTTCAAAAAAAAATATTCTCATTTGGTCACTTTCATTAGTTGCAAATGATTAATTTGATACTCAATTTCAATCATAATAGGCACATGAATAATGAAAATTCATTCATGTTGATTTTTTATTTATTTAAGAATCTCATTTTGGTCTCGACCAAGTTGAATTTTTAATAATCACCCTGAGTTAAAATTGTTATTATTGTCCATAAATCGCTTATTGAGCATTAAAACTCAAATAATCTCATCTTTACTCTCCTTATAGACGTTAAGATGATAACTCATGTGAGTTAGCCAATCTAAGTTTATTAGTATACTTTAACAAATTATTATCTTAGAAAAATCATTTTAGTTGAATAATAAATAATAAAAAAATAAAAGTAAAAATAAAAATATCAATTTTCAAATAATCACAAACACAAATTAAAATTTAAGTACTAAATTAAAAAAAAACATACAATCTCTTTAAAATAAAAAATAATAAAAATTAAAAACCAAAACTAAGAGCATATACATATAAACATGGACAAAAATATGGACTATTTCAAAAATATAAAAAAAATTAAAGGAATTAAAATAAAATAAAAAATCAAAATATAAGTCCAAAATGAAAACAAAATATATGATTAATTTAAATTGAATGACAAAATTGAAAACAAACCAAACTTCTAAACCAAAAATATTAAGGGATTTAAAACCAATCCCAATATTAAAAGAATTAGGACTGAAATAAAACTAAAATATATAATCAATTTCATTTGAAATACAAAATTGAAACAAATCAAAACTTATTTGAAGTACAAAATTGAAACAAATCAAAACTTATATCACAGAAATAAGGACTATACCAACCAATCAAAAGATAAAGGACCGAAATGAAAACACCATAAACAAAAAGGACTCCCGTGTACTTTAGTCTGTAGGAAAGAGAAACGGAAAAAAAATTTAACTAACCACCGTCACATATTCGGCAACCTTTCGACACCATGTGGCATCCCATGAGGAAGAAGACATAACAACTTATCCTCTAAGACGCCAGATGAATATTTTTTTACCACCGGATGACGTCGCACGCACCACCTAAAAGGTGCGTGAGGTAGACAACCGTTGGCGTGTCTAACTCGACACGCCACCAGTATCGACAACAAACGATAATTTTTTTTGTCAAATTACCTAAGCACCTTTACAACCAACTCTTGGATTTTGTCTTATATTGGGATATATCGGTATTTATATTTTTTCAAAAAATGTGAAATTCCAATAACACCCCTTCGGCAACTCTTGGTTTTTGGCTTATTTGAGTGTATTATGGTTATTTTACTGTGTACAGAAATATAAAAAATCAAAAATACCCCCTGAAAGGCAACTTTTTGCTGTCTGCACAAGAGATAAAATAGTAATTATATTATTACAACTCATAGTAATCTGTATCTAATGATATAGTCATCTACTGATCTGTATTAGCTTCTTTTTTAATTACAAAGTGTCATATCCATGAGCTAGCTGACATCAAACATTGGTGTACTCTTGTTTTAAGTTGAAATCCCAATCAAGGAACAAGTATAAACCTTTGATCGTTATCTCTATCCATCAAAAATTGAAATTCTATACACGTGTAAAAGTTCTCTTTGAAATTCGATGAAATTCTACAAAGATTGTTTGATACCTTAGTATGCAGCCTGTTGCTTCTAAATCTATAGTCCAAAAAGAGACATATTCAATAAGCATTAAATAATTGCTAACATATAAGATAGAGGGATAATTGTTGTTAAACATTACCTTTGGTTCAATCCAACATGAGCAAAGTGACTAGGTTTACCCCCTTTGTAACAATTCATATTTTTGTCTTTGTTACCACCATGTTTCCCACTTTTTATGCTTATATCTAATACTATTTGCTTATATTCTTTTCTTGCCAGATTTGGGACCCTTGCTTTTGCCTTTTTTTATATTTTAAAATCCATATGATCTTCAAATCTTAGTCTCATATATGAAAACGTTGTTTACGGGTTTCTCAACGAGAAGACAATCTTTTTTAAGCTCAACATGATGAACAACATCATTAAACATGTTGATGTTATCATTGTGAGTAAGGTTGATACACAAGTGTTTCCAATTACTTGGTAAATAACAAATGACAACTTAGACTTGTTGTTCATCAGTAATCCCATGCCCAACACCTCTTATTTCCCTAATCATGTTAAACATTATTGTAAGATGTTGCATCATTGTTTGATTTTGGTGCTTCCTGTAACCTTCACTTTTTCAGGGTTAAGTGAAGAAGTCTTGTAGTGGAGGTTCCCCCATATTGAACTTTCATTGCGTGCTAAATTGCTTAGGCTGAACGATATTTTTCAAAACATAATATTATATCATTTCTCATGATACTCAACATCATATACGGGCCACATGATCCTTGCATTTATAGGTTATATGCTTCCATATTAAGCTTGTGCTAAGCGGTATTTCCTTGCTCAGGTTCAACCATCAGTTGTGTGATTGTTTTCAACATTTCTTACTCATCTTAGAGATACTCAATTTTATGATGTCAAACATCATAATTCTTTTTACTTGTTTTGTCTCCATGATTTAAATAAACAATAATACTCTTAGATGTAGTTATATGAAGTGTTATTGATACCACTTACAACTATTAGTCTCTAGTACATTTAAATGATATTTATATTGTAGGTACATAATTAGGATTCACAATTGTATCGTTTACTTCATTAAGATCATCTCCTCCAAGTTCATTCTCCCATGATTTTAGACTCAACATTTAATTTTTTTAATATATAATTATAATTATCGACCATTTATGTCATCTGATAAATTTGCACTAACCCAATATTTTTACTATTTAATTTTTTTAGTATATATAATTATTATAAGCCACATCAAACAAAATTAATTATCTAATCATTACTTATTAACTAATTAATTTTTGCATAATGAATAACATAAACTGTTCTCTCAGATTTTTTTTTATATAATATTAATTATTATTAAAATTCTATGTTGCATTCCCCGTGAAAAACTATTTAAGTTTCCAACTTTACTTTATAATGAAGATTAATTTATAATCATAAACAAGTGATGGCAATGATGATTAATTAATAACATATAAGTTAGTATGTTAGTATTCCCAGGTATTTATACAATATATGCATATCAAGAACCAACCACCAAATAATGTAAATTAGGTAGATGGACATATTATTTTTTAAAATACATCATATAAAATAATAAGAACATAGTTAAGCACTATTTAGATAATTTTTGAACATGAAAAATATCCTGAATAAATCATGTACACACACCGTTCTAATCCACGAGCAAGCTGGCATCAAGCATTGGTGTACTCTTGTTTCAAGCTGTACTGATTATAACCTTTGATCGTTAATTATCTCCATCCATAAAAAAGCTGGAATTCTAGTCATGATAGTATAGGATATATCTTCTGGTGCAACTACGCAGCCTTCTGCATTAAGAGTTGCTTTCAGTTTTCCTAATTCTTCTCCAGAAAATAACAGCCGCATGGAACTAAAAAAATTAATTTGAATTTTTTTAAAGACATTTTTGAAACACAAATAATACTTTAAAGCGATTTAGTGTGGGGTGATCTTGAAGTGGGTTCTATCAAGAAGTGGGGGCCGTGATGTTGTGAGAAGGAGAGAAACGGACATGGTGATGAGTTTAGATTGTGGGCCGAGTCACTCGCTCATGCTGTCATAAATACACTTTGTCAATCAATTTATAATAATTGTCTTAATTATATTCATAATTTGACTTTAAAATTTTTAAATTTATGTAATTTTATCTCTACTAAAATTTCATTAGTAGTCTTGGCTTTACACTCCTATTGTTACTTCGATTCTTGGTTTTTGATATATGCAATTTGACCTTTAATTGACCATTAAACTCTCAATTATCTTCAATTTGTTATCTCCAATTTCTATCTAATTGACTTGATAAAAATTAAATTTGGTATCCAGAAATTTCTAATATTCTCAATTAAACCCGAATTAGGCTCATGAACTTGATTTTTCACCAATTAAAGCCCTTAATAAAATTAATTTGACCAATTTAAAGTATAATTAAGTCATTGCACTTGATTAAATCCTTCAATTGGACCCTAAATTAATTTCTAAAGATAATTATATTTTAAATTGGCTCATGATTAAATCAAATTGGCTTATAAAAAATATAATTATGCTTTATGACTTAATTATTACGTGATTTATCCAATAATAAATTATTTTAGTTTTGAATATTTATTTTGGACACGATAGAAGCATGATCGAGCTATTGAATCCGTTCAAAATTTTCAACTTGATTTTTTTTCACTAAGGTTAGTCCCCTTTTTACTTTATTTATGTTATTTTTATTTTATTTTTATTTTGAATAGATTTTAAGGAATAACCTAGAAATAAGTCATGATATATCTATCATATGAAATTATTCGAATAATTTAAATAATTCGGATTTTTTTTTATTCCAATATAAACACCAGTTTTAGAGTATGCAAACAGTAAAAGAATATACTGCGAAATTGTAAATGATTGATAAATAATCATTGAGATAAGAAATTTTAAATGTCAATTATTATCTTAATAGAAAATGAAATCTCCTCTCTTTTTCTTTATTTATGATTTGTTTTTAAAGATATGGTCAGAATTATTTGTACACAATCAATGCTCAACATGGTTTGTAATTTTTCTTGGGTGTCATAAAACAGCTCAACAGATAAAACAGGTAATCGAGTGACTAAAGTAGCCACAGCTCCCCCTATCCTGAACCTATTACACGGTGTTTAAGAAAATCTCACTTTAATTTTTCTGATTCACAGCTGTCCAAAAAGTCCTATCAACAATTATGAGAAATTTTGAGTTCTACGATAAAT
The DNA here is from genome assembly GCA_029228465.1 of Salix viminalis. Classification (NCBI taxonomy): domain Eukaryota; kingdom Viridiplantae; phylum Streptophyta; class Magnoliopsida; order Malpighiales; family Salicaceae; genus Salix; species Salix viminalis. The sequence goes on from CM055433.1 coordinate 2,384,708, forward strand.
TCATTCATCTCTCTATTGTTTTTTCTTTTATATTAATTTGATTAATTAGCCCTAATGTTCTTTGAATTTATTCAATCAAAGCTTCAAACGATCCAAATTCAAATAAGAAGGTGATTACAAATTGTTTTAAACAAGTTCACGATGCCTATGAGTTTAGATAAATAGTACAAAATTATTCTTCAAAACCGTGATTTGTTTTAGCTTTTAAAATAATACACCTTAAAAAATTAGAAATTCAAAGAACAACTTAATTACCAACTACCATAATAAATATACCTTAAGAAACTACGATACCACAATTGTTTAAAAATCAAATTGTTAGCAAAATCGCCAATTTAAACTTGGTAATGCTTTATCACATGTATTTTTAAAATGTTTTTGAAAAAAAATGAAAATAATTTTACTTAATTTTTTTTATATATTTTTAGATAATTTTCATATGATAATAAAAAAAAAAATAATTTAAATTTATTTATAAACAAAATAAAACTTTTAAAAACAACATAAAATCAGAAACAAGAAACACTTACCTTGTTTCGAGAGGAGTGTTTTATTAATTGTTTGGTAATTAGAGTAGTTGCCCGCGCATGCAGGTGGCAGCGGTGTCGGTGGCGCAGGAGGCAGGTAAGGAATGACGGATCAGGAATGGAGCTGGCATGCACGCACGAACCAGGGTGTGGGCTTGGGGGATATTAGAGTTTATTTTGGGAGAAACGGTAAAGGTTAGGGCAATAACTTCAGCAGGCTTATGGTCTCAGCTAAGAGAAAACATTTATACCGGAGAAAACAACAGCTCAGAGAATAAAGATGATTTGATTTGCAACAAATTAGTCAGCAGACATCTGTGATCACTGCTGCCACCACTGTTTTTTTTTATTTTATAGAGTTGTATTTTTTTAATTAAAAATACATCATTATTAATATTAACATATCTAAATTATAAAGAAGAGTTGACTTTTTTTCCAGATCTGATATATATTTATAGAATACATATAAACATTGTTTCAAACGTACAAACAAAGTCTTAGTATTGGGTTTTAAAATTAGTTTTACAAAAATTAAAAAAAAATATTTATTTTTATTTTTATTTTAATATATTTTTAAATAAAAAACACTTTAAAAACACAATAATAAATAAAATCGCAAACAGTCGGTATCCATATGCCTTCTACCTTCAAATGTCTGTCCCCGTTGTTTACTTGGTCTAATAAGTTAATTCCTATTCTCACACACACCACGAGTCATCGTTCCTAAATTCCTTCCGCATATATTGTTTATTAAGATTTTGTTATTAAATAATTATACTACACTTTTTTTTTATTCTACTTTCATATGACTTTTCAAAACTATATTACATTTTATCCCCCACTTTATTCTTTTTTGTAATTTAGATCCACATGTATTGTTATATATATATATATATATGTATGTATATATATAATTGTTTTTAATTTTTTGACGTGTGATAACTAAACTATACTATACTACACTTCACATTTTTTATTTATTGTGTATATTCACGTGGATTGTTTCTTAATCTTTTGATGTGAGATAATTATACCCTGTTTCACGGCTCACATGAATTATTTTTTCTATCTTTATAGATTCATCTTGATTAATCCATTTGACTCGAACCTTAACTCTGTCAATCCCGACTCTAGTTTAATAACTCTAGAATTCACTTGTCAGTCAAGTAAAACCATAAAGATATTTCAAGAATTAAACTATAGCTTGTTTAGATATATCATTTATAACAGTCTCAAATTTTGTCCTGGCCCAGTCCTCGATGCGCTCTGGCATGGAGTTTATAAGGGATGAGAAATGCCGATTCGCCGTCGTCCTGCTCGTGAAAGGAAAGCCTCCGGTGATGGGCAGCCGTGGGAGGTGGATTCATTACAATCTATCAAAAGTCAAAACTGACATTAGGTCATGACTAGATCAGAAGAAAAAGGACCCACAGGATATGCTAATGTACGGTTGCTACTCTGGCGAAGAGAAATCGATCAGGAAGCGTGCTGGTGTACGAATGGTGGCAGCAGTGATGGGTTTTAATGAATGCTGGATCTTCCACCATTTTTACGCCACCTTGTCGGAAGAAACTGTTTGAAGCTTGGGACGTTAAAAATTGCAAGTGCCGTCCATAACAACAGCATTAATTTCGATTCAATATCTAACTAATATATATTATCGATGAATAAATTAATGATATTGATTTAAATCATGTTATAAAACAATGATGGATCCTGGACAACTGATTTAGCGATTAATTAATAACTAGTCATACCATAAATTCTTGGGAGCGTTCTGGTGCGATAGCTGCATCATCTTTCAAGAACCTGAACCTCAAAACCAAGCTAGTCATTTACAGTCAAACACCAACTATGATTAATGTACACAAACTCAACAAACGAATGCAATCCTTCACAAGTCATATGAATAATTTAAGTACTACTTATCCATTCTTCATTTTTAGTATAGTAAATAGAGCTAAGTGCAATACTAAGCATAGTTATTGATCCCGTCCCGGGTGCCGTTCCGGTTTTGTGTTTGGAACGGAACGTTCCGGTTCCGGTACCGTTCCGGTTTTGTACTGTTCATTTTTATTTAATTATATATATGAAAAAAATAAAATATTAATTTAACAAGTATAATTTAAATTCAAGATAAATGAAATTTAAATTATACAATACAAACATAATCTCAAAATTAGAAACATCTTTGAAATTCCAAAATATTATGAAAGTAAAATGTTCTAAAATAAAAGAAAAATACATCAAACATCCTCTACATCATTAATATAAAAGTAAGGATCTTGATCTGGCTGTGGAACATAAGGAAAATCGTCAACAAGACATTCCAATAGCTGGTCATCTCCACCAAGCTCATTCTCCTCATTTACACATGTCTCTTCATCATCTAAATTTAAAGTAGCGAAAGGTGCTTCGATACTCTCCCAACTTATGTCATCTCCATCAAGAAGATCGGGTTCTTCACAAATCCATTCATTCAATAGATCAATGTTGTCAAGGCTAATGGGATCTAAAGCATCTCTTGTTCCGCTCATATTCCTACAAAGAATAAACACGAAAGAAATTAAAAAAATTAATAGCAATGTAATAGAAAATAATTACTAATATAATAATATTGATATTTTACTTACCTCTGCTTTAATCTTTAGATTATAGCTAACAAATACTAAATCGTTTAATCTCTTGTGCTCAAGCCTATTTCGCTTTTTGAATGAATGAATTCAAATACACTCCAATTTCTTTTCGCACCCAGGTTGCACTACAAAGCATTGACTAAGAACTCGAATTGCAAACTTTTGAAGTTCGGGAGTATCAATGCCGAATTGCTCCCACCATGAAACTAGATAACAAATTTTGAATAAATCAAATATTATAGATAAAAAAAAGACATTATATTGTAAAAAAATAAAAGTTATTACCCGGATTTAACTTTTCTCTTTGATCTAATAGCCATGGTTACACCAAAAAGACCGGTTGCTCTCTTTATACTCCTCAATTTGGGCACCGATGTTATCTTGAGTATCACAATCGGGGAACCAATCTCATAATTGTGGTAAGCAAACCTCGAAGTTACCTCCCTTTGTTTTGAAAAAGAAGGCCTAAAAATATATTCCGGGATTAAGAAAACATCCTCGCTGCATGTAATGGACTATGAAGTTGCTTATCCCATCTAGCATCAATTACCCGAATATATGGTCCATATTGAGACATTCTATTTTTTCAACCTTATTTTGATGGCTTCTTTTGCTTTATCCATTGCCTCATATAAATAGCCCATTGATGGGTTTTTTCTTCACTGTCTCGCTAACCTTAGAACTCAGTACTAAAGGCTCGCTGACGTTGATAATATGTGCACATCTCGGCCAAAAGTCGTTATCTTGTAAAAATTATAGCAGCAATTTCCTTTCCAACCCGACTTTTTTCCATGACTTGATTCAACCCATTTTGTGCAAGTAAACATTTGTCGAAGCTCCTTCTTAAACTTCAATGAAACATTGGAGGCTTAAGAAATGGGTTGCAAACCTTGTTATGTCGGGATCGACATAAATCATGTCCATTTGTGAATTCTTTTCCTCATCAAAGCTAGAACCCATGCATGATTATATATAAACTTGGTTATATTTCTTGCCTTTTTAATGGTTTCATCAATCATTGGAAAATATCTCGGATCACAAATATTTTCTAGCATTAAATCAATGCAATGGGCAGCACAAGGAGACCAAAAAAAGGTGCCATACCTTTGCTGCAAAGCTTTCCCAGCAGCCTTAAATGAAGTCTCATTATCACTAACAAATTGGACAATATTCTCTTGTCCAACTTCTTTGACAACTTCATCAAACATCTCCAGCAATGTCTCTTTATCTTTTCGAAGTCCTGAAGTGTCAACAGACTTCAAGAATACGGTGCCTCTCGGAGAATAGGCAAGGAAATTCACAATTGGTGCATTCTTTACATTTGTCCACCCGTCAGCCATAATTGAACATCCATAAACTCTCCAATCAGCCTTGATACTTAAAATGTATTCATGGACATGATGAACTACATCTTTCAAAAGTGGTCCTCTTAAATCATGAAATGATGGGCCTTTAAACCCAGGTCCTATGGATGCTACGGCATCTAGCATTGGTCGATAATAATACTGAATTAGCATCGTTAAAGCGGTATATTAGCATCATACCACCATGTTGCTACTGGCTATTCTTGCATTGTGTTCCATCTCTTTAGTAGCCATTGCACTTCTAATACTAGGTCGGGAACTCGGGGTAGTTCAGTGGAGCAAATAAAGGAATCCTTCTTCCAGATGTACTTGTTCCTTGCACTGTCGTTCTTCTACTTGTTTGTGAACGTATATCACCCGAACGAGGATTTGCAGCATCACCCTCTGCTATTTCTTCATCATTGGAAGCTGATTGAGAATTTCCAATATCGGTTCTAATTCTTTTTCTTCTCTCTTTCTCCATTGTCATGTCATCTACCAGTTGTTTCATTTGCCACTTAACCTCCGGATGGACCTTTTTACAAGCTTCAACTTCACCTTTAATACCAGCAAGGTGGTACTTCAACCGAGTAACACCACCACCATTGATCCGTTTATTACAATAAATGCATATACTTGCATTCTTTACACCAGGAACCACCTGTCCATGAACCCATGCTGGATCATCTGATCTTGTTGGAGCTGAATACATGGAAGTCCCACCACTATATGAGTTTTCAGCCATGTAATTTAATCTGTTGTAAAAAGATAACACAAGTTAGGCATGTATCATTCTTTACTCCACGATTTGAAATTTATACCAAATTGGATTTCAAAACATGAATCTCTTAATGGAACATAATATAAATCATAATCAAAGTATACTAATGAATCACAAACTGCTCTTGGTATTATTTTTCACAAACCCATATCTCTTCTACAAATTGCTCCCAGGAACAACTACTTCCAACACCCTCTTGGTATTATTTCCCTCAAAACAGCATCAATTTTATACAACAAGTAGAGAGCTTTATGATCTAATTCGATTCATGGTCTTGCAGGAAGGGATCACATTACTGCTAATCAACCTTGACAATAGCATGACTGTTGAAATCAATGTAACATTCAACAACACTTCGGGATTGGATCATAAATACACTCATAAAACGAAGGTCATTCGGCTGCTTGAAGGGTCCACAAGTGAGATAACAAGAGAGGAATACCATCTAACAGCAAAAGATGGAGACTTGCACAGCCAAATAATGCTACTCAATGGGAAAATTTTAACTGTAAATTCATTTGGGGACATACCTTCCTTGGAGCCGAATGAACATTTCACAATCACTCTCTTCCCTAAATTCATCAACAACCATTCACAAAAACACAATTAACAAGAATGCCGGTTTATACACCATTATGCCCGGTTTGGCACAATACAATTCCATCTCAAATTGACAATCAAACTCAATTTTTCACAATAACTCACTTTCGAAAATTCATCAACAATCATTCACGGAATCACAATTAACAAGAATGCCCGGTTTAATTAGGAACACAACATGAATGAACATCTTCCAATTAAACATTCCATACAAATGTAATCAATTAATCAATTATCCCAAGTTTCGGCACTTTCATTTTTTTTCAAAAAAATTAAAGGATTAGGGGGCCTCAAATGTTTACCTTTCATCGAAGATTTGGGGAAGAAGAACCGAAAGCAAGGTCAATTGTGCCGCCGTGTGGAAGAGATTGTGTCGCCCGTCGTCGTTCAAAACTTCAAATTGTGCGCAGTAATTTTTTATTTTCAATTTAGGAATTCAGAATTTGAGCTAGATTAGGGATTGAAATTACAAATTGAGCTTTTCAATTGATGGGTTCTTGGATTTGTGAGTGATTTGAGATCAATTTGAGATTAGGGGCAGCGATTTGGGTAAAAAGAAATCGGGGAATTGGGGGAATTGATTTAGGGATTTCGAAATCGGGGAAATGGGTTTTGGAGTGCGGTGCGGGGGTTTATCAACTCCTAAACGGCGTCGTTTTGATTCAAGTGTAAACGACGTCGTTTGGGATTACACCGGAACGGGACCACCGGTACAAAACCGGGGCGTTCCGGCCGGATCGGTCCGGAATTCTACCCGGGACAAAAACGTCGCCGTTTTGTCCCGGAATTCCGACTGGGACGGGCCGTTCCGGCCGGAACGGAACGAGATCCATAACTATGATACTAAGCATACCAGTTTGTGTAGTTAATCATGCAACTGACGACACTAGTTGTTGTAGGAAAATGTTGACATAAGTTTTCTTGTCTTTTGGATACCACTCGGAATAACCATGAAGTTAGAAAACATGTATCAACAATATGATTATCAACATTACATTGCTTACATTTGTGTGTGTGCTTTTCTTGTTGTGTTGAGATCATTCTAGTAGCCATAGCAATACAATCAATAGATATTCCATCCATGATGGTATCTTTACGATTTGTCTCAACTCAAACCATAGCATAAGTAACTCGAAGATTTGGAAGTGGTGCAGTGGCAAGTACCCGACCACGAACTCCATCTAGTGATGAATCCAAACCAGCCATGAAAGTATAAAAAGTTTTTTTTGCAATTTTCCTCAATAATAAATAACAGAACCACTATTTTGGCAAACAGAAATTAGCTTACATTACAGTTGATATGATTTTGAGAGCATGTTTGTTTAGTCATAACCTGAACTTTCTTTTCTATTAGTAAGCGTAAAAAAATGGATTTCATGTCTTTGTTCATTGCATCAAGTAACCAGGATTTGATCAAGCAATTTTCATCTTCCCATGCTTCATATTCTTCATAGTTGGTGTCATTAGATGCAGCTTTTGAACCTGAAATAAATCCCCAATGTTTCTTATTCTGAATTTTATTTTGATCATTGAAAGCCCATTCCACATAGTCGGTGCAATCAATTTTCTCTTGAGGAAGCATTGAAGAGACATCTTGTATATGTAATGCTGATAGAATTACTTTTATATTCCCGACACCATCCACCACTATCATCATCATTACTGGGAGCAGTCATAGTGAGTATAAAGGATTTACGATCAAAAAGAGAAAAAAACAGCCTCCAGTTAATTGTAAGCAGAATAAAATGTATATTATTCATCAAAACAGCAGTAAATATATATATAAGGAGTCAGTTGCTAAACTTATTTTACTATTACAAAAAAAAAATCTATTTCAATGTTTGAAACTATCTCTAATAATAGCTACTAATCACTCCGTTATTATATGAGAAATTACTCTTAATCACATATTCTAACACTGAACGTGAACCAGCCTCCACCCGAACCATCAACACCATTAGCCCAGTAGGTCCTTCATTTCCTTAAGCTACCATGCTGGAAGAAACATCTTCCTTGCTGGCAACTCCTCCATAACAGCATCATCGTCAGCCGCCGGAAGACATCACCAGTATTAACAACATCCACACCAAAAACCCGACAACCGCTTTTTCCAAATTTAGTCCCTCAACATCAGAATCTTCCTCGCTGTTCCCAAATCAGCCGGGCCGCCACCAGCAGTAACCCAGCGCCGTCATAGACCCACAAACTTAATTAAGATAACCACCTCCTCACAGAAGATCTGTGTAAAATATAAATCCCGAAACTTTTACTCTGTGATGCTTTTGTTTGGAGGTGACAGTGAGTTTCGATGCTAGTATGAGTGAAGAGGAGAGGAAGAGCCGCCTGATCCCGTCCTGCGCTTCTCAAAATGCCTGAACGCCACCTGCACGCAATGCCATCCACGACTGTGTGTATCACCCACGCTCCGTTGTATACCACCATTATTCCAACGATCCTTTGACTAATTTTGGCAGTTTCACTTGACTGGAGGTGGTACTTTTGGAACTTGGAATTATATATTTACGCTGCGTGTTTGCTTGTGATTTAAGCTGTCAATGTGCAACTGTAAAAATGTCTCTTTTCATAATTTTTGTTTTTCTTAAATATTATTATTCACAGAAAAAGATCATTTTGTGTGCTTTAACATAAAAAAACATATATTTGAAAGCTCGTTAAAGATTTAGCACAAATAAAACATCCATTAGGTTAACCTACAAAACTCATCCTCCTGAAAGTCCCAAAAACTAGTTTTGTGATCAGTCTCCATCGACCATGTTAAAACTCAATCCCCAGTACTGTTTAATAAGCAGGTAAGTGGATTCACGGACGAGAATTGATCCCTCTATAATGCCAATCTAAATAAGTTGTAGCTAACTATTCTTGTACGATAGAATCTATATTGATGAGATAGGATTTCTAGTAATTATAATAATAGATGATGATCTTATATATCTCCCTCAATTAATGGAGTGGACATAAGATCATCATTTGGTTGATTGCCCTCACGTCTCTTTATAATGAACCAGCCACACTCATCCCTTTTTAATGGACTGATTGCCCACCTTCTAGATTTAAGCATTGGTTGACACTGTATTTTTAAAAAATATTATTTTTTTATTTTTATTTTATAATTTAAATTTAAATTTTTTGATATTTTTATTTTATAATTTAAATTATTTTTTTTTGATATTTTTAAATTATTTTTATGTGTTAGTATCAAAATTATTTTAAAAAAAATAAAAAAAATTATTTTAATATTTTTTTAAACGAAAAATATTTTAAAAAAAAATCTCAACCACACAGTCACTTATTCACTCAGCCCTTCTCGATGAACAGCCCATATTTATTTTCAGAATATTTCTTTGTAATATTATTATATTTTCTCAAATTTGTTTTCACTGATTTGACCACAAGAGAGTTCGTAAAGTTGAAAGAAAAATGAATCAAATTTTCTTAAAATCAAAATACAAATAAATTATTCAAAATATAAACCTTAGTCCAGTAAAGTTTTTTAAATCTCATCAATGATGCTATCGGAATGGATCTCGTCGCTTCTGAAAAGAAACAATATTTGGATCTCATCATTTAGTTCTTACGAGCTGATTAGCCCGTTTTGCTGAGCATTTTTATCTATGTAGAAAATTAATTGATTTTATAAATGTTGTATTTTGTTATTTTAATATTTAATTAGTATAATTGCAATTGATAAAATATGCTAAAAATGGTTTTTTTCAACAAAAATGTGATTGAATATTGGTATTGGTAAAAAACTTTTGATAAAATTTGTTAGAAAATTTGCTAAGAAGGTTAAATGATTTATAAGAAATTTGTTGTCACGGATATTCTGGTTAAAAAAACAAAACAACAAAAGAAACCCGGTTAAAAAAGAACAACTGAGTTGGACAGTAAAAAATCAAAAATACATGTGAAAAAAATGTCACCGTTTCTTAAAAAAAACAAACAAGGGGTCTAAAATATAAATTTAAATTCAAAGCCAAAGTTTTTTTTATAAGATTTATTCATCATATTATTATATTAAATATCTTTGAGAATGCCGATATTATTTTTTTTTTTCAAGAAATTTTAGGTCATTTTTTTTCTCTCTTATATATTTGTAGGCGATAATATGAAATAAATATTAAACACATATACTTAGTCTCACATATTATATAGTGTGATCGAAATGAGAAGTGATTTTTATATTTTTTAATTATAGATAACCTAGGTAAATTTGTTAAAAAAAAACAATATGAGTTGCCTTTTTTCCCCAGTAATATTAGATCTGACACATTATAAATAAAAAATTGCAATATTTTTCAAAAAAGGAATATATATTTTGTGCGTGCTATAATTACTTATTTGCTGTCTAAAAAAAATAGTGTAGTCGAAACAGAAAGTGCTTAATATATTTTTTAATTGTATATAATGTAGGCAAATTTGTTAACCTTTTGTTTTTTTGAGTTGTATTTTTCCCCGGGTAATATTAGATTTTAAATATTAAAAATCAATTTTTTTTTCAAAAATACACTTCAACAAAAGAGCACAAAAATAAAATTCGAAGCCAATTTTTATAAGATTTATTCTTCATATTATTATATTAAATGTATTTAAGAATGCTAATATTAATTTTTTCCTTGCAAAAAATCCGAGGTCATTTTTTTTTTCTCTTTATATATTTTTAGGCGGTAACATGCAATAAATATTAAAACATATAATAATGACTTGTCTGCCGTTTAAAAGGAACAGTGTAATCGAGACAAATGTGACCTGTATCGGTTTTTTAATTGTAGGTAACCTACGTAAATTTGTCTATTTTTTGTTCTTGAGTTGTCTTTTATCCCCAATAATATTAGATATAAAATGACTATTGCTATTATTGCAAAAATAATTAAAATTATAAAATTTTAACTGAAGAAAAAACACTCAAAAACATTAACAACAGAGTAAGCAAGAAAAAAAAACTATTATTATTATTATTATTATTATTATTATTATTATTATTATTATTATTATTATTATTATTCTTATTCTAATTAATGAAAGTGGCAGACATAAATTAAAGGAAAAAAAATCCATGGAAAATTAAATTATTACCAAAAATGTAACAATTATTTGATAAGCATTACAAATTTAAACAGGGATTGAAATTATAAATCAAAAGTTGAAGGGCTGAAATGAAAATCAAATTTATTATCAATTTCAATCCAAGGATAATATTGCAAAAATTCAAACCTGTGTACCGAATTTAATGACGAATTTGGACCTAATCCGGAAGAATAAAAGTTGCAGGACCGAAGTGAAAGGTGCACATTTAATTAATTTCAACTGGAGGGACCAAATTGCAGCAAATTAAAACTAATGTAACAGAAGTGAAAGGTGCAGGAAAGGAAATTGAAAGTTGAGGGACTGAATTGCAAAGGGTGAAAACGGGGTCCTCGCCTGCACTGTTACGTGCAGGGGAGAGAGAGAAACGTTGTCGCCGTCTTCAACCGGCCTCCGCCGCGTACCCGGACATCGTGTGTGAAAACGCGCCGCACCGGGAGGACGACCAAGAGGAGGCGCACCGTATTAGACGGCGGTAGCTCATTTCCGGCCACCATATCATACCGCACGCGCCACTTTAAAGTGGCGTCAGGGTGGAAATCGTCGACCGCGTGAACCGCACGCGCCTGACAGATTTCGGAAAATATATAAATAATAATGGTTAGTTACCGTTCTGTCCCTAACCTTAAATAATCTATTTTATCTTATTGGGGGCTAGAACCGTCTTTAGCCATTTCAAAAATATTAAAAAAATATAATGGGGTGCGGCGGTCCGGACCGGTCCGTACGCGTGCAATTACGCCCGCACCCCTGACCCCAGCCGTTATTTACCCCTTAGCCGACCACTATTTTGTCCTATTACCAGGGCCAAAATCGATATTACGCTGTTCATAAGCGGAAAAAAAAAAGGCGCACATACTCGCGCGACGCACGAAGGGCAAATGTCCAGTCCACAGTGCATATGAGTCACAGTGCACAGTGAACGGAACCCGAGCTCTTTTAGCTATTGTATAATAAATATTTAATCAATTGTCACTACTAAAAAGTAATTATTAGCAATCATCAAATCCGTTGTATTGAAAACTATCCCATATAAATTTTGTCATTACTCATTTATCTGATAAAATATTCGTTGATAATTTCCTTCCTTCATTTACGGTCTCAACAGTCCCTTTCGGCCCCATTGTCGTGTCAATCATTCCTCCCCTTTTGCTACAAACTCTTCCGTTGCTTCTGCATCGCCTGGATATGAAATTTGCCCCTCACATTTGGAGTAATAATGGGCTTTATTAGAAGATCGTAGACTTTTGATACAGAAAGTCATATATGTGTAATTTTAATAGCAATAATCAAAACATCCAAGGTCCATTTTAATATTTTTTTCCCAGGTGGTAGCTAGTTTATGTACCTGGCAAATCCTGATTCTACGACTGATTTTCAGCCTTACCCATATAGGGTTTACTTTGATATATTCCGAGGAAAGAACCAAAAATGAAAGGAAAAAAAAAAATACTGGCTGTACACCATAGCAGTAAAGAACACTAATCTAGCGAAGCATAAAGCCGAGCAAACACAACCTTTTCAGATCTAAAGTCAACAATGGAGACATGACAGAGAGAGTTGTGCACACAACAAGAAACTAACTTCAATATAATCTGGTTACGGTAGACTTCAAGATTTCAGAGGATATATGACACATGATGATCAGCAGCATAATTTAACAAAATTTCCAAGAGGAAATCATAGTAGTAACTCAAGCTAGCTAGCTGATCTTTCGAATTGAAGTCTTATAACTAAATAAAAATATTGTAGTCAATAAAGCAGACAAACAGCTCGATCGATCGTTAGGCATCTTTAACATGTAGATCGACGTACGTGGCACCAAAATAAGACCTCAAACATTCTGGAACCTAGCTGCAAAGGCATTCATGCGATCTTGGTACTGAAAAATGTCATCTAAAATGGAGTCCGGACCCATCTGATGATTGATCAATGCCATCTCATTACAGTGCGGAAGTTCACGAGAGCTAACCCCACCGTAAGAACCCTCAATCAGCTGCCCCGACCTTCTTCCTTGGCGACCAAGATAAGGATCATGGTGCTCATTTTTACCATAGTACTTTTTCATGCCACTTCTCGACCCATCTAGTGACTGATTAAGAGGTATTATTTCAGACGTTGGTGCAGCTATTGACTCTCCAGAGCTTTCTGAAGACGCAATCTTGTCAGGGGAGTGTTTAGGGAAAAACCCTTGAATAATCTCTTGCAACAAACCAGAATCGGATGGCTCCTGTGGAAAGAATTCCAACTCTTCAGCTTTAGCGTCAGCCCTTTTCGGGTCTCCAAGAGTGGTATAATTCTGATGAAACTCCATGTGCGGTAGAGTAGTGACAGTTGAGTCTGCCAAAGAGATATTAAACGAGCTAGAAATAGTGTTACTAGAAGGATTCACCGAAGAACCACCTGGGAAATTGACAGGATCAGAATTGGAGGACCCTTCGATGCATGGATAGTGATCAGAAAAAGGTTGGGGATGATTATGAGATGACGAACCAGAAGAGGAGTGGATGAAATCACGGAGAAAAAGCATGTTCAGAGAAGTACTAGCAATGCTGTCACTAGTACTCCTCTGCGTTGCAGACCCACCAGCAGAGAAGTCACCAACATGGAGGTGACCGAGAGAAGAGTTTGAAGAGGATATATCATGGTGGCGAGAGGGCAGGTAAGATGATTTTGAGTTAGTAAATGGAGGGATCAGATTATGAGCAGGGTCAGCTGCTGCAGAATGAGCATCGGGGTACACGAAATTTGTCCGAGCCTTGAGACCACGCATTGCTAGAGCTGCATAATCATAGGCACAAGCAGCCTCCTCAGCAGTGTCGAAAGTGCCAAGCCAACGCCGTTCCTTAGACTGAGGATCCCTTATCTCGGCTGCATAACGACCCCATGGCCTCCGGCGGACGCCACGGTACCTCATGTTCCCACCAGTTCCACCACTTTCTTTCAGTACTGCCCTTTTGTTTGCTGCAGTGCTAGCCGTGCTGGTAAGTGCAGATGTCTTCTGGAGATCCGCGATGGTGGGTTCGTGCAGGCTGGTTTCGAGTGTATGGCTCGGTATTCCGTCGAGCCTTCTAAGCGCTTCCTCCATGGTTTTGGAACTGGAAAAACCTTGAAGATGCGTGCTTTACAAATGAAATTGAAGAAGAAAAACAATTAAGCTGCTCAAATGGAACGAAGGAGCGTGATGTCGGCGATTTCAGGAGGACTTGGTTTAGCACCGGGACTTCGAGATTTGCAAAGTGTATTTATAGCTGGAGATAGATATGCAGCTCTAAAATATCTATACACGGGGAGCTTGAAATTTGAAAAAAGAAAAGTGACGGAAACTCAATCGCGCTGCATGGTGCAACACAAACACAATGTTGATGTAAGAGATAGTAAAACGTTTCATCTGTTTCCTCTCTGTCCCCTTTTTTTTCTTTTTAACTTGTCATTTTTTGAGATACTGAAGCTAAAATATGTGTCAACAGAATATTGATTGATGACCCGACGGAGAATTTGTTTCTAACCAATTAGTAATTTTGGTTTTCGTTTTTTATAGCATTTTTTCCATTATTATTCCTTGTTTTTTGTTTTTTTGGGATATGTACTCTGGACCACCCTCCCCGTGTGAAAGAATACTTTAATGGGTGCTTGGTGGGTATTTTTAAAATATTTTTCGAAAGAATTTATTTATTTTTTGCTCTAAATAAAAATATTTTTAAACTATTTTTTATAGGTTTATGTTAAAAATAATTTTTAAAAATAAAAATATATTATTTTAATATATTTTTAAATAAAAAATACTTAAAAAAACAGTTTCTATTAACCAAGGTTGTTACCTTTACTTGGTCGCATTCATTATGTAAATAGTATTTACGTAAAGCATTAATTACTTTTCGGATTGCTCTCGCTCTCACTCGAGTTTAACAAGCTTAATTAAACCAGAAAAATAAAAATAAATTATAAGTGAGTTTGTTAGGGTCACTAGAATTTAATTAAATTGGTCTACATTATGCTATGAGTGAGATTAACACAATATATAGAATTATTTTTTTTCCTAAAACATATTATATATAGTAATTAGATAATTGGTCCACATTATGCTATGAGTGAGATTAACTTTTTGTAACATAAAATTAATATATATTTTAGCATTGCAATATTTTTTATAGTAGAAAAAAATAAATTATATGGGAATTGAGGTCATTTGGCCAGTCTAAAGGCAACCAATATCATTGATAAAAATATAATTTGACTTAAAGATATTTTTTTAATAAATATTAAGACAATAACACACTGAATCGATTTGGATCAATCTGAGATAACTTGTCAGTCTAGATATCAGGTCATAGATCATGGTAACCCAATAAACAAACCAAATTATAAAGCTCAATTTCTAATAAATCCAATATCAAAGGATAAATTGAAAAATAAATAAATAAAAAAACCAAAAAATGACATTAGTTAATCCCACGTAATATATCAAACTTGTGACCTAAATCCTTTAACCAAGATAACTTAATAAAAATTATAAATCTTAATTATCAATTTATTATTGAAAGATGAAATTAATAAAAAAAATAAAAATTAAAAAGGCAAAAACAAATAACTTATGTCAACCCAAATTAACCAATCAAACTCATGACTCATGTCATAACATAAAAATAACTTCAATAAAGCAATTCAAAGTAAATCACGAAGTTTAATTCTTTATTCACCCATCAATAAATAATAGAATGAAATAAAAGTCATTTGGAAAGAGGAAAAAAAACTTGATCTAACCCGTTAAACTCATGGATAAGATAACCTCATAAAAAATAATTTTAAAAATATTATGTACTCAATCCCAAAAAAAAACTGATATTAAAATTGAGAAAATATAGATTATAAAAAAAGCAAAGGAAGTTAAGAAATCGCTACTGACGAGAGACAATAAAATAGCACTCTCGTAATTAACTACTAATTTGAATTAGTTAATGGAAAATTAATTTAATCACTCCTTGGCATGTGCCAGTTTACTTTAAGAATCGCCAATCTCCAACTATGCCAACTATAAAGTAGCCTGCTGCAGAGTAATTCTCGTCGACTGTTTCCAAGAGCAATAAAGAGCGGGGAGAGCGTGACGGGTAAACAGTGGAAATTGGCTGTCTTTTTTGGGGTCCTGAGAAACTCATAATTCATATTTTACTACTGATGTGGTTCGAAGATAACTAGCATTGCAATTGTTTTTACTAGAAGTTGAAGAACACCCTCTGGTTTTAATTATCATTCTGAGTTATTACACTGGCGGATCTCCCAAGCTGTTCATCCCACTTTGGTTTTAGTTTTTCTGGCATCTGTTTGCAATTTTCATGCCGTGCCTGTTTGTCATTCGGTTTGAAAGATAAACATTTCAAGAAATCACTTCAATATATGTATATTTCATTTAAAAAAACCAGAAATCAGCGCAAGAACAAGGATGGAAAGGTTTCAAAAACCAAGGATTCATGGATGCTGACATGGACCTGTCTGTCTCGTGTAGGTGTGTTTAATATTTTAGGTTCTGATGGCAGATGGAGACTAAAGTAGTTGTCGTTGTGTTATGGGGGTTGTACCCTTAAGTCAGAAAAAGTAGGGATTTTGTCTCCTAATTAAACCAAAAGTTCGTCTTCCTTCTTCCATCGTTACCCTAACCGAGCCTTCAATTACAACCACCAAGTTCTTCCATGGCGTCCCAAATCCAGTCCAGCTAAATAAGTCAAAGAATTAGAACAAAACCCAAAGCTCAAAAGTTGATAAACTCTGCTGCGCGACGACAGAATGCACGGCATGCATTTATCCAGGCCACATCCTTTTTGCTATGAGTAAATTCGTTCATGACTTGCTCTTTTTATTTGTTATTATTTTATGTTTTATTTCCCCCTTTAAATAGATGAATGAGAAGATAAGTGGATAAAACTCACTTAAGAATAATTACTCGGCTTTCATGGTTTAAAAAACTTTATCTTTATAAAATTTGTTTATAGCTAACTCCTTTAATTTTTTAGTTTCAATCTTTTTTCTAATAAATATAATTAGCTCATTTCTTTATTTGTAATATAAAAGAAAATTTACATGTGCATTGTATGCGACAACTTTTCAAAACTATTATTAAACTTTACGTCTTGTTTAACACTATGTTTTAAAAGCGTTTGAAAAAAATCATGGTGTTTTTATATCATTTTCATGTGTTAATATCAAAATTAATTTATAAAAAATAAAAGAAAACAATCATTTTTATGTATTTCTGACCAAAAAAATACTTTAAAAAACAACCTCAATCATACTCACAAATAGTCATCATGAGTTGAATTTCAAATTAAATTAAATAGGGTTAATTCGGTGTGACATAGTTGATTTAATGACTGTTTGGAAGTGTGGTTGAGATTGCTTTTGAAAATATTTTTCACTTAGAAATGTATCAAAATAATATATTTTTTAAAAAAAATATTTTTTAATATCAGCACATAAAAATGATATAAAAATATCATTCTTTTCTAATTTAAAGTAAAAAATAAAAATATTTTTTAAAAAAAAATTTCAAAAGCGTTTTTAAAGCACAGTGTCAAATACCCCCTTAGTGATGCATCCAAGATTTTGTTAGATTCAATCAATGTCTAATTTAACTTTAGTTGTTTTTAAACAACATAAATTTAATGTATTTTTACAGCAGAATATTGCAACAATGATTTTTAGATTCATCCATGCCAACTTGGTCATGTCCAATTTTCCTAGCTTTGCTTTTTAAAATTATTTTTTATTTAATTATAAGAATTATTTTTTAAAATGTATTTTTTCATATAAGATATTAAAAAACAAATAAAAAGAGTTGATGTTTCCCTCAGTCTGGAAAATTTAACCCTCAAAATCGAGGTCTTTTTGGATTTTTCAGGAGACATGTATGGTATTTTCAAATTGTTTGGGGTTATTTGGTATTTTTTTGTTTTAAATTGCATAATAAAACTACTATTTTACCCTTGAAAGCTGGCAAAACAATGCAAAACAGTTGGACGTGTTTTCATTTTTTCCCATATTTGCACATAGTAAAACTACACAAATACCCATAGAAAAGACAAAAAGAAGGTTTGGAGTTGTGGGCATTATGGTATCCCCGGTTCTTTCATGATTTGTCATTTTTTATTTTTTCCACTAGTCTAGAGGTGTATATGTAATTTGTCATTTTTTATTTTTTCTTTGGAAACACTACAAGTGTGTCTTACGTACACACCGTCAATGTTTTGTGAGCATACACCTTTCAGATGACGCGTGATGCGTCGTTTAGTGGTGGGAACTACTTGTCTGTCTCTGCCTCTCGATGTGACACATGTCGGTTGTCGATGGTTGGTGTAGCACCGGTGGATGAGTTTTATTTTTTTCTTCCTTTTCTCCAACAATTACATTTAAATCCTTTATGTTTGTTACTGTTTAATTTTAGTCCTTATTTTTTTATTTCAGTTTTATTTCTGATTTTTTCAATAAAAGTTTTGATTGTTTTTAATTGTGCCTTTCATTTGAAACTGATTATTTACGTTGGTGATCATTTTAGAATTAATATTTCTCATTTTTTTCCTTTGATCTATTTTTTTATTTTCTTTTATTTTTATTTGTTCTTCGGATCATATGATTTCATTATTTACGCAATAATAATAATAATAATAATAATTTTAGTGATTATTTTCTTGTGTTTTTTTTTTTGTAAAATATTTTGCTTTTATTTTTGGGAAATCTAATGATTTTAATTGTTTGGTAAATAATATTGATAGTAATTTTTACTGTCATGGTCATGATAATGGCAGTAGCGTAGAAATAAATTTTCAATGATGTGTTTCTTTTTTTTTGTATATAAAAAATTAACAGCTTAGTTTTGTTATTTGATTATTGTAGGTGTTTTTACAATTTATATTTTGTTTTTTGTATTTAATTTAAATTAGATTATAAAATGAACTAATCCTAATATAGTGAATTTGATAATTTAGGTATCCAAATCTTCTTGCTTTTTTAATAATGATGATAATTTTATACTGGTGATTTCATTGAAATCTACTAAACATATAAATTTATATCGATTTAAAATTCTTATATTTTGTATAAAGAAACCTAATTCTTGACTAGATGAAAAAAAAATAATTAGGATAAAAAATATTGTGGAACCAATTAAATGCATTCCTTAATGATAACTTATTATTTAAGGAGTATCAAATAACAATCTTAATTTAAAAGATTAAATTTCTTAAATGAGACTATGAATATTTTTATATTATTTTTAACATATCTCTTCTTCAAATGAAAGTTTTTGAGATTTTAAATCTGCATATGCCCACTACTACCCCGGATTTGTTTTTTTTTATTACTATTGATTTAAAAAGAGAAATGAGTGGCGAGTTGTTGTTTATTTATAAAAAAATTGAAGGAAAAAAACATTATCTCAACTTACGTACAAACTCTACAGCTTATCTTGATTGTTAAAAAACTTATGATACGAGATATTATCATCCCCGCTTGCTAAGATTTCCTTGCAAGATAAATTGCCTGCAATACCCCAACATGAATCGAAATGTATGTAAAGTAAAAGTAATTTCTTATTCTGTTTGTAAGTAAAAGATTTGCATTTTGAATTACTCACATCCGGATGTGCATGTCGTTCGTTTCATATCAGTCATGCTGATATTCTATGATGATCCTATAACAATGCATTTTTTCCCCAGATCTATCAGCAACTTAATAAGGCATGAGTAACTGATTTACTTTCTCGGTTCAACTTCAAAGGGGATAGCATAAATTTTCATCATTGGTTGTGAAAAGCAACGTTTTCATTGTAATTCTTAAACTTTCAAGTATTTATTTATCTTTATTCAGAATTCAAGCTTTTGAATGTTGACTAGGAATAAATTACATAGATCTTGATCTTAAGGTTATCGTTGAGTGAAGAAGGATTGCTTCTCAATACTTAATTCACTTGATGATAAGTAATTAATTAGAAGTTTATATTAATTAGTTTAACATGCTTCTAGATTTCCTTTAGCGTTAATGGAAGTCTAATTTATTTACTTAATTTGAAACGATATTAATTTAACTTCCATGATCAACAAACTTGTAAGAATAGAAGAATTACCCCTTTGAACCGAGTTGTCAATGTCTTGAATAACCTTTGTTAACATTTTTATTTATTTAATTCTTGTTATTCAAACCACCCCTTTCTTTTTGAATTTGGTATTTGTAGGAAATAAATCAACTTCCCTTTCATTTTAATAATAGTAAAATTATAATTAATTCATGAGGTTTCGACTTCTTATATATCCAGCTTCTCAGGCTGGCGATTAAACTAGTAGTTCTCGTCACGTCAAAGAAATTTTACCCTAATAATGCATGAGAGAGAGAGAGAGAGAGGGGTTATGACGGTGAAGTGTTATTAATTAGAAGGACGGTGACGCCAATCCAGGTGAGAAGAGCATCAAGATTTTAGCGACAAGAAGAGATTTTCTCAGAGAAAATAGAATCTATGAGTGACCAGCTTTTTCATGCAGGACTACACGCCCTGCCTGAGAATGTAAAGATATTGAAAAAGGGAATGTCTTAAATTGCCATAGCATCTCAGCTTCCAAAATCTCCACATTTGCTAAGATACTGTTTGATTACTGTTCGAATGTGGACTTTACAGGATTCAACGAGGAGGGTGATGCGTTGAACCCATATTAAAAGTAAGAATTTGAATAGCGATCGACAAATCTCTAGATGAAGAGACACCTATTTTTAACATAGTTGTAAAATGCGTTTCGGGTACCGTTTTGGTTTTTTGTTTGAAACGGAACGTTCCGGTTTCGGTGTATTCCGGCGTTCCGTTCGGTTTTGTACTGTTCATATTTATTTAATTATATATATGAAAAAAATAAAATATTAATTTAACAAGTATAATTTAAATTCAAGATAAATGAAATTTAAATTATACAATACAAACATAATCTCAAAATTAGAAACATCTTTAAAATTCCAAAATATTATGAAAGTAAAATATTCTAAAATAAAAGAAAAATACATCAAACATCTTCTACATCATTAATATAAAAACCAAACAAACATAAATAAATATAATTTTTATTTTTTTATAAAATCAAAATTGATGCAACAATTTTATTTTTTTATAATATATATTTTTTTATTTTTATTGTTTTGATTTTGGTTTATTTTTTTATTTTTATATATAGTCATGTAGACATGTACAGCCGAAGTGGACAACCAAAGCCGAATTCTCAAATCTCAATTCCCATATCCTCCCAGTATCCCACATCGATGAAATCAGCAAAGGAGTATCACCCCGTGGCTTTAAAGCTTATCCCACATCGAACAATAACATTTCAAGGCAAGTAATTGCTTCTATAAAAGTCAATCAACTTGACTTACAAAGTTACAATATCAGCTCACTTCAAAAGATGTTAGTGACATCTGACGTGTGCAAGTTAAAAAGTTAAATGATTTTTTTATGTAGTCGAAACGGTACACCCGGAATGGAACTGAGGTATTTTGACCGGATTTTCCGGAACAGGCCGGGATTTTGCACTGGAACAGGGCCGGAATTTATAACTCTGATTTTTAATGAGACGTGTCTAATAAATCTTTCAATTTAAATGAACCGCTTAAGCTTTCACTTTCTTTCATCATTTGTCTTTCTCCACCTCCTCTATTCCATTTACATTTTTTATAAATCTTTTCACTTATTTTCATCTTTATGGCTTATAACAATTTCTTACTTAAAATGTTTTTCTCACGATGATATCAACTCTGATGATTTCAAATTAGTTGCGAAAAAGAAAATTAAAGAAGAAGATAGAAAGCTAGTGATGGATAATCATCGCAACTTTAAAATTTCCTTGAAGCAATTTAATTTCCTTGTATTGTGATCACTTTTCCAGGATTTTAAAACTTTGAAATTAAATACCTAGTGTTGATGGCTATAACTATCTGATGCAAAAATGTCCTTGTACTCTGAAGGCATATTTATAACCATAAAGGTTTGCTGAAGAGATAAACATTTAGAAGGGACACCTTTAATTGGGTCTTAAAAATATACAAGGTTTTGAAACTTTTACTTGAACCTGTATTTATACCCCTTAAATCATGTTATTTTTAGAGAAAAAAAATGAAAAGGTCATTGCATTCGATAGCATTAATAAGAAACAAATATATCTTAGATGTTATTAATGATATGATAAGTTGATATACTCATTGAGAAACTTTTGTATATCTATAAGTATATGAATATCATTATCTGAGAGATCTATTATTCATATAATTATTCTAGAAATATGAATCATTAGCCTTAAATACTCAAGACCTGAAATGTAATCTAATCTAGATCAAAGGTCATGATAGTTCATCCAACTCGTTACATTTTTAATTTAGATGTTTATCTATGATCATGACATATTATCCATGTTTCTCGTGAGACCCATATTACTTTAGATTTAGTTAACAATTTAACTCAAGTATGTTATGTCTGATATCTCATTAGACTCATGTTACCTTGAGTTTAGTCAATAATTAATATCAAGTATGTTAAGTCTTATATCTTATCAAACTCACATTACCTTGGGTTTAACTGACAACTGAACCTAAATATATTGAGTTTATCTTCTTTTCAGTCTCATATTTTTGTAGGTTTAACTGATAGATTAACCAAAGTATACTGGGTCTGTTATCTGTTATCTGTAGTCTCTTGTTTTCATGGGTTAAGTTGAATGACTAGACCAAAATATATTTGATCCAATATTTTACTAAGCTTATATTACTTTAGGTTCAACTAACCATTAAACTTAAATGTGTTAGGTTTGGCATATATTCTTAAATTCAATTTATTATAAATTTTTTTTTAAGTTTCAAAAAGATAAAGTAAAAATAATTACCTTATCATAAACCCCTTGAAAGAAGCAAACTAGTAATAAAGTGTGAAATTTAGCCAATTCTATCTTTCCCTCTTATTTTTTTTCTTGTGTGCGTGTTGTTTCCATCTGCGAAACTCTAAGCAAAGACGAAAAAAGAACACTGCATCCAAGCATATCGTCCAAAACATCAACAGTGGTACACGAATCATAAACGGGTTCTGCTAAAAGAGATAAGATAATTGACATCCACGATAATATTTGGCGTGATAATGGGGGACCCTCAAAAAGATTTTTCAGCGGCATGAAATACGATTCAAAGCAAACAGAAAGTGGACGAGGATAAAAAGGATATTAAGAAATAGGGGGAAATACGGGGTCGTATTGATGGTATTTTCTCTTACAGAGTGGTTGAGCAAAAGTTATACTATAAATGTAGGTGGGATGTCGATGGTGATGATCAGCGAGCCCGTGAAATGATTTAGAGAGACATATCATATCCTTCTACAGGTTTCAAACACAACCATAGTTTCTTATCTTTATCCATTTCGATCTCTCAGCGTCTTCCGAATTTCAATCTTCAACCTTTCATTTGTAGGTAAGTAAAGGCTCACGCAACAAGAAGTTCGTTGATAGAACTTCCATGGCCATATAATCAGGATATTTTCAAAAAACTCAGTATTTCGTTTATAGCTTTTGTGTCATAGGTTAGTAGGTGTACTCCTAAATTATCTATATCTAGTCTTGTTACCTTCTTATGTTTATATGGCATTGACTCAAGTCTGATCAGGTTGCGCCGGAAAGAATGGAGAGAGGGAAGATATTCAGCAAGATCACGAAGGTAGAGATTCCGTCAGAGACTGAAAGCTTGTCGAGCGGCGGCGCAAAGTCTACTCCTGGGCTTCAAAGACAGTCAAGCGCTACAAAGAGCAATTGCCTATGCTCTCCGACCTCCCATGCTGGTTCTTTCCGGTGCAGGTTACACCGCGCCCCGAGCCTTCGAAGAGCCAAAAGCATCGACTCTGCTTCTCTGCGAGACTCTGAGACGAAGATCAATTCGACAGATGGTGATGCTAGCAATGTAAAAACAATCGAGGCCCAGTGATTCACACGGACGTACTGATCATCTGCACCTGTAAGCGTGCTACTGCAGTTGTTTGCTAGCATAATGGTCTTGAAACTGTACAATTTCCATTTTTTTTTCGTTTCTTATTGTATAAATAAAGTGTTTTACCTTTTTTTCTACATCTCTTTTGCGTCTCTCCCCTTCAGATCAGGAAAAGAAAAGGGGGTTTGCAGGTAATTGCATGTCTTTTTACACGAGATGAACCTAATTAAAAGCAGGTTTTGAAAATATACTGGTCAGGATTGCAAGGAACGAGTTCTTGCGAGCAAGTAAATGGAATGAACTAGTTGTTTTTTTTGTAATGGTCGGTCTCCTGGCTATTCATCAAAATTTTTCTAGAAATTCTGATCAGATTAAAGAACCACAGGTGTTGCAGGCAGAATCCTTTCTCTATCTTGCATTTTATGAACAATCGAGCCATAAGAAACCAAATCAGCAAAATGAACCCTGCCTCTCCACAAGGTAACAGGGTTTACCTTTCATTCGCTCCTGTCCAGAACCAGCACGTATTTTCCATATTAGAGCTCCATTGGAAACACCAGCATTAGCAGTGACTGCCAACACAAATCAATCAATCCTATGTTTTATTTGAAATCTGCTTAGACCTAAGTTCATACTACTTGTATAATTTGGTTACTAATCCTGTGGTCACCTAACGATCGAAGTGTAACCTCGAAATTTAAGAAATACATGTCTAGATCTGATAAGCTTTCAGCAATGGACTCTAGACAACGTATACATAGATTATGTCTAGATCTACCTTTTACCTCAGAATTGAAATTCTTTCTGCAAAATGGTGGTGTGCTTGTGACAAAATATAAAGCAGTAGATGAAATGGTCCAAGCTCTTGGCATCATCAGCAGAGAATTGAAAACAAACAAGACTTTGAAAGGAAAAACAAAAAAAAACAAAAATCGGAAGCTTCATTTGAGGATGAAGCTCAGAACCCTCTAAATGCAGCTTGGAGCTGGCTACACGGTGACTCAAGAAATATCCATCTGCAGATAACCTTGAAACTGATTTAGCGTGAAGATAAATATGCTACCAAGCACGACCCCACACCCATTTCTGGTCACTCATGCCTGCACAACCCCGTAAAATATTTTACAGAGTACAGTTGCAACCAAGGTGGATAACGTGATTTTGAGATTGAGATTGTTTTTGAAAATGTTTTAAATTTTAATTTAAAATATATATTCAAAAACACCGTCGATACCAAAGAGCACAAGTTACGAAGTTTTAACCTCGAGCATAAAGGTTTAGGTCCTCAGTACAAGTGTTACGTTTTGCCACCATTTTTTTACTTTGGTCCTCCCACCTAAAGCTTGTTTGGCATGCGAAATCTAGCAGGAATGTGGCTGTTTGTTTATTTGATCATGAGTGGTTAGGGAGGAATGATAGAGGCGATCCCTGATGTCTTCTTCGAGCACATAATTAGATTGGAATGGCAGGACAGACTCAATCATTTCTCCGTTCAATTATCTTTGAGCAATTAACAAGCAACATGTTCTGTTGTGGAAATTATCAATGATGGCCACACCAATGCTCTCTAACTGAATAGCCTTCGAAAGTTCTGCCTAACCCTTTTACGAGGTAGTGAGGCGGTTTAATTTCCAGCATGCAGTTGCTACCCACTATAATCGTTGGTTTAACCAACCTTAAACCACCGAAGAAAGAAGGAAACCAATCTGAGTAATTCTGTAGATT
Source organism: Salix viminalis (assembly GCA_029228465.1). Lineage (NCBI taxonomy): Eukaryota > Viridiplantae > Streptophyta > Magnoliopsida > Malpighiales > Salicaceae > Salix > Salix viminalis. The sequence goes on from CM055433.1 coordinate 2,410,404, forward strand.
AGAAAAAATGGCTCCAAATTGCTTGCTGGTATTAGGCTTCATGTATGTCTTGTTCATCACTGGTTTTTTAATGACATTTTGTGTCCATCATGGGGACGATTTGAAGCTTGACAACTCATCTTTGTATACTTGTTATGGTGACATGCAAACTCACAGGAAAAGTTTCCTGGTCAACTAGAATCAGACTAGCATGATTGAATATTCTAATGGGTTTCCATCAACAACGGATACTTTTTGGCTAAGAACAGATAAACAAGCCTCGAATTCCTACACAGGAGGAACTATACATAGTCAGACGAGAATAATCGAAAACTAGTTACAATCAATGACGACAAGGTGAGAATCCAGTGGGATGAAAGGAGACAAAGGCAGATGTTGCGGATTTATAGACAAACTCAAGAACATTGGTCCCGGAACTGCTGTTATACATCCAGTTAAGAGTCCTTGTTTCTTCTAGTTCCCACAATGAGATCAACGAAAAGATTTATTCTCTCTCGTGTCCTCAAAAATCTCTTCTTATTATAAGATTACATCACCGATGCACATTAGAGTTTTCCCCCCTTCTCAGCTACAAATTACAAGGCATTTCAAAAGAAGAAAAAAAGGCAGTGTATATGTTACACTTCAAATTAACATCTGCTTATTCACTCTAGTTTTTTTCACTGGAATTTCTATTGATGGACAAGAACTTACTGAGCATCCTTTTCGGTCGTGTAGGAAGAGCACAGAAAGCCTTGAACTTTGAAGTTCTCCCGAGCCCTTCTGATTGAAGATCACTTTCATCTAAATCATCTTCAGCCATTTTCATCCTTAGTGTTGAAGCCTTAGATTTTGGTGATCTAAATCCTGAGACACTCCATTGGTCATCTGCTGGAATGCTAGCGGTCGTGCTTAATGCAGTTGTTGGCCTTGAAGGATCGATATTATGTGCAGCAAGTAGTGCTTTGATGTTGCTAGGCAGCTCCGTGACTTTGCCACTACCCATGGCTGCTCTGGCTTGCTCAAAAAAGAGAACTTGCACCACCACCCTCAGCGGGAGTAACTCATTCTGTGCGGCATGCATGCAGGCTTCAACAGATAGTTTCTTGCAGTCTAGGGTTCTGCACAGTCGTTTTCTTTCACTCTTGTTTAGGTCTGGATGTGCCTGATGTTGGTTCATGGAAATTGGTCACAGTGTGCCCCATCTTGTGTTGGTAATTATAATTAGCTAATTCTATAATACGTCAAGCAACTGCATAAGGTAAGGGGGCTAATTTTATGGCCAGGTCAAATTCATATTTTGTCATATATCAAAAGATGAATCCCATCATTAGTCTTGGAGTGGTAATTCAATGCTAAATTTGTCAGGACAGCCTAATCCAAACTGTGAAATACTTTGTGAGCTTGACATATCCAGAGGTCAAGAGAGTTAGTTATCTAACAGATGGTGGTGACCAACATCCTATAATATGATAAAGAAACCTATAAATCCAGCAAGAGGGTGATATTTGTCCTAACATTGAACTGCCATGAGAGTTATGGTAAATTTTTCTGACCAAAATACTGTAATTTTCATTATTTTACCTTGAGATAAATGTCAATGGCCCTGTAGAGATCATCATGGTCAAGCCTTGAGAAATATGGAATGGCCTCTGCAAGTGCGATGAATTTTGAAAGAGGCAAATTCACATCTCGGGAAATCTTTTGAAGATAGCCATCGACAAGCTTTGCCACCTTCAACTTTGAGCCATGTGATGCTGAAGAAGACCTCCTGCTCTCTTGAAACTCCAGGTCAATATTCTCTGCTGACCGAGACCTTCTCCTTTCAAACCCCAGCTTGGATCTCGGAGGGCTAGTGGGAGGGCTCTGCCCTTGCAACATGAACTGCTCCAGTATGGTGATGACCAAGTCTACATCATACACCGAACTGTTTGCATATGAGATAGAGGGTATTAACAGATCCCTAACAGTTGCTTCCTCCAATTGAAGCGCCACTCTTCTGGCCAATTCCATCTTTGAAGACGAGGAGGTGTTAAGAATATTGGCTGCTTTCAAAAGTTTGAGAAGGAAACTGCATGTTACAGCACCTTTCTCGGCTGGGAGTAAGCTTACTATTGCTTCTAGAAGCGCCCTCTGCCTTGAAGTTATCTCGAAGGTTGAGTCGGAGTCCGAGTCCGAGTCAGATGCTACTTGCTTATTGACATGTCTTTCTCTCGATATGTTAGGTAGCCATCGATCTGCGTAAATTTTCAAGGCCTCCCCGATGAGATTGGATGGTATCTTGCCACCGGACTTGACTGCTATCATGGTTCTCCAGTACAGGTCTATGCTTAATTCCGCCATATCTTCAGCCCACCACCCTTTGCCTGGCGGTTTATGTCTCCGGCTCTCCGCTCCATTACAAGACTCGTCATCCCTTTCCCGTCTGGAGTAACTGTGCGACAAACTCATCTTCGATGGATGAGTGAGGACTTTAGAGGCAATCGCTTCGATGCATCTGCTTGTTATTCCGAGGTCCTCTGACCACAAAGGAAATTCTTTGGTGCTCTGTAGAGTGACGATAGAATCTTTCCACCCATGAAGTATGCAGGAATTGAAGAAAACTTCAAGCTTGTATGCCAGGTTTCCCTTCTCCACATCCTCTGTCATCTGCAGGTATTCCGCAGCACATCTCACAGCTACTATGTTGAAGGCACTGACAGTGACTGTGATTCCATAGCAGAACTTCGCGCAGAGCTCGAATGCCTCAACCCCGCCAGGAAAATCAGGGAGTTGGACGATGTGGTGCTGTGAGGTTTCAGGGGATTCAGAGCAGAGTCTCTGGAGGCGCAAACACTTGGAAAGCAGAGGAAACTGCAAAAATCAGCACCAGAAATACTGAGATTATATAATCGAGATGAATCAGAGGAATAGATGCCATGATCAATAATATCCTTTATTCCAAATCTTTTAGAGAAGAAAACTTGTGGGCTTTACCTTGTGAAGCAAATATCTACTTCCTTTCACCTGAACTATAAGATCACTAGACACTTCAGAGGAGACAGACCTGCATTGCGAAACTAAATTACTGGCATCTTCCTTCAAAATATACAGCAGCTGACATTATATGCAGCCTATTGAATGATTCATTAGTCTTTTTTACCTGACAGCCTCAGAAGTGTAGAACGTGTCCGGCCGGGATCCGAGTTTCATGAACTTCATGACTAATCCTTTTGATTTTCTTCTTGATTATGTGTTCATCAAATTGCTTTGTAAATATAGTTGAATCATATAGACCTAACTTCTTCACCAGCATAAGCTCCCCAGTCAATGCATGCGAAGCCCCAGAAGGTCCCTTCCTCAACAGCAGGGAAAAGATGATCTCAGAAGAAGAAGAAGACAAAACTCAATAGCACAACCTGCTTCCTGTAAAAGTTTCACTACCACTTAGGAAACCACCAAGAAGTTGTTCCAGGAAATCAAAACCTGTAATTTTCATCATTTCAAGAGAGAGAAAGGAAACAGGTAGAATTCTCGTGGCGAAAAGATATACCAGAACAAAAGATATACTAGAACAAAGGAATACCAAGAGCTTTTATTGCGGGTGTGATACTATTATCTGAGTGTTTTTTATGTAGAATTACTTGCAAAAATCATCAATAATGATTCAAACCCAGAAGATCAAACACTCCAATATCCATGTCCTTCCAGTCAAATTCGATACCCCATTTGATTTGGACATGCAAACAATGAATCAAAGTACTGCAATGCCGTCAAGCTCAATTACCCCCTCAAACAAAAGCTTGTTAAGAGTTTTTGACCAAACCCAAGATTGTAGAATTAGAAATTAAGAATAAGAACGTACATTTGGAGTCTTTACTTTAGATAGAAGGAAGACACACACATGATAATAAATAAAGAATGGAAGTAATATATAAAGATTGCAACCTCAAATCAAATGTTCTTCTTGATATGCTCAAACAAATATAAACTGCCAATCATTCACAGCAAGACAGGACCTGGAATATGAAAATCTGTGAGCTAAAGTACTGCTAATGTTCTCTCCTTTTTTTTAACTAGAAGTCTAGAACTAGAATGTAGAGAGTTTGAGGCATATCTTCCATGGACATGCCAGAGAGCAATGAGAAAAGGCGATGCCCACGTGCTTATCCTGTACCCACTAGTGCCCCTCGCTCTCATCATTGCCACGACATTTTATTTTACAGTGCCTCTTCTTTGATTATTTTAGTCAAACACTAATTTATACGCAGCATCGTACGCCTCTCAAATTCCATTTTTAATACCCCAAAAGGGATTTATTCCAAAAAATTAAAAGCAGAGGATCATTCAAAATAAACTGTGATCACAAATTTCATACAAAAAACAACGAAAACAGGGGTGGGGAATCATGCTGAAAAAAAAAACAATTATGTTCATCTCTTGATAGTGTTTTGGGATTAATTTTTGCATTAAATCATTCATGCCATAATTGAGACATTCAAAAACAAATCATAGGATCAAAGGACAAATGCCCTTTTGCTTTAATTTTGAACATTTTTCTAGCATTTATTATGGTCCATGTCCATGAAAGATTTGTGTATCATTGGTGAGATGAAGAAACAAAACGTTTATATAGTTCATGTATGCAGAGTTACGCTAATGCTGCGAGGCGAGGGAAGGCTTTTTCATAAACGAAATGAGAAAATGCTGTGTGTGTGTGCAGTCAAGGGTCTTTTTCAAACTAGTCTTGCATTGGATTCTAGCAGGTTCCATTTCTTCCTTCCTATCTTTCTTCTATGTTTTGAGTACTTTGATTATTACAAGCGCTGAGATTTATGGGGATATGGGCCATCCATAGTTGATTGATCTACAAGCCTACGAATGATGATCAAGCATATGATTTTTTTTGGATGCAAATAAACCAGTATATTTTTGTGGTACTATATAAGATAGATAAACAAGTAAAATTTCTGATTATTTCAGGTTTTTATAAAAGATACACGTTCTAAGTTGAATTCAAAACTTGTTGTATAGATCGCTCAAGATTTGTTGTGCAGATCGCAAGTCTTCTGTTATCACCCCACACCCTTGAAGACATTATGCATGTATAAATTATAGATTTTTTATAGTTAATATTTTAAAAAGAGAGTTTGAAACAAATATGAGTAAATGATATTATAATTGATTTTGAGAGATGGGTTAGATTCTAATCACCCCTATCAATTCTTGGCTAAGCTATGTATATAGGCATTACTTTAGCAACATAACTTCGTGAGCTAAGCTAATTAACCTTGATTTCCATCTAAACTGTTGTGCTTGCAACGCTAATCCATGATATTATTGGAGGGATCTTCTTTTTCTTTTTCAATTGACTTTCTGTTCCAGTTCTTGCTATACTTGATTGATCTTAAATAATAGCAATAATAATTATATAAAAAAAAGTTATTCTTTATGGTCTTTCAACGAGGAGATATGCATCATCAAGGTTTGAAAATTACAAAAGCAAAAGTAAAATATAGAGAGCAAAACTACTCTCTCATAAGCACCACCGCACAGTGCTGATTGATTTATAAGATGATCTCGGCAAAGATTATCTAGAATCTCTACCCCTTTTTCTAAAATCTCACTTTGACGGTCCACCGCAACATCTCTCATCTTGGAATTACACGCCTTATTAAAAATCAAAATGGAAAAGAAGAGGAGAACACACCCACCCACAGCTAAGAATCCCAGTGAGTGAGCTTAGCATATTTTCTTCGTACCGCCCAGATGATCCGATTGCTGGGAGGTTGTCACCCAAACCTCCTGGTCTGTCCCTTCATTTCTATTAGCAATCAGACAATATATAAGGTGGTTAAGTTATGGTCTTCAAATAATGGTAATATCTTAAATATTGTCAGCAAAATGGAACACAAAACTTGGGCAGGATGGCTAGGGAAATAAGACTCGAATCCGTGGTGGCTCGATCAATGTCTGCAAGAGACCAGGACCTGAGCCAGTCCTGGCTCGACCAGTGTCCGTCTTGTGAAGTGCAAATCTTGATATTTCATAAGTGAGTGGAGGGTAAAGTTTTGGGATTGTGTGGTGCTGGGCATAAACTGATGTCAACCCATCGTGACAGACGGGGTGGTTCACAGATGCTGCCTGCGATGGTCCTTCTCCCTGCTGCCCAACGGGGTGGCCGACCGACAATGGTTGCTTTTATGGGACCCAGCCTCGGGCCCATGATTCTTTTTTTCCCCCTCGGTGGACCCCTTTTGCCTCTTGAATACAGTTCGAGACACTTTACAGTTTGCATAGAGATTTGATCGGACTTGACCTTAGGCCCGTCCGAGCCTCCAGCAACCTAATTATTATCACCTTCCATCAGCGATGTATGCGTTTGATCCATCAATGGTAGAAGAAAGTTTTCCACGCACTCAAAAAATCCAAGAAGAAAAAGAAACAAATAAAAGTATAATTTAATAGGGAATAGGGGGAGAGAAAGGGAACATCCTGATTGATTAGTCTATTCGTTATTTTTCTTGGAAGAGTATTCGTGAGTGTGTTTTAAAGTTTTCATTATTTTGAGAATTTTTTAATATATTATTTAACAAAACACTTTAAAAATCAAATTGTATACTCTGAAACCTTCAAATTAAAAATAATAATATATATAACTTGTTAGTGACAGCATGTAAAACAAATTATTGCACCGATAGTATACTGACTGTGGGACAAGACCCGTCATAATGAAAAGCTATTAGAGTCGAAATATCTTCTGCCATGATGTAATTCTTCTTCCCATTTGAAATTGAAAGCTCTATGTATTTAACAATTCATGTGAAAGATTACGAAATTAACTCAAATCAATCACAGTCTATGTATTTTTAAGGGTTTTTCAAAATTTGTAATAGGGAACTTGGAAATGGTCCAAAACTTCCACTTAACAAAAAGATTCAAATTGCTTTATGCATAAACATTGTCTATTTAAGCTTCAAGTGCCAATTAAAAGATTAATCTCAAACTCTTAATATTTTCACACTATTAAATCACTATTCACATGCTCTTGTTCACCTTGAAAAAGGTGTTTGGTACTGCATTTTAAAAATATTTTTTAAAAAATTATATAAAAAATATTATTTTAATATATTTTTTAATAAAGAATATTTTTAAAAATAATTTTTAATAAATCGGATTTGATTGTTCATAAGAAAATGTCTGTTCGTAGGGCTACACAGGACACCTTATGATATCTGTCTCGTATGTGTAGTCATCTGTGGTTAGAGATGGGAATTTTGTACGTATTAGGGCATGCATTCACAGCACATACAGTGTAGCGGCACACACGCCAAATGGCTGGATCCTTGCATGTTTGCTATGATCTGTGTCGTGCTGGATGAGTTGTATCATTCGTCCATGCATCTTGTGGGGTCTTTGTGCTGCCTACTGAGTCTAAAACTTCGATGAAAATGCCAGGTCACACTAGCCTTGCACGTTTTAATTTTATAATATGGAGCCGTTATTTTTCTCTAATCAATTTCAGCAAGAAACGTGGGTGCTTCTGGCAATGGAATCTGAGTGTTGAATGATTCTCCTATCTTCCGAAGATGGCAGAAAAGGAAAAAGGTTGTGGATTGTTTATGCGTAATCGTTTTATCATTAATATGAGGATAAGAAAAAGGATAAAATTGTTGTTTTCCGCTGGTTTTCAATGTTTGATTCTTATATATGTGTGTGTGTGTGTGATTTCAATGTTTGATTCTTATATATATATTGATGCTAATTAACTATAAATTCAGATTAAACCTGGGTTAACTACACTATAAAAGAAAGGTCTTAACTCGAGATTTGAGGCAACTTGATTCTTAATTAAACTTGGGCACGACGTTGAGCAAGATGGGATTTGATAATAATTATGATGTGAAGCGCAACTCGTAAATGATAATAATTTAACAATTTCGTCCATGATAAGGGAAGGCTTTATTTTTACTCAATGGACAATTCACTCCTGTGAATGAAATGATGATACACTCGCCCTGAAGCACACTTTTTCCAAGCTGAAACGCTCTTATGCCATTTTTTTTTTTTTTAATAATTATTTCATTTAAAAATTTAAACTATTACATGAAATTCTAGAATATAAGTTATATTATTTTCTAACATATCCTCTTAAGTAAAAGTTTTTTGGGCTTGAGACTTGCACAAATCCACATTATCTTGTGTTTGATTTTTATCAAATAGAATATGAGTGGTGAGATTTGAACTCGTGACTGTTAGATCAACAAAACTCTGATATAATATTAAAAAATCATGTCACCTAAAAACTTAAACTATTAGATAAGACTCTAAAATATAATTTATATTATTCTTTCAAAATTTTGTTTTTTAGTGTCTAAGATTAAGGACAAGCAATGGAGATATTCCTAGCTAGGACAATTAGTCAACAATAAAAAGAAGAAGAAAAAAAGAAGGTTGAGGCAGCTTGAAAATCACAATTGTAGTTGGTAAACGATAAGAAAACAAAACTTACGCTTCCCTGAGTTACACCCACCCCCACCCCCCACCAAGTTTTTCAAAGATTCGAGTGCAATGCATGGAGAAGGCAGATGAGTGTGACAAGACGAAATGCGTTTCAGCTTTAGCTTCTTCTTGACCTAGAAAAAAGAAAGATGATGGTGAGAGGTTCATATGCATGATGATCAGTGCTTGTCCAGTCATCCATTGTGCGTCTCGTAATTTTTCTTAGGGCGTGTTTGGAAGAGCTGTTGTGGTAGTTTTTCAAAGTGTTTTTTGTGCCGAAATACATTTAAATAATATTTTTTTATTTTTTAAAAATTATTTTTAACATCAACACATTAAAATGATCTAAAAACACCAAAACATATTTATTTAAAAATAAATAAAAAAAAGCAAAAGCTGCGGCACGGCTTGAAAAAGCCATGCCAAACAGCCTCTTAATTTATTGCGCTCTGCTGCCGCAATTAATTTTTTTTATTCAGTTTTAAAATATATTTTTTTTATTTTGTATTTGGTTTTTATTCTTTTATTTTTTGGTTTTATTTTGATCCCTTAATTTTTTTGATCATTTTGAGATAGTTCTTAATTTTTTATTTATATTTATACACCTTTGCTCTTAGTTTAAATTTTTAATTGTAATTTTAATTTTTATTCATATTAAATACAGTTTGTGTTAAAAAACATAGTAAGTTTATGGTTTTGTCGTGGTTATTGTTGGGTTTAGAGGTTATAGATAATTTACCATTTTCTTATTTTTTCTTTTCAAAAAAAAAAACCACGTAGTGTTTCACGCGCATGCGGCTTTAGGGTGAGTCGTGCTACTTTGTGTGGCAGTGGAAACAGACCATCTGTCGTGTCACCTGGTTCGACGACATGTCCTCTATTTTCCGATGCGGTGCGTGTCAGGTTCTGGTGGTTAGGGAATCACTGGTGGGCGGTTTTAAATTTTTTCTCCCTTTCCTCTCTCATGCCGAAAGAAAATACATGTCTATCCTTATTGTTTGTGATTGTTTTAGTTTAGTCCCTGTTATTTTGATTTTGGTTTTATTATTGATTTTTTTCATTGGAAATTTTAATTTGTTGCAATTGTTCCCTTTAATTGCAATTGATTATATGTGTTGGTTTTCAATTCAGTCATTATTCTTTTGATTTTTTGTTTGCTCTTGGTTCCTTTAATTATTTTGGTATGCAAGTTTCAATTATACTTTTCATTTCAGTTCTTATTCTTTTTTTTTAAAAAAAAATTACAATGCAATTTTGCTTTTTAAAATTCCTTTATTTGTTCGTCTCAAATTTTTTATTTGTTTTAATTTTGTCTTTCTATTAGAATTAATTATATATTTTGTTTTGATTTGTTTTAATTGTATCCTCCAATTGAAAGTAGTTATATATGATACTTTTCATTTCGGTCTTTATTCTTTGAATTTCTTATTTGATATTAATTCCTTTGGCTTTTTTGGTCCTTCTTAGACAATATTTTTGTATTCGTATTTATGCATCTATGCTTTTAGTTTTTTATTTTAATTTTTTTTGTTTTATTTATTATTGGGGTTTTAATTTTATTCGGTTCAGTCTTGAAATTTTTATTTATGTTTGTGATCATTATAAAATTAATATTGTTCCTTTTTTCCCTTTGTTCTTTTTTTTGTGTGTGTTTTCTATTATTTTTATATATTCTTCAGATCTGGTGATTTTATGATTTTATTGTTTGTGCAATAATAATGATTATTTTTTTATTGTTTTTTTGTAAAAATATTTTTCTTTTTTTTATTCTTTAGGATAATTTAATGATTTTAATTGTTTGGACATTAATGTTATGATAATTTTAACTATTATACTAATGATAATGACGGTAATGTAGGGATGAATTTTCAATTTATGTATTCTTCTTTTTTAACTACTTATTTTTGTTATTTGATTATTGCATTTGTTTTCATAATTTATATTTTATTTGTTGTGTTTAATTTAAATTGAATTATAAAATGAACTAATCTTAATACAATAAATTCAATAATTCAGATATCCGAATTTTCTTATGTTTTTAATGATGATGATAATTTTATGCTAGTTATTTCATTAAAACCTACTGAATAAATAAATTTATATTTATTTAAAATTCATATTTTTTTATAAAAAACTTGCACTTCATAGGAATTCTTCACAGATTTATTATTTTGCCCAAATCTACGTTATAATAAAAAAAATCTCACACAAATCTCACATAATTAATATTTTTTGCGTTCAAAAAAATATGTTTCCGGCCATGACAAAACACGGGGTCAGTGGTTAGTGTATGTGTATATGAAGTGGTGTTAGCCATAGGAGATCGGTAAAGGCTCCAAACCGGGTAAGAAGCTAATCATGCAGTCTAGAATAGCAATGGAAAATTGTTGGATATCATTTAATTTATTAATTTTTTAGTAGCCCGATCTTTTATACTTTAGATTGTATCTCCTATATTTTTTTTAGTAGCTCATTTTATTTTATTTTATTTTATCTAAAAATTAAAAAAAAATCCTCTAGTCGAGTTTCCATCCATCAAAAAGAAATTATAAATTTAATTTTCAAATTACTATTATTAAAGATTTAAATGATTATCAAATCAAGTTAAGTAGCACCATGAAAATTTTATTTTTTTCCGTTCCTCGTACTCTTCTACTATATTTGGTTATTTCTACCATAATATAATATTGAGATATTCTTACTCGATAATAGATTTTGACCATTTATCAAAAAGATATATATATATATATATATAAGTAACAGGGCTTGATCATGCAACTTGAACTGAATTGTACAAACATTTTATAATCAGACTTTTGTTATTAGATTTTTCACTTCAATCCTTAAACTATAATTAGATGTGTTTATCAACATTTTTTTATTAGATTCCATCCATTTTAACAGTGAAATAACAAAACCAGTCCACATGTTTTCTTCAAAAATAAAAAAAAATGATGAAAGTTGTAAAAAGAAAGTTAGTGTCACGAGGTCAATTTTTTCGCACAAAATCAGCCCTCATACAACGCCCAGCTCCTAGCTAGACCTGGCCTTCCATTTTTTATCCACTCGTATTTTTCCACAACTAAATGTTTCCTCACACTATCCCTTGTTGCTAGGCAATCATAATACACGAGTAGAAAGGATGCAACGTATAGAATAACACGAGCAATAAACCCGCGCTATTAAATTTTTTTTTGGTCTAGTTTTAATACATATAATTTTTTATTTTGTATTTTGGTTTTATTTTTTTTATTTTTTAGTTTAGTTTCTAAAAAAGTAAAATTATCGAGACACCCCACTAACAATTCATGATTTTTATCTTATTTGAAAGTATTATGATTATTGTACTATGCATAAAAATGAAAAAAATTAAAAATATCTTTGATACAATGACATTATTTTAAACACATTTTACATAATAAAATAAATATATAAAAAACTAATATATATTTATAAAAGTTCTAACGACGCTGCACGCGTCATTTGAAATATACATGAGCTCTGAAATTGACGTCGTGCCCACAATACCCGACAGAAAATATAATTAAAAATTGGTAAATTACCAATACATCCCTATAACCAACTCTTGGATTTTGTCTTATAGGGGGTATATATGTACTTATACAACTCGTGATGCGCATCAGCTGAGCCGGACACCTCAATTATAAAAAAAGGGTCCGAGGATTAGTTATGGTGCGCTTAAGCTCATCTAGAGACCCCGGTTATAAAAAAATATATAAGTGAAAAAAATCAAACAAACAAAAAAACAAAAGCTTAAGTTGGCACAGAGACACCGGTTATAAAAAAAAAATATAAGTGAAAAAAAAAGTATAAGCATGAAAGCACTGTAGCAATCCATATTTTTTTTTAAAAAAAAATCAGTCCGGGAATTAGTCGTGGTGCTCTTAAGCTGGATCACAGATCCCGGTAAACAAAAATATAAGTGAACATAAAAAAGTATAAGGAAAAAAATAGTAAATTGGTCCGAGGGATTAGTCGTGGTGCGTCCACATTGGCCTGGACACCCTGATTATCAAAAAACAAACTTGGTCCAGGGGAATGGTGGTGGTGTGCTTAAGCTTGCCCGGAGATCCTGGTTATAAAAAAAATATATAAGTGAAAAAAAAACAAAAAAAATATAAACGTGAAAGAATTGTAGCAATCCATATTATTTTTTTAAAAAATTCACTTTAGGAATTAGTCGTGGCGTGCTTAAGCTGACCCAAAGACCCCGGTTATAAAAAAAAATATAAGTGAACAAAACAAAAGTATAAGAAAAAAAAAGGAAAAAAAAATGTACCAGCGAGAAAGCACTTTAGAAAAAAAAAGTGGGTCTAGGGATTGTCGTGGTATGCATAAGTTGGCATGGACACTGTGGTTATAAAAAAAATTAGATCTGGGGATTAACCGTGGTGCTCTTAAGCTAGCTCGGACACCCTAATTAAAAAAAAACCAAAAAAAAAGTGGAAAAGGAAAAATATAAAAAAGTATAACATGCAAAAAAAATGTTTTTGGGAAAAAAATGAAAAAAAATATAATAAGAAAAAAAATAAAAATAAAACATAATAAGGAAAAAAAAAAAAAAAAAAAGGCAAAAAATAGAAGAAGCAAAAAACAGGAAAAAAACATTGTAGCGGGAAAAGCATTGTTGCAATCAACAATGCTATGTGTGGGGAGCTACAGTGCTTTCCCCACACCATTTACAATCCCATATTGTTTTTTTTTAAAATCGGTCAAGGAATTAGTCGTGGTGTGCTTAAGCTGACCTGGAGACCCGAGTTATAAATTTTTTTTTGGTCCGGGCATAAAGAAATAAAATGTATAAGTGAACAAAAAAAAGTATAAGGAAAAAAAATTAAAAAAGTAATAAATGGTCCAAGGATTAGTCGTGATGCGCGCAAGCTGGCCGGAGACCCTGGTTATCAAAAAACAATTTGGTCCGGGGATTAGTCTTGGTGCGCTTAAGGTGACCCATATAGCATGGTTATAAAAAGAATATATAAGTAAAAAATAATAATAATAAAAAGCTTAAGCTGGCTCAGAGACCATGGTTATAAAAATATATATAAGTTAAATAAAAAAAAAATATAAGCGTGAAAGCACTGTAGCAATCCATATTGTTTTAAAAACAAATTCGTCCCGGGAATTAGTCGTGGTGTACTTAAGCTGACCCGTAGACCCTGGTTGTAAAAAACAATGTATAAGTGAACAAAACAAAAGTATAAGAAAAAAAGGAAAAAAATGTATCAGCGGGAAAGCACTTTAAAAAAAAAATGGGTCCGAGGATTAGTCGTGGTACGCATAAGCTGGTTTGGACACCCTAGTTATAAAACAAAATTGGATCGGGGGATTAATTATGGTGCATTTAAGCTAGTCCGGACACCCCAATCATATATATATAGAAAAAAGAAAAAAAAATAAAAAAAGTATAACCAGAAAAAAATATCTCATGGAAAAAATATAATCAGAAAAAAAAATTTTTATGAAAAAAAAAAACAGAAAAAAATGAAAAAAAAACTATAAAAAAAGTTAGATCCGAGAATTAATTGTGATGTGCTTAAATTAGCCCAAACACCCCGATTATAAAAAACAAATAAAATTATATATAACTAGAAAAAAGAAAAAAAATTATAACCAATAAAAAAATATTTCATGAAAAAAAAATCAGAAAAAAAAAGAAATAAAAAAGAAATAAAAAAAACTAAAAAAAACAAGAAACGAAAAAAAAGAAAAAAAAATAATAATTAGAAAAAAAATGAAACGTAATCGAAAAAAAAAGGAAAAAAAAAGGAAAGCATTGTGGAAATCCGCAGTGCTTTGTGTGGGGAACTACAGTTAATTCTCCATATGGTTTAGTTTCTTTTTAACAAGTAATTACAGAAAAATCTCTCAATTTTTATTAATCTCCTAAACAAAAAGAAAATACAAATTCATATTTGTGTGTGATGCATAAAATTATCATACTATACACCTAACCAACACACTTTACCCCTCTTTTTTCTCTTTGCATACTCAAGACTCCCTAGCCTATTTATATTTATAGACAAGCATATGACAAGTTACAAGCATAAAACTATCATCCCTACATTTTAGAGGTATCGCGGCAATTTCTACACATGTTCCCATGAACTCAGTGGGTAGTTTTGACTCATGATCTTGGTGTCTTGAGAAGCACTCTAATTCATGCTCTCATATCCCCATGATTTGAACATTCATTTTCCCGATGAATCTAAGATTGTAATTGTCGTAAGAAATCATTACTCTATTATGTGATTATCAGTCCATGCAGACTTGCATCAGCTCACTACTCGCATAAGATGTTGTTGTTGAATTTGGTACTATCTCGCATATTGTCACTATCCAATGTGTCACTTCAATATGGGGTTTTTTTTATTAACGTATTCATGCTGGATTTTGATTCCGTTACAATTAGGGATCGATTTGTAGGTGATACTTTATCATATTATAAATTTTATCTTTTTTTATCAAGATGACAAGTTCTTTATTTTAAAACAATTTGATTTTTTTTATGAATAGTATTTCAAGATACAATATAAGAAGAAGGACATCAATTAATACATCATTTAGTTCAGGGGTCGAAATTAGAGGAGAAATTTTTGAAAAAAAATTCTATAGAATAGGGTCCTCATACTCTTACATATTCTTAATTTGTTTATGGGTGAGCAAAGATGAATATAGGGAAAAGAGAAGAAAATAATTTTTTTCTCCAAGCATTTTTTTTATGATGACCAAAGCATTTTGTTTTAACTGAAGTAAGTTCAATTAGAACCAGTAGAATTGGAGGTTGCTGCCCCTGCTTTTAAAAGACATGACTGGCCGTTTATAGAAGCTTGATTGTAATTGGCAAAAACATAAATGGATTTTGACCATCTTTTACAAATCACTGGCTGGATCATATCAACTTCAAAAGTAATATATGAAGATAATTACAGGATAAAAAAGGAGATAGCCATGCCTTTAGTTTTTTCTATTTGAACGTCAGTCAAAAAAAAACCCACTGATGATGAGCTCCTGTGTATGCGTCATTCGATGCTTTTTTGGATAGTTTCCAATAATTACATAAGTCATGTCACACTGCTATTGCTGATATGTTGCATGTAAAGGCTAAGAATTTATTTATTAATTAAGACTTAAATTATATTATATTGTTGTCTTGAAGATTCTTTGTGGAAAGCAAGATTGCAACTTCAGTTTTTATCAAGCAAGATCAACTTGGATAATTACATTCACCAGCGATTACATTGTTCATTGATTTCAGCAAATAGTCGAGCAAACCCGTATCACCATTATGCAGCCCAGCTGCGTCTTGCACTTCCTGCCGACTCATCCCGCCATGGCTAAAGGCCTCTCCCTATTCAGTGTCATGCATGATTCTTTAATAATTTCTAAGTTGATCAGAAACCATGCAAAAATAAGCGAATAAGGGTGTTTTTAGTTTTTTTTTTTATATATCCATGTGTTTTTAGTTTTCTTACATATTCATTCGTAGTAAAACTATGATAGAGAAAAGACAAAATAAAGGGCTGGAGTTGGGGGCATTGTTTTACTTTTCTCTCATGATTTTTCGTGGTTATTGCTGATCCAAAGGTGTGTAGGTGATTTTTTTTTATTTCTTTTCAAAAATATTGTCGGTGCGTTGTACAGACGAGCCTACAATGTTTCCCGCGTACACGCTTTTCAGACGGCGCGTGTGGAGTCATTGGATGGTGGAAATTGTCTTTCCATCGTGTCACTTAGTGCGTTGTCATGTCTTTAACCTCCCAGTTAACCTCCTAGTGAGGCGCGTGTCACGTTAAGGTGGCAGGTGAATCATCGGTTGATGATTTTAAGTTTTTTCTCTGTTTTCTCTCTCTTGTCGTCGAAAAATACATGTAAGCCTTTAATGTTTGTTATTTTTTTATTTGTTCTTTTAATTTTGGTCTTATTCATTATTTTTTCAATGCAAATTTTGTTTGTTTGTAATTGTATCCTTCAATTAAAACTGATTACATATGGTGGTTTTCATTTCAGTTCTTATTCTTTTGATTTTCTGTTTGGTTTTTTTTCTTTTAATTTTTTTGGTATGCAGGTTTTAATTTTATTCTCCAATTGAAATTGTTCATATATGCTACTTTTCATTTTGGTCCTTATTCTTTTAATTTTTTTAACAAAATTACATTGCAATTCTTTTTTAAAATACTTTTATTTGTTTTGGTCCCAAGGTTTTTGTTTGTTCTCAATTTTTTCATTTGAGTGGAATTAATTATATATTTTATTTTATTTTTCGGTCCTTATTCTTTAAATTTTTTATTTGGTATTAATTCCATTGGTTTTTTCGGTTCTTCTTGGACAATGTTTTTTTATCCATATTTATGCATCTATGCTTTTAGTTTTTGTTATTAATTTTTGTTATTTTATTTTTTCTTGAGGTTTTTTTGGTGCAGTCCTAAAATTTTAATTTGTGTTGATGATCATTTTAAAATTAATATTTCTCCATTTTTTTTCTTCTTTTTTTTGTGATTTCTGTTATTTATATATGCTCTTCGGATCACATGATTTTATGATTTCATTATTTGGCAATAATAATGATAATTTTAGTGGCTTTTTTTTGTAAAAATGTTTTGCTTTTTTTTTTATTCTTTGGGGCAATTTAATAATTTTAAATGTTTGGCAATAATATTGATAATAATTTTAACTGTTATGGTCATGAGAATGACGGTAAAGTAGGGATGAATTTTCAATGATGCTTTCTTCTTTTTGTAGATAGAAAATTAACTACTTTTTTTTAGGTGTTTTCACAATTTATATTTTGTTTGTTGTGTTTAATTTTAATTGGATTATAAAATGAAGTAATCCTAATACAATGAATTTAATAATTCAGATGTCTGAATCTTCTTGCTTTTTTAATGATGATGATAATTTATATTGGTGATTTTGTTGAAATCTACTAAACAAATAAATTTACATCGATTTAAAATTCATATATTTTATAGGAAACTTGCACTTCATGAGAATTCTGCGCAAATTTATTATTTTTCTCAAATTCATATTATAATAAAAAAATCTCATGCAATTAATATTTTTTGTGTTAAAAAAAAATATGATTCCGACTGCGACGAGATGCAAGTAAGTAGCTAGTATCATGTATCAATAGTGAGGTGCAAGTGGTGGTCATTTTTATTATTATTATTAATCACTTTTACTTGTTTATCTGTTTTTATTATCATTTGTATTCATCAATATCATTATTTAACATCTACTTAATATTTACTAACATTAAAGTTAGGATTTTTAGCATTGGAATGAGAAATTACTCACACCAAAAGTGTAAAAGCCAAAACTAAAAATATAGATACAAAATATAAACAAAAAATAAGAATTATCTCAAAAGAATAAAAAAAACTAAAAAGATCGAAACTTAACCAAAAAATTGCATGGGTTGAAAAGAGACAAAAAATTCATCCCTGTAGCGGGAGGAGGGGCAAATATCTCGTATGATCTAAGCATTGAATTGTTCTTTTCATGGAATTCCTCGGGATGCTTCGTTTTTCATTACCCACAGGGCTTCAAGATAAGATGAGGTTTTTGACATTGTATTTTAAAAATATTTTTAAAAAAATATATATTTAAAAAAAAATTAAAAAAATATTTTTATGTAATGATATCAAAAATAATTTTTAAAATATAAAAAAAAATATTATTTTAATGTATTTCTGAATAAAAATTATTTAAAAAAATAAATTCAATCATATTATCAAACAGTCATAAAGTAAAATAGATGATCACTTCAAGCATGCTTTATTTTTTAGTTTGATTCCAGCCTTATATAAGTGTGAAGTTAATTATCTCTCATTACTGGTCAAACACATAAATAACAAATCAAAAGTCGGTGCGAACGAACGAGAATAAGCAACACTTGGACCATGCACAGGGTTAGAGAGTAAAGTTGACCAGAATGAGGGCTCCATATGACAGGAGATAGAAGTTGTGGTGGTGGTGGTGCCCCAGAAAAGGAATAGCAATACCATGTTGGCCTTGCGTTCATGAATATGGACAAGTTTATGTACAAGAACAAGAGTTGAACACCCAGTGAAGATTGTCTCCAAGAACTCTTGATTATAGGTTTTAGGGTTTAGCATCAATTGTATTAGAATGTGATTGAAAACGTGAATCCTGGTTTTTTCAGAGTATACATAACGAGGTTTACTTTCCCTTTGATCTTAGGTTTGAGTCGTGTGATTATTAATATAATGACTATTATAAACTTACATAATCGTTAATTTCATGACTCGTGAAATTAGTTGAGATACGTGCAAACTAGACTAGTTATTCATGTTAATATAAAAAATACACATGACCCACGTTGTCCAGGATTGTCAGAAAGCAATAAGTAGTGGGTACGTAGTGCACTGGCCAAACTCTCATATATTTATCCATTTATATAAATTAAAAATCTCATATATTTATGTCTCTTTTTATTTATCTACTTTGTCCGAAAATACTAACTAAATGTGACTTTACACACAGTAAATTTGGAACATCATTTTAAAAAAAAAGAAGAAGCAAGGCCTTGTAGTTTCCGAGATATAAAATGAGACGAAATTAGAAAACACAAAATCTAATTGGACAAATTTAAGAGATGGGATGAACGTGAATAGCTTGAATTAGTAAATTCAAAGGGTTTTGCATAGTCCATGCGTGTAAAAGCTTCACATTTTACGTATAACCTCGAACAGTGCATACTTTTTTGAGCTACCAAAATATTGGGCCGGGTAAGCCCAGCTTCATCTGACAGTGATGGTCTATGCTCATAAAGCTGCCAACGCTGCTAACTTGAGCCCAGTTTCAGATTTGAAACAATAAAGTTGGCCCATTTATGTAGTTCTCATGGTGGTGGGGGGCTTCTCTTTACCAAACCTCCTCATGCGTCGAATGGAGTTTGAATGTTTGATCACCTAAATTAGATGCCCCTCAAGTCCAAAATGGTACTATTAATTTTCCAAGTACGCTTTATTCAATTTTTATTTATTTATTCGTGCTATTTTCCATGGCGGTCAAGTTTTATACTATATGTACCAAAATATGAAAAATTGTTCGAGGACGAGTTTTTTGTACCCGTATTCAAAGGGGGGGTGTATTATGTGTTATATATATATATATATATATATAAACATTTGTATTGGGTTATCTAATAAGATAAAATAGTTTACAAAGGCAAATCCAATACAGGGATTCATGCATATTACAACACACCATTTAGTTGGTTAAACAATCCTCGTAAATGAAGTGAAAATACAAGTATTACAATTTATAATGTAAAATACATAAAAGAAGAGATCGGGGTTTTTTAATGTATAATTTTAATACATAATTAACTTAACATTAATACATAAAGATTATATGTAGGCTAAAGTAAAAGATTGTTTTATCTTTAATAAAATAAAATAATCTTACATTCTTAACATCCCCTCTTAAAATCACAATGTAGCAGAAAACAAAATCGGGATATAGAATGTGATTTGATATAGAAATATGCAATTTGCAAATAAGAGAAAACAAAATGAAAAGTGACGGTGTCATGTTTGAGATGATGATGAGTAAGATGACAATCGATCTCAATGTGCTTAGTTCATTCATGAAAAATTGACTTATGAACAATCTGAATAGAATTCTGGTTGTCATAATATATAAGAGTGAAATGAGAAAGAAAAACTCTCATATTTGCTAATAAACAACATAACCAGATAATAATAGATGTCATAACATGATACTTGAATTCTGTTGAAGATTTAGAAACAACAAATTGTTTATTTCTCTTATAATAAATAAGATAATCACCAAAAAAAAACTAGTAACAGACTAACAGTTTGTGGGACACTGACATGATCAACATCATAATATGCATGTAGCTCTAAAAACGAGATTGATAGAAGTAAAAGACTCACAAAAATTATACCTAAAGATATCATAAAATATGAAGAATAGTTGCTCAATGAACAAAAGTATGAGAAATAACAAACTTACTAACAACATGATCATTATATTCAATGTTTGGACGAGTGATAGTGAGATATGTCAAACTCCCAATAATAGTACGATATAGAGTAAAATATGAAAAAAAAATCATCATCAAAAGAATACTTGACATTAACCTCAATGAGATTATATATAGTTTTATTATCAATAAGTTTAATATGCTCAGGAATATCTACAACATATTTTAACTGGAAAAGAAGATAGCCTCTAAATGAGTAGGCTACGTCAATACTCAAGGAGTATTATGGAGAACCTAAATCCTTCATTTCAAATTGTTTAGCTAACTCTCTCTTTAAAATTTAAATATCATCACTATCATCACCAATAATAATCATGCACCAATATATAAAGATAAAATGATATAGTTTGTGGTTGTAAGGAGAGAAACTTCTAAAATTGCTTAGTTAGAGTACTGTGATCAATTAACGAACATGATGAGAGGACAATTATTATGTGGTTTGTAACATTAAGGTGATATATGAGTATTAGGTTGTGATTGGCTATCAGGTTTCAGGTTTGATTATTCTAAAAATTGCACTCGTATAAGGCAATCCTTTTGTAAAACTTATTCTAATTACTAAAGAATAGTTTGAAAGATTCTGCTAGCATAAAAAGATTAGAGAGAGCTCCTTTTTAATAATAAAAATTTATATATTTCTTCATCCAATAACTTGTTTGCAACTAAATCAACAAAGAGCAGTGGAGAACAATGAGAAACTGAACCTCTAAGTCTTTTCAAAGTCACTATGAAATGTCATTAAAATTGTATTAATCATTGCTAATCTTTACGATCAATATATACACCACATGTCTTTACTTCTACTTATTATGTAAGAGTTAATTGAGCCCAAAGATCTATTATGATAGAATAAAATTTATGAATACCCATATTATTTTGGTGAAAAGCTTGTATGTCATTCTCCAATTTTATGCTTTTTAAAATTCAATTGAGTGAATGACTTTTGAAGATGGTCTCAAACTTCCTTTATTATCATATACTTTGTTAGTTGTATACCTATAAAATGCTCAATATAACTGTTAATATTGCATTGTTTGCTTCCAAGTTATTTATCAAAACATCATAACCTTCATCAATATTTTTAAGTTTTATAAGAGCTCCACTAAGACACCCCTACATCTTTTTACCCTTAATAAAATTTCTCATCACATAACTTCAATACTAATGATTCTTTCCATTCAACCTCACACTCACATATTGAAGTGAATCATCTCTCTTAGTAGTTATAATGAAAAAAAAATAGAACGCAAGGAAAAGGAACAAAATACCAAATTGTAAAAATTGAAGAGAAGATAAAATACCAAATTGTTGAAACCAAATTAAATGATTTTTTTTTAAAAAGTACTATATATAGGGTAAAACGAAAAATTGCAAGATTTTGTTATTCAAGACTATATATAGTTTGATTCACGAAAGTTGTGCTTGGGATAAAATTGTAAATACCCTAGCCTTTTCTATTATTGTATCATGTTAAACAATTCAAATAAATAAAGAGAAAATATAAATATAAGAGAATAGGCTAGGTTTCATAATGCATGACTTCAATACATAATTAACTAAACCTAAATACAAAAAAGATTATATAAGGGGTTAAAAAACCAAGACTATTCTACCCTCAATAAATAATAAAACAAAGTAACCTTATATTCTTAACATAGATAACTAGTTTACTAGTCATGCTATGTTGGTGGTCAAATAGATATTTTTAAATTATATATAAAAAAATTATTAATAGTATAGAGAGTTTCTTAATAGCATTATTAAATTTGGTTAAATGGTTCACTCTTAGTCCTAGCTCTTTGTCTAACTTAAGTTTCTAATTAAACCATGTGGAAGTTGACCCGACTTAAATCATTTAATTTATGAAATTAATAGAACCATGACTTAACTTTTAAGAAAAAATCACAATGAAAACTTTTTTTCTAAAAAGAAATATCAAAACAGTAACAGATTGGATGAACCCCGACCCACTGCAATCCAAGTCATGATCTCTATTGGATTTTATAATATTTTTTATAAACTTTTTATTTAATTATATAATAAAAACATATACTCATAAAATTGAACATCAATTGTAAAATAAATATTTATTTAAGATTATGATAACCTTTTAGAAAAAAATAAAACTAAATCATGTAGTTTATTTCTTAGTCAATTCAATATTAAAGGACAATAAAAAAGAAATAAAGGACAAAAACATATTTGATCAATGTGTAAACTCGTCAAACTTATTAATCATGTAACCTAGGCTAACACATGAAATTGTGAATTGGGTTATGTACTTCACTAGATTATAATTTATTTTCAAAAAAAATATTTTTTTATTTTAATTATATGATAACAAAAATAAACGATCACAAAATCATATATCCACCCAATATTAGAAAAATATTGAGACCATGATGACCTTACAGAAAATATAATGAAATCATTATAATACTGAATTCTCAATTAACACAATATTTATATATAAAATCAGAAAAAGAAAGAAAAAAGTTAAATTGGCTAGACTTAAAAATCATGTCAACTAGCCAAACCTGTAAACAAATCCATAAATTTTGTAAAGTTTAATAACATACCTTTTTCCCGACAATATTTTTTTTAACTATATGAGAGAAAGAAAAATAGACGATACTAAAATTAAGTTCAATTAAATATTAAAAAACACCCTATTAAAATTGTAAGTGCGAGCAACTTGAGTTTTAGTAGAAAACTTGCAAACTATTTCAACCCTATATATATATATATATATATATATATATCAACTCTAAAGCACTCCAAAATTAATATTAAATATTGATATATAGAAAAAAAATTAAAAAGAAAAGCAATGCTCTTATATTACGATTATAATCCAAAGTTTAATGATTGGATGAACAGTATTTTTTCTGTAAATACATTGACTTTGTGTATGAGAAAGATTGTCAAATAACGCTGCCATGTTAATACCGTTCTTTGACGTACGGAAATGGGCAAATATTAGCCAAATTTGTTTGAAGAAGAATATGATTCCGGGTGTGAAAGCAGAAGCAGCACCTCAATCGAGTTCCAAGACTTGGTTCCGGGTGTTTTGAAAGTCTTTTAATTAAAATAATATTTTTATTAAAAAAATTATTATTAATATCATAACAAATATCAAAATAAAATAATTTAAAATAAAATAAAAAATTTAAATTTTTAAATCTTTTTCAAAAATAATTAAAAAATGCAGTACCAAATATTTGAATATCGATTGTTTTGAAGAAGAAGAAAATTTCGATTGCAAGCTAGGAAGACGAGGAATTCACTGTCGTGTACGTGTGCCTAATACATATAATCCAAATAAATGATCGCTGCTTGACGAGGACTGCGAGGATAATCATAACCAAGTATTTGTTTCTGGGACATCTAAGATATTTCTACTGATCTTTATTTTTAAAAAATGTCAACGTTTTATATACAAACAAGTCTTTATTTAAGCCCCTTGTTTTATTTCAATAATATCGTAACTCGGTTTATTGTAGAGGAAATTAATGCATTTACAAACTATTAAAATAAATAAAACTATATGTATATAATAAATCAGGATTGGTTTGATTTTAAAAAATAGTTCTTTAAAAGAGCTCATCTATCCTATATATAAAGCTTATGTGAAAAATAGAATAAGGACATGTAAATATATAGCAAATTTCAATATAGCACATAAAGGCATGAATATGCCTATCAAAATCAATAGTACAAATCCCACCATAATCTACCCTTTTCTCTTTAAAAAACATCAATTCAACTATTTATATCAAATAAATAATTCAATGAAAGTTACATCCATCTTATTATTCTATTTAGATTATCTATATCTTTAAGAGTCTCGTATAAGGTTCATGAATCATACTTGCTTCCAAATTTGTTAGCCAATTTGCATGTGAATTTATCTCCATACAAATATGATATGACTTTCAAGTTTTTATGAGAAAAAAACATTCAATAACATACTTTTACCTCTTAATTGTCAATAAGAGTTGCTCAAGAATTTGTGAGTCAATACCTAGTTGTCTAATTTCAAAACCATTATTTAACTTCAGGCCAATCTTCATAGCTAGCCCATAATTCAGCTATCATAATGTTTGTGTTACTAGCGCCCATAGTAAACCCTCTAATAAACCTCAATAGATCATTTTTTATTCAAACTATTTTATAAATAAATAAGTCAAAACATGAACTTATAGCATGTAGATAAGTAAATATATTTAGGTTTTGCAAGAGTCCAAACCAATAAATAGGGTGTTAGCCTAATTGAACGTGGGTTTGATGAGATGTCAAGCCCAATATACTTAGGTTTATCCATGAGCTAAGCCCAAGTCACCGTGAGTCTAACAAGATGTCAGACACAATATACTTAGCTTTAGTCATGAGCGTGATCTAAGTCATCGTGGGTCTAACAAAACATCAAACATAATATATTTGGGTTCATCCAGCTAAGTCTAGGTCACCATATCATTATGGGTTTGGAAAGATGTTAAACCTAATATACTTAGGTTTAACTATGAAATGAGCTCAAGTTACCATGGATCTAGCAAGATAACATACCCTATATATTTAAGCTCAAGTCACTATGGGTCTAGTAGTACGCCAAACCAAATATACCTAAGTTCATCCGTTAGTTAAACTTAAGTCATTATGGGTTGGGCAAGATATATTTGGATTTCAGTAATGAGCTAAGCCCAAGTCATTGTGGGTTTAGTATGAGTTGAGCTTAAGTCACCATGAGTTTGGCAAGATTCTAGAACTATTATATTTTAGTTCAGTCATGAATTAAGCTTAAGTCATTGTAGGTCTACTAAGATGTCATACCTAATATACTTCAATTAAGTGGTGAGCTAAGACCAAATCATTGTGAGTTTGGCAAAACACTAAACCTATTTTTTTTAGGTTTGGCTACACACTAGTCCTAGTTGAACCTAGAGATCCATGTTAAAACCATATGATTCTATCTACATGAACTGTTTCATAATATAAGGTAACCATCTCCTTAAACATAATGGTCTGTGAGAGTCTAGGTAAGGAGACTTGTTGTGGAAGAAAAAGACGAATCACCCTCACTGCACCCTACCTAAGGCTGCATTGTTGTTTGATTGTTTTTTCCTAAGTCAATTTTTTTATTCTTTGATATTTTTTAAGTCTCGAAGTAGATCTCTCTTCATGAGAGAGTCTCTACTTTATTGGGTCAAAAATCTAATCATTCTAAATTTTGATAACTTTTACACATCGTTTAGAAACCTATTTTTTATCATCTACGAGTGTACTTTACAATATAATTTTACATTTTGATAGCTAAAACAAATGATTGCTATTTGTTTTTGACATTTTGGTTAAATTTCAACGAATAATAATAAACTAGTTACAAATTGAGGGACCAAAACGCATTTACATCTTCTCTCAAATCCTATGCAAATGTCACTACATTATTCAGTCACCTGAATAGTGCAGGCATACTATTGCAGGTGAGCAAAGACAACTCATCACTGGACGCAATAGGCAGCTGAAAAAGTTGTCTCTTCGCTTATAAATAGCACCGATCACAAGGGAAAAGGGGGGAACACACAAACGAACACACGGAGGGTGAAAACTCTGGAAAAAAACACACAAAAAGACTAGACAACAGTAGAGAGCATAAAATAACCAAAAGCAATGTTATCTTCCCTAGCTTCGGTGACAACAACAACAACTCTCTCCCTCTCTCTTCTCCAGAAGCAATCACAATCGGCAGTAACAACCATCAGTCTTCGGTGAGAACTAGTAGCTTCCCTTTTGGCACCGTCAACCTCTCCTTTTCACCGGCAACACTCGTAACAGCCAAGGCCTTCTTCTCTGACGCAGCAGTAACAACACTAGCAACAACATTACAAAACCAATCCCTTCTAATGCTCCTCCCGACTATTATTTTTGACATCGCCACCACATGAAGAACTATCTCGGCCTTCTATACTCGGCGGGAGTGGCAGGTGGGCTTCTCGTCATCGTTGACCGGTCACCTAGTCATTGTTCACGTAACACATGAATAGTGCAAGAGTGAATTAATTTACTCTACACTTTCACGCAATGCGTGAAGAGTACAACAATTTCATTTTTTTCTTTTTCTGTTTTGAACTCTTGGGATGGACTTGCTCTCGACCTAACCTAGTTGACTAGGCCGAGTCCAGTCCAATTCTAGTGGAGCTGGGCCTTTAGGCCCAACTAGACTGGCCATTCGATTTAGCTGGGTCAGGCCAAATCTGAATTTTTTTTAAAAATAATATAAAAATATCATTTTAAAAAACAAGCAAAAAATATGTTGTTTTCTTGCATACAACCGAATTCTAAGGTTTTCCAAGCATACTTTTCGTTAAAAAAAATATATGTTGCATCTTTCTCATATCTTGAACAAAAATTTGATATCATAATAAGTTTATGATTATCTGTTTGAATTTGGAAAAAAAAATATATAAAAATTTTATTATTTTGTTTTAGCTATCGGGGTATATAATTACATTGTAAAGTACACTCACAGATAGTTAAAAATGAGGTTTTTTAAAATGCAGTGTAATTTTTTTTTATATTAGGTTTTCAACTCCCAATGAGGTATAGACTTTCTCACAAAGAGAGATCTATCTCGAGTTTTAGGAAAGACTAACAAATAAAAAACTAAAACTTAGAAAACAATCAAACAACAATGTAACTTGTTTTAGGTAGAGTGCGCTGGGATGATGCGTCTTCCCCATGCACAACAAGGCCCTTTACCCAGACTCTCGCAAACCAATAGGTTTTCTACTAACTTTAATATTAGGTGGTGACTCATAAGATTTATAGTTGTAATTTTATGGCTATAAAACACCCCTCCTTTCACCGCGCATTGTCTACCCTCCGAGGATGGCGGGGCGCAAAGCGTGAAAAAAACATTTTTGCAACACTCATAATCATTTTTTTGTGTTATTTTAATAGGGTTATCATGATTTAAGACTTGGATTTTGAGTTTTGCGGGTTTTAGGTTGACTTTTTTTTCTGTTTTTTTTAAATTAAGTTTTGTTTATATTTTATTATTCAATGTTAAGTTGATTGGGAACGAATTTAGGTTTTTTTTTATTTTTTTTCTATGAAAGTTATCTTAGTCTCTTCACTCAAGTTTGATAAGTTAACTCGAGTTTACTCGGGTCATTGTTTTTGTTTTTTATTTGATTTTATCCTTTGACAGTGGATTGATTGAGAATTGGGATGAATAAAAAAATTTTGGTACTAGATCTCATGATCTAGGTAGTAGATTTGAAGTTCGAGCCATGTGGTCTCATGATCTCATGGTCTCAAGTTAATCCGAATCGATCTAATATGCTATCATTTCAACAGTTAAAAAAATATTATCTTGATTTTTTTTAGTTAAACTAGATTATCTTTATACTTGCCAAGTTAATTATGTCACACAGAATCAATTTCTATATAATTTTTTCTTAAAAAAGATATTAATGGCACAAAGACATTTTTTCATGTTTACATAAATTTCAATCCGAACCACGACAATGTCGCTCCTGAGCTTACTCCATCATTGACCCCGTTTATATTACTCTAATTTAATTTCCTCCTGTAGTTTTCCACAAACAGCACAAGTGCTAGGTATGATAATTTTTTTGTAAATCAACGGAACGCGGAGGCTCCACTTAGTAATTAAGCCTTGAACGTGAGAGCGACGTCCATGTGATTGGTCCACTCTCAATTTAATAGTCAACCATTGTGGGAGTGGTTGCATTGTTTGACTAAATCACAGCGCTGCGATGGAACTTGCCAATCAACAGCTGGCCTGCTCTATTCTTACATGGAATTGACTTTGTCTTCCTTCATCGGAGAGAAATCACTCAATTGAGCCGACTATTTGCCGTCCACGTCCTTCAGAGTTCAGATTTGGTTTAGTTGATAGGAGTTTGATGCTTCTGAAATTAGTGGGTGTGAAGGTTCATAGAAATATCTTCCTGTAGGGTTATTTAGAGGTCATGATTATGAAGTTATGTTCTTGACCTTGTCAAAGTTGTACGTACTAAGTTGAATCGGCCAATGCTACGATGGGGCTAACTTTATTACGCAGGTGACCCCATTTCTTGAATAATCAATTATCCGTCGATTAAAATATATATCTTTGATTAGTAATTTTGAGCTCCGAAAATGGCACCCCGCAGGTTGAAGTTCTTCGTACGTTATGATTTTGATTCATCTTTTGAAACGAGGAAAGAATCTAAACCAACCAAGCTTAAGCATAGGTCTCTTCCGGGCATGAGAGGGCGAGTGTGTTAAAAAATATCTATGTCAATATTATTAAAAAAAAATATAAATTATATTTTATGAGAAAAAAACATGAGGAATATTTTCTTTTCTTTTATATGTGAAAGCTTTTAAATTATTTGGTTAGTACCGTAAATTTATTTTCTATTACAAATCTACTATAATGTTTTTTTTCCGGAGTTAACAATATAAAATTTTTAATTTAAATGAAATAGAATTCATATTCTACAACTAGATTATCATAAATATAAAATACCGAGATAACTATTATAAATTATAGCTTTGATTTTTTTTATATAAAAAAAGGTTGTTATTAATTTTGATGTAGTTCTTATTATTTTTGGGGAAACAAGTGTCCGTGTTCTTATCAAATGAACAGAATTTTCAGTTTTTTTGTAATATTTTTATTTTATTTTTATTGAAAAATAAAGGCTTAAAATGAAAAAAAAATAATAATATAATTTCTCTCCTAGTTAACAGACCTATTGTTTTTTTCCAGACCAATGTAATTTTTCCATTTCTCGACAGCAGAGTCCCCAAACTTCAAATTTCTTGCACTTTAATCTTCAATTATTTTAGTATTATAATGCGTTCCATCTATAATCTGAATATTTTCCACTTAAAAATAAAAATTAACAAAATACGGTGATTTTAGAAGGACAACGATGTAAATATGGACTTGAAAATCGTTGCAAATTTCTAATATTTCCAAAAACATGGAAAATATTTAATGATTTTACTGATCATATAGCAACAAGATATGATATATAGAGCATATCTAAGAAATATTGAAGAGGTGGACCCAATAATTTTTTTGAAAATAAATTTATAATTACTTTTTTTTTATTTTATAATGGTATTTTCACGACAAACTCTTTTGGGTCAATTAATTTGTGGAAATAACAATGTACTATCACCATGATATCCACATACCTGGTAGCCAGCTTGGTGCCGGGCAGATGGGCCACGGTCAAATTCAATGAATTCTGGACAGATGAAACTTTCCCGGAAATTTACTAATTTTGAATTTTCAAATGGAAAGGACGATTAATTATTTAAGGCGAATTGTAAAATGTTTCCAAGAACGGCTTCTCGATCTTGTACTCATACTATGTGCCATATTCTATTGAATTTGAACCTGCTGAGTAAGTTCACTCGAAAAATCCTCTGGTAAGTTTATTCTATTGAGCATATGACACGTGTCCGAGAGCACAAAGATAAATAAAGTAAGCTTAAAGGGGTTCGCTCACATCAGTCATGCCACTATGATAGATATTTCAAACCAGTCCCCAAACTATTACTGAATGCAAATCTACCATCCAATTAGCCAAACAAAACAAAAGGTAAGGGGAGGGTTTAAATGGTAGCCTTGCTTTAGCACCAAGACATTTTACTGTGGACTACACCAACTGTAAAACGACTATCTTGACCCTTGATCATGTAACATTTGCCTTGGCTCAAGGGATAATTGTGTTTTTTTTTAATGAACGGTAAAAATACAAAAACACACTTATAGACAACAACAACAACAACAACAAAAGCTATCTTGCATGATGGGGTATTTTTGGTTTTTTAATTTTTGATGAACAATGAGGTTATATAAACTCTTTTAAAGACAAATAAAATAAAAATCTGTCAAGAGTAATTATTTACTTCTCAAGATTATTATTTTGTTTGCTTGTTTATTGTGTTTTTGATGGTATAAGGTATTTTTGCACAAGTTGGTTATTGTTTGAATTCAAAAAGCTAATGACGCGTGGGAAGCATAGACATTTTTATCAATGTGTGTGGCTGGCGTTGTTTAGTGATCTAACACACTCTTTTGTTGTCTAATTGAATGTATCATCATGTCTTTGAAAAATAATGATAATTAATATTGTTTTTTTTTAAATTTGGTCTTGATTTTTTTTTCCTTGTTCTTTTTATAAAAGAATTGCTAGTTTTTAATTTCATCCTTCAATCCAAGATTATGTTGTGTTATTATTTCCAGTTGGTCCTCATCCTCTTTAAAAACATTTCTTTTTGTTTGAGGTATTTTTGTCTTAAATTTATCCCTCCAAACAAGAATTTGTGTCCTTTTTCTTTTAATTTGTTAGTTTTGTCCTTGGCCCTTTTATAAAAAAAAATATTTCATTTCAATTTAATCTTTCAATTACAATTTGTTGTGTATTTTTTTTTAAAATTTTATCCTTATTATCTTACTTTTTGATTTTTTTTCCCTTATCCCTTTCATTATAGTGTTAGATTTCACCATATAATCTAAGTTTATGGGTGTGCTATTGTTTATAATTTGGTTTTTATTTTTTTTTGTTCTTTTCTCTTCCTATTGAAGTATTTTTTTTTAAAAAAAAATTAACTATCTAGTAAAAAAGCTCTAAATAATCTATTTTATTTTGATTCTCACCCAGTCACCCTCCTTCTTTTAATTATAATTTTTTATTTTAGGTATTGTGTGCTGTTGATTTTTTCCTTGTTTTATTCGACAATATTTAATTTGTTGTGGATTATGTTTTACTATTTTTTCATATATGATGTTTTCCAATTTATTAATCCAAGTAATGAAGTTTAAAAAGTTTAGGTTGTTCAACAATTTTTATTTTTTTTTGCAATCTCATTTTTCAACATTAGTTTTGATTTTTTTTATAAAAAAAATGGACCATATGGTTTTCTTTAATCTTTTTATACCGATTTATTCTTGTCTCATGGCTTTGGATATAAGTTTTGTAAGTCATCACCGGTTAACTCGTTTCTTATTACCTAGATTATATTTTTATTGCACTATCTCCAGTTCTCCAGTTGAATCAAATCTTTTTTTATCCAATCTTTGCATCCCTGTGAATGTTCTTACATTGTCTCATTTTTTTTTTTAAAAAAAGGAATTATTTATATGTTATTGTTACCTATTCTTTTATTATCTAATTAAAATTAAATTAATTTATCAGGCTCAATGTTTTTTTTAAATGCACTTGCAATATAAATATTATTTTTACTTAGAGCATTATTCTTACGAAGAAAAAATGCATACCCTCGGCGCATCACAAGCCTATACCCGGTTCAAATCTAGAAAAGAAAACGACATAATTATGGTCGGAGTATGTTAAGTTTATTGTATTCAACACATGATCATGTTTTGAGAATAAAAAAGATTATATTACAGCACGAGCACTAAAAATGATTTTTAAAATTGCAATTGAGGCAGTGTATTAAAGAGAAAGTTTACAATTTTAGAAGTAATCAATGATATTCTATTGGTTATGTTTTTTTGGGTTCATTTTTTTCTTATAAAAATATAAACACAACTAGAAGACATAAATTTTAGTCAAATATTTTTATTATTTTGGATACATCATGAGTTTTATATTCTTTTCTTCTTTTTTTGCCTATTTGGAAATGCAGTCAAAGTGTTTTTTGTTTACAAATTTATTAAAATAATATTTTTTAAAAAATATATATTTGACATCAACATATCAAAATGATGGAGAAATAATAAAAAAAATTAATTTAAAATAAAAAAATTCAAATCTTTTCAAAAAATGTTTTTGGAAATGTAATAACCTTTATGTGTCTCTTGTTTTTCAAAAGGAGCTAAAAAATAACTAATAGGATACTTTATGAGTTTTATAAAATTTTTTCGTGAGTACCATATATTTGTTTTTCAGAGATTGAATATCTAAAAGAATTAGGGTTAAAAGGGATATTTTAAGTCGGGTGATGTATTAACCAAATCAACTGTGAAGTGTACACTTACTTTGAATCGGTCATCATGTGGTCTCCTACGTTGAATGAAATTTAAGCCTGAATGTGTTTGTTTTTGTTTGTATTTATTACACGTTTCCTTTAATGGTTTCAAATTATCTTACGTGGAGATTGGTTTGTGATTTTCTATGAGCATGTTAGAGGTTGTAATAAATATAAAATTTTAAAGGGTTTTTACTTGAAAATATTTTGATTTTTTTATATTTTTTAAAATAAATTTTTAATATTAACACAATCTAAAAACACTGAAAAAAATAACATGAAGAAAAAACAAATTCAAATCTTTTTAAGACATTCTGGAACCTCAAAAACAAACACAATTTGTGTATGTTTAATATTATAGTGTAAGGTGATTTTCAAAGAATATTTCTAGCTTATATATATATATATATATATATATATATATATATATATATATATATATATATATATATATATATGTTACATCAATACATTAAAATAATTATAAAAATACTATAATTATTATTTTAGGTCTGCTTTTCAAAAGTTACGAGTTTAAGTTTTCATATCAACGATGGTCATTAAAGATTTTAACTAATTATTAATTCTAAATTTATAAAATTAGTTAAAATACATATGAGTTAGCTCAAACAATTACATCTCATAAAAAAATAAATATCATGTTTTGCCAAAAAATCAACGCCTAAGTTTTAATGATAATGATAGCAAAACTAAGTCCCTGTACTTTAAAATTATCCTTTGTCAGTGTATTATTTTATTTTGTATATAATATACTTGCAACACATGTTTTTTTTACCATATTATCGCATGTTTTACTTAATCGATAGTAATATTTTTTCCTTTCGAAATATACAAAAATAAACTATATTTTAAATATTTATTTTATGCAATTACATCTATCAAATATTTATCGATTTGATTATTAATTATTTAAATTCGAAAATGTTATTAAATAAATATAATCCAGGTAGTTTGCGACAGCCACATGTAAAACCATATTATTTTTTTATTTTGCTCTACCAAAAAAAACACACCTCTTAACCTCCTTGTTAGAGAATAATATAAATCATATTTTAAGGTCTCACCTATTAGCTTAAGCTTTTTAGGTGAGATGGTTCCTTAACATGGTATCAGAGTCTTGTTGACCCAGTGGTCACGAGTTCGAATCTCATCACCCCCTATTTTATTTGATAAAAATCAAGCACAAGGTAGAGTGGGTCTTTGTGCAAGTTTCAAGTTCAAAAGGCTTTCACTTGAGAGGTGTGTTAGAGAATAATACAAATCATATTGTGGTGTCTCATCTATTAGCTTAAGCTTTTAGGTGAGATGGTTCATTAACACTCATAAATACAAATTTGTTGGTTACAACATGTTTTAACCAACAAAACAACATAAAAAATCAGTTTAAAAGTTTTTAGATTTAAAATTCTAAATCCTCAATTATATCTTCCAAATCCCTTGGTGAAATTATACAATTCTGGTGTCTATAAATTCCTCGCCACAAAATCGTTCATTTTACAGTGGTTTCAGTTGGAAACTCTCTTACTACTCTATATTTCTCTCTCTCTTTTCTTAATATTTTATTTTTAAG
This sequence comes from Salix viminalis, assembly GCA_029228465.1. Classification (NCBI taxonomy): domain Eukaryota; kingdom Viridiplantae; phylum Streptophyta; class Magnoliopsida; order Malpighiales; family Salicaceae; genus Salix; species Salix viminalis. The sequence continues at coordinate 2,444,528 of CM055433.1, forward strand.
CTTTCAAATCAAATAGTTCATGCTAACGGTTATAAAATTAACGGTTAAGATCTAGGATGATATATAGATGTGGAATCTCTGAAATGCTTAATAAGATATTAATGGAAGAGAAAGCTTAATTTATGACTTGGAGTCTGATATAAAAAATAATTTTGGTTCCATCTCTATCACCAAATATCCCAAGTTAACCAAACATTACTTCCTCTTTTTAACGTTCCAAACACTGTTGTACAATTACTTGAAGATGGTCCTATAAGTGTAGTTATACAAACAACATTTATTGTTCATTAAATTAATTTTTTACCCGTACAAATTTAATTTAATTTAATTGTTAAGGACTAAATTGATTGATATATTTTTTTATATCCTAAATTAAGGAGTGTGGTGAATGGAACCTCTCATATCCAAACTTGAAAAAGCATTGTATATGATCATGGGATGCATATCTTGTCCCAACGAGTATGATGTGATGACAAAAAACTTGTAATCTGCACAACAGGTCTCGAGTTCGAGTCAGGACGTGCATTTCCTTGTAAGAGTCCGGGACAATCAGGATTTTACTTACTCATCTGGACTTATAAAATATGTTTTTTAGAAATGGAGTTTCCTCGCATAAAAAAAAGGAATGCATATCTTGTCTCAATTTTGTTTTTCTTAATAGATGTATGACCAAAAAAAGAGTCTTACTTTTAACTACCAATACTCTAGAAAAAATTAAGAAGAAAATAAACCCATAAGGGTTACCATATTCTTCTTCTTTTTTAAAAGCTAATAGCACTTGTAAATTCTCTATTCATCATTGTACTTATAAATTCAAGTCATAAATCATAAGATATAGAGCTTATAATCGTAAAGCATTCAAATAAATATAAAAAATGAGACACAAGTTTAATATTCCACTATGATAAATAATCCAAATGAAATTATAATATTATTATTATTATTATTTCAATACTTAATTCGATGGTTGAACCATAAAAAAACACTTGAAAGATTGAAAAGGTCAAGAAAATTAAAAAAGACAACGACTTGTTGCTCGCGGTTTACGAGTTTTAGACAAGTCAATAGACGCGTTGCTGGGAAGGACCGAGCCCAACGACGACACTCTCCAAACCGAAGCCCAGATATTTATCCAATTCCCAAATTATCCGCAAACAATTGTCTTCACAAGCAAACAAGCCAAAAAACTGATGGTGACTTTGGTCATTTAATAAATAACCTCTACCCCTATATATAGAATCGGAAAACATACCTTTTCCTTACAACTGCCTGTCTGCCACCCATTCTCAGAGAAGGCACACCGCTTTAATTACTATTATTTTTTTTCAAAAAAAAACAATTTGGAGGAGACAATCAATCGTTAATTTTAGAGATTGTTGAGTGACGGCTGACGCTATCTGTTTGGCTGAAAGTATTTTTTTCTAATTTTTAGAAATAAAAGCCCATTTTTGGAGAAAGTGAGAGAAACGGCTAAATTTACTGGTTGTGCTGCGAGCTAGAAACAAGCGGAGATCGACGAGGGGGATTTCAAAAGAGGGTTGTTCCAGGGTGTGGATAAAAACCCAATTTTTGTTTTTGATCTGAGTTTTAGAACAGAGAAAATTGAAAATATTTAGTGAAAAAAAATGTGGTGGATGATGAGTGAAAACGGCGGCCCTTACTGCTCTAAGAAGAGTGATGATATCTGCGCTGATATTTGTGGCCAGGTAATTTCGAACCCATTTTGATATGTACAAGATTTAGTTAGATTTTTCGTTTTTATTTTTATTTTATTCTCGTTATGCCATTAAATAGATATTTTGTTGATGAAATTGGGATTTCATGGATTTTTATTTTCTTTGATTGACGAGTTTCTGAGGGTTTTTTTTTTAATCTGGGACTTGTTTGAGGATTTGAGGTTTTTTTAAGTTTTAGCATCTAAAATTAGACCCTTGTTTTTGCGTTCAATGACTAAGATTATGGAAGCATATTAAGATGTTGATTAAATTACAATCTGGCTCATCTTAATTTTAGCCGTCTGCAAACTCTGATCAAGAAATGTCTCCAATCTTAATCTGGTTTCAAGGATAACTTTTGTGTTTAAGAAGGCAGGAATTATTTAAGATGCGGATTTATTGAGTGATATTCGTTACATTCTCTCTTCTCTTTCTGGAATCAAACAGGGCATTACGCTTGTATGAGAAAATGTTTATTTATTGATTGATCAGTTTTCTACAAGTGATTTGCTTTGTTTTTTGTTTCTTCTTGAAATCATATTGACTCATACTGTGAACTCCAATAATTTGCAGGATTCAGGCCGAGTTTTGAGCATGTCCAGAATCCGGTGTATTCTTCGAGGCATGGATTTAAAGACATACTTGCTTCTGTTTATACTAGTGCCAACCTGTGTCTATGGTATTTACATGCATGGACAGAAGGTCTCATACTTCTTCCGGCCATTATGGGAATCCCCGCCAAAAAAGTTCAATGAAATACCCACACTATTATCACGAGAATGTTTCGATGGAGAACCTCTGCAAGCTCCATGGTTGGGGAATTCGAGAGTTCCCAAGACGTGTTTATGATGCAGCGTTATTCAGTAATGAATTGGACATCCTTGCCTTGCGATGGAAAGAATTATACCCTTATATTACGCAGTTTATTCTCCTTGAATCTAATTCAACCTTCACTGGGACAGAAAAGCTTCTCTATTTTGCCAACCATCGAGATCAGTTTAAATTTGTTGAGCCCAGGTTGACCTACGGAACTATCGGAGGGAGGTTCAAGAAAGGAGAGAACCCATTTATCGAAGAGGCATACCAGCGAGTGGCATTGGACCATCTTATCAAAGCAGCAGGGATTTCTGATGATGACTTGCTTATAATGTCAGATGTTGATGAGATACCGAGCAGACACACTATCAATCTCTTGAGGTGGTGTGATGACACCCCTTCAGTTCTTCATCTCCGGCTGAAAAATTATCTTTACTCTTTTGAGTTTCACGAGGACAACAAAAGTTGGAGAGCTTCGGTCCACAGATATCAGACAGGCAAGACACGGTACGCACATTATCGCCAGGCAGATGACATTTTGGCCGATGCAGGGTGGCACTGCAGCTTTTGTTTCCGCCGAATAAGCGAGTTTATATTCAAGATGAAAGCTTATAGTCATGTTGATAGAGTCAGGTTCAAACGTTACTTGAACCCTGAAAGAATCCAGAGAGTAATCTGCAAGGGTGCTGATTTATTTGATATGCTTCCTGAGGAGTACACATTCAGGGAACTTATTGGGAAATTGGGACCAATTCCCCACTCCTATTCAGCTGTTCATCTTCCATCATATCTTCTGGAGAAAGCTGACAAGTATAAATTTCTCTTGCCTGGGAACTGCTTAAGAGAAAGTGGGTGATTGAATACTTCAGTATCTGTTTTTGTAAAGGTTAGGTGGAGATGCAGCTTGTGTGACTCCTTGTGAAGGCTTCAACCGAACATTTTCCATCTGTAGCTAGTGACTGGTACAGCATGCTGAATTTCAAAACTGAATATGGGAAATGTTTGAAGAGCTGGGTAATTTCTTGAGTTTTCTGATGACTCATTATGTAAATTGCTTTCTTCCAGAATTTGGGTTTTATTCAACCCAGGTTTTACTGGATGGGGAATTTGCTACCGTGATCGAAACAGCCATGTTATTACTAGGAGCGTGTTGTGTACTTCCTAGCTTTCATATAGCCTTATTCTTCAATAGCTCGATAAATAGGTTTGAGGTTTCAGTGATTTCCCTGTGTTGGGAATTTTTGTTCTGATACATTTTATATGCTTTTAATTTTTTGATTCATAGTATCTCGCTTTTACCTGTGTAACCTATTACTTACAATGTTCTTGACCATCTTTATCATATTTTTTCTTCGTGGATGGCTCTTTTTCTTGCCCGCTTGCATTGAATTAAAACTTCCCATCAACCGCAACCTTCTTGACCATCTTTATCCTATTTTCTTCGTTAAAATTTCCAGAAATACCTTTTTGCAAGTCGCTAAAGCATAATTAATTATCAAGGGACGGACAAGCTGCATGTATCCGTTTGCACTTTGCAGAGATGTCTTCTCACCCACTACTGTCATCCTAGAAATGATCGTTAAGCTGTCGTTTACTTTGTTCGTTCACCAGACACCTAGATACCCTTCACTTTTGTCGTGGTCTGCCTAGTAACATGGACCATGTCTCTAACGATGTTTTTCCAAATCTAGTTGAACTTCGAAAGAATCGCCATGCCTCTCTGGCAAGTGATTCCTTCTTCTTTGGCTGCTTGATTAATTATTTAGCAGATATATACTTGTTGATGCAAATTGCAGGCCTAGTCTAATGTCAACCAGCGTGGTTCGGCATCTGTTGAAACATGAAGAAAGACAAAATAGCTGCGCCTCTGCTCGTCTATTTTATCAATATTTTGCCGGACAGCCAATTATATAATTTGGTTTTGGCACTGCTGCCCACTGGGATTTAACATATTTCGTAAACCTGAAGAGCCATATTCATTGTGAGAAGTGGATGCCTTGAGCGATCCGATATGATTTCTCTGATTTTTTTTGTGCTGTGTTCTGTTGTGAGGTAAGAATATTACAAGTGTTGTGATCAGGAAACGAAACGTGGACGATAATTATTTATTCCCAGCTTCTCCGATATAGCATATTCTCTAACAAATTCGTATTTTAAACCTTTTTTATATTCATCTTTTACTTGATTCAATTACAGAATGTAGGAGCATTTTGTTTTTGAAATTTGGAGTGTTTTACTAACTGTTTGGAAGTGTGGTTGAAATTGTTTTTAAAAGTGTTTTTTTGTTCATATATACAACAAAATGATTTTAAAAAATAATTATTTTTGACATTAGCACATCAAAATTATCTAAAAATATTTCTATCTGCTTTTGCGTTTTAAAAATATTTTTTTAAAAAATTGAATTTATTTTTTTCTTTGTTTTCAATTAAAGTTTGTTTTTTGTATTTTAAAGTTATTTTTATGTGCTGAAATTAAAAATAATTTTTTTTAAAATAAAAATATATATTATTTTAATATATTTTTGAATAAAAAATACTATAAAAACAACATTGATCATGATCTCAAACACTTCAACCACTTAGATTGTAAATCATGACGTATTATGAAGTTTAAAAATAAATTCAAGTTAACAAAAAAAATTACAATAAATAATATTTTATGATTAGATGCACATCAAAAACACCAATTTTTAGTTATTGTTAATAATTAATTAAATTAAGAACTATCTCGATAGACACGTGGATCCAAGAACTACACTCGTTGACCATCACCTTATAGCCAGGCTCAACATGGCCGGACATGACTCATTCAGCCCGCAACATGTACTACCCTGGTAGCCATACCCCTAGGTGGGTTCTCCCCAGGCCAGCCTTTCTTTTTTGATTCGCCAGGTAAGGAAATTAATACCGGCATTCATTATGCTCACATCTTTCTCTTACAAATGATTAGATTTAGGACTCGCACTCTAAAAAAACATTAATATAAAAAAATCTCAAAACGATATTTGAATTGATGATTTAAATAATATAATTATAAATTTTAAAAACAACAACAACAATAATAAAAACCCAATTCGAGTCAACTTGGATTATATTAAAAACTCTACGGAGAAGGGTGAAAGCGAACAAAAAAAAATCCTAATTAAATCGAGTTAACTTATAAATTTTATTACTATTTTTTTTTGAATTTTGGGGTGTTTTAGTCCCTTACTCCGACCCTCTGTCATCTCTTATTTCTACTCAAATAAATCTAGAACTCTAAATTTGTTTTTAAAAAAATATTTTTAAAAAATGATTTTTTTCTTTGTTTCCAATTAAGTTTTTTTTTGTATTTTCAATTTATTTTTATGTGCTAAAATTAAAAATGTTTCTTTTAAAATAAATAATAAATATTATTTTAATATATATCTGAATTAAAAAATATTTTGAAAAATTAATATTAAGTATACTCTCAAACACTTCAACCACTTAGATAATAAATAGCAACGAAGTTGAAAAATAAATTTAAGAATTAAATAAAAAAAATACAAGAAATAATATTTTATGATTAGAAGCACATCAAAAACATCAATTTTTAGTTTTTTTTAATAGTTAATTAAATTAAGAATTATCTCGATAGACACGTGGTATCAAGGGGTCTAGGTAAGCATGTAGCATCCAAGAGCTACACTCGTGGACAATCACGTACTATCCAGGCTAGACATGGCCGGACATGACTCATTCATCCCGCAACATGTATTGCCCAAGTAGCCATACCCGTAGGTGGGGTTCTCCCCGGCCAGCCTTTCTTTTTTAATTCGCCAGGTAAGGAAATAAATACAGGCATTCATTATGCTCCCCTTTCTCTTTGAAATGATTAGATTTAGAAATAATTTTATTTCAGATGCTATTTTATCATATATTATTTCAGGATTGTAGAGGTTTTCATATATAAATTTAGTTCGTGATAAAATTACAAGTAGTTTGATAGGAGAATAAAAACAAATATTTAATTTACTTGAATTAATAATTATATTTTATTATTATAATTCTTAAATATTTAAAAAACAATATATATATATATATACACACTTTAAAGTAATTTCATATGTTGACAGCAATATGAAAAATTTGGTAACAAAACACATGAAATTGTTTTTCATTAACCTAAAACTCAACCACAATTTTAACCAAACACTTCAATAATTATTTTGAACCGCAACTAAAAGTGCTTTTCATGAAACTGATTTTTCAAAACTTCAACCACAAAAAGCAAAAACAATATCAAACATACCCTTATAATAACTTAAGCATTGCAAAATCTATTAAGAGAGTGTTTGAGAATATGTTTGGAAAGTGCTTTTGAAAAAAATTAGAATTTTTATTTTATTTTAAATTGAATTTGTTTAGTGTTTTTAGATCATTTTGATGTGCTGGTGTCAAAAATGATTTAAAAAAATATATATATTATTTAAATGTATTTTTAAATAAGAAAACACTTTTAAAAAATAATTTTAATCACAATCCCAAACAATAACTAAACAAAGACTTGTTTCACAACTCTAAAACTCTACCCTTCCATAACTTCCTGTCAAAGCCGGCTTCAAGACTCAAACTTTTCTTAGAAGGTTTTCTACAACCTCATCACAAAGCTTTGGATTATTTTTTTCCATTTTCGAAATGGAATTATTTGACAGAAAAGATGGTTGGATACTCCATTTTAAGATTACCTCTGGCCACTTGCTCTTGGATATCAGATTCAAGGTATGTTCTTGATCAGGTGGGTGTCTTCAATTAATTAATGTGACTTGTCCCGAAAGCTTCATCGACCTAGCTTGCTTATAATCCCAAACAAGCCAATCGATCCAAGTTTGGTAAAAAAAGCCTTACACCGCCTTAAATTCATTGAACCGACTGGTCATTCGAACATTCAACAAGGAATCGAATAACTCAATATCTACGTAGTTGATCAATATAAGAGTGTTTCTTACTCATTTCCTCGCTTTCCAGATCGATCGATTCTTCAGCATTAAACCAAATAATAATTTTGATAGAAAATAATATAAATTATATTATAAGAACTCATCAATAAAGCTTTAATTTCTAGATAAGATGGTTCCTTAACATAATATTAAAGTCTTGTTAACATGGCGGTTACAAGATAGTATTGACATGCTTGCAAGTTTCAAAGCTCCAAAAAGCTTTCAATTAAAAAAGATATATTAGAAAAATAATATAAATAATATTTTAGAAACGCATCTAATCTTTTATATGAAGTAGTTATTTAATAAATTTGACCGGACATTACTATTATAAATGCTCGACATGAAAGATGTAAGGGCATCGGATGCGAATCTTAACGTCTAAGAATGAAAATGGGCTATAAATGTGCGTAACAAATCGATTGGAGATAGAAACCATCGACAAGGATGTCACCGGCAGCCAAGCAGCATCGTGCCAAACACCTCCGGGGGGGCACCACTGACCAGCACCAGGACTCGACGTTTGAGCACAGAATGTACGGGCAAGTCGTAGAACATGAGAGAAACCAAGTATGTGTTAAGGTTGGGCATCGTGTGGTTTGTAATGAAAACGTTGATGAAGTGGCTGCGGAGTTCATCAAGCTAAAGCATAAGAAGTTTGAATTAAGCAAGACGATGTCTATGAATTAAGGCAAAAGGGCTTCTACAGAACCACGTTAATTTCCCTGTCATATACAATAATTTTATCCTATTTCAGTCGAAATGATATCCCATATATATAATATGTATTGGTGATCTTTGATGATCTCTTAAATAAACGTTGCCTTTGTGTTTGTGTTCTTAGTGCATATTTGTCACCGTGTTTAAAAACAATTTTGATTTTTTTTTATTAATTTTATTTTATATCTTTAGATCATTTTAATGTGTTGATGTTAAATATAATTTTTAAAATATAAAAAAAAATATCATTTTAATAATTTTCTAAAAAAAAACCCTGTCACACCAAAAACATGCCCTTAGTCATTTTCTCCGATCCCTCATTTTCCCTCTCCACTGTTTGCTGAAGTATGCTGTGGAATTGATGGCTAGTCTTTCGAGTATCGCATGTGATTCCATCAAAGCAAGGAAAAGAAAAGAAAAATATCTGGAGAATAACATGTGCATGTAATTTTTATATCTAAATTAAGTTTAATTATATATGCACAACTAATTTTCCCTCTTTCAATGTGACACATGTTACTTAGTATAATTACTATATTGTGCTTCGGTCATATAATTTTTTAACTTGACTTTGAGGTTAGGCTAGTTTTTTTTACCATGACATGAATATCTTTGAAAGGATTGAGCGGGGTTATTTTGGTAATTATATTTTTTTAATTCACATTAAAATTATTAATATAACCCTTGAATTAAAATAATTCAGTGTCTTTTGTATAATAGTATTTTTGTACTTTTCATATTTGATATTACAATAAAATTATTCTGATTTAAAATAATATCATTTTAATTTTTTTTTAGTTTTGACCCATTTAAATTAAGTCACGCATTTCTAAAAATATTTTTTTAAAAAAATAATTTATATTTTTTATTTTAAATTAAATGATTTTTAGATTTTTCCATGCATTGATGTCAAAAATAATTTTAAAAAAAATATTATTTTGATATATTTTTAAGTAAAAATATTTTTAAAAATAACCTCGATGACATTTACAAACAATCAGTTAAATTTAACCAAATTACTATTCAAACCAATCTAAATTAAAACTCCAAGTTAATCCAAGGTTTTCCATCTTGGCGGCGGGATAACTGCGTAAGATATATGTATGAAATGCTTCAAACCCCATTAAGAAAAAAAAATCCTTCTAACAACATTCTTTGTTTGCTTGTAGCCCTGTACAGAAGGCAATATCATAACAGCAACCCTCTCTAATTTTGCTCAAAAAATCAAACGTGGACGACACGATATTCGTCAGAAATTCTAACACTCACGTAAGAAAATTTACGAATCTAATTAAAGGATAGATCGACAAATTGGGCAGGTGGTCTGTTTGAAGCGTTTTCTTGTGGATGCCCGTCTCGCTCTTCCTCATAATCTGGAGGTTTCCGGCTAGCATCCACCACTTGCAGCACTGACCTCACCATGTTTTTCAGTAGAGCCACTAATAAGATTGTGTTCATGAGTAACACAGCTAGTACCAGTGTTTGTTAATTTCATTTTGTTTTGGCCGAAACGTTTCGTACCAGTTAAAAAAACGAGATAAAACAACACAGTTTTTATCTCGTTTAAAATTTCGATATGTTCTGGAAATTTCACCTAAATTTTGTTCATGCTCGTTCCGTTTTGTCCAAATAGTGTTTTTTTAAATAATGAATAATTTTACTATATCAATCATATCTCTTAATCCGACCGTTAGATTGAGATGAAGTTTTACGAGAAAGTCTCTTGATATATTTATATATATTAAGTTAAAATTTCAGAGTAATCAAAGAATGTGATGAAATTGCTAGATTGATGATAGCATTATCATAATATTATACATGCTTATAATTTTATTCAGAAAAATCATTTTATTGTGTTTTTTTATATTAAATTACACAATTCTAAATAATTTTATTTTTGGATTTAAACTAAAAAAAATTTGAATTAATAAATATATATATATATATATATATATATATATATATATATATATATATATATATATATATATATATATAAACAATATAACCCAAAAACAGCACGATAAAATACTTCAAAACCAAAACATTTCGTTTCAATAGAAAAAACAAAACAAAACAACACCCATGACAAAATTTACAACCTTGAGAAGTATTCCAGCTGGACTTGGGGAACTTGAGAGCCCCATAGCCCACAAAAGCACTTCAAAAAGTTATGGAGCTCAGTTTTACTAAATTGGAGCAAGCAATTCACCTCTACTGACCAGGGCATAGATAAGAACTTGTCGTCCTGAAACTAGGCGGTTCCTGGAGATAAATACATTGGCCCTGGTTAAAGCCACGATGAGCTACACGTGGCGACACGTGTAGGGTTTCTACAAGTTACTGATTGATGATTGATTGTATGTAACAGAGTAATTTTATGCTTTATTTAGGATATGTTTGGGAGAGCGGTAGCGGTTGCGGTTGTGGTTGGAAAAATGGAGTTTTGAAAATGGAGTTTTTAAAAATGGAAAGTGTTTGGTTAAAACTGTGGTTGAGTTGAAGGTTGAAAGAAAAAGGAGTTTTGGTGTTTGGTTTCCAAACTTTACAAACTGCTTTTTAAAAGTAAAATTACTTAAAAGGGTATATATATATATGTGAAATTACTTAAAAGGGTATATATATATATATATATATATAATTTTTTTAAATATTGTAAATTTAATAATGATAATAATATTATGAAATTAATAATTCATGAAAAAACAAATATTATTTTTTATTCTCACATCAAACTATTTGCAATTTCATCACGAACATATATTTTCCTTCCATTAAGACTGATCTGTATCTACACATTTTTTTTTAAAAAATATATATTTTTAAAATTTTTTTGGTGGGTCGAGGGACGGCTCAACCAAATTGGGCCTAAAGCTCAACTTGCTCGGACTTGAGTCTAGGGCAGAGTCGCTGACCAAGCCCAGCTGACTTCTTTACGATGAAGCGAGGCAAAGCGGTCGCGTTGCCCGCTGTCGTCTTCTTCGCGACAGTGCAGCGCACGTAATTGCGATTAATAGTGCCTTCCAGACCCAGACCACGACGCGAGCTTCAGCGGAGGATACCTACGGGTAGAGGAGTCCCGATGTGGTTCTTCCCGTGGTGGTGGCGTCCCGAAATGGTGGCCCTGTGGTGGCCGGAAACGACCTTTGGAAGGTGGCGGTCGTCGTTCACTCGAAACCACGCGACGAGCTTAAAGCGGAGGATACCGGACGGGTAGAAGATGCCGAGGTGGTTCTTCCCTGTGGTGGTTTCAGTCAGTAAATGGTGGCCTTTGGTGGCCCGGAGTCAGCGTTGGAAGCTCCGGCCACCATGTCTGTTTGGGCGAGAGAGAGAGAGAGAGAGAGAGAGAGAGCGAGAGAGAGAGCCATGCACAGGGTTTTGCATGTAATTTTTGCACAATTTTGCATTCTCAAATTTTTGCATGCAAACGGAGATTAAGAAAAATGAAACGCGATGGCAAAAGCTGCTATTTCCGACTTCGGAAAGCGGAGGTTTTGATCAATTTTTTGGTGGGCCCCACATGCTTTTAAATGGCATTTTGTTTTACCAAACAGACTAACGGCCCTAAACCTTCATTTGGAATGGCGTTTGGCAAACGTGCTGCCCTCCCAAACAGGTGCTTAGTCCCTACAGTTTCGGTATCTGCTCGTAAACCTATATTAGAGCAATTGGGAAGCCGGCCATCCATTTTCAGTGCCAGTAACAGAGTTAGGGATTGATAGCGTAAAATAATTAAATAAAGTAAGATTCTGTCAATTATTATTTTTTTATTAAAATAAATAATAATTGTCAATTTTTGTTCGTGCTATAATGACAATAGAGACAATAATCCATTGTTAAACATGAAGCTAATGAATACAAAGATGACACGAACATAAAAAACAAAAATGAAAGACAATGTGGCATGGCAAACACCATCTGTCACAGTGGACTTGATGACTTGTGTGATCTCCACTCAATTTCATAGCTTTTTATTTTAAGTTTTTATTGACATGGAAATTTCAAGTGTTTGGCCAGCTGCTACGACAGAGATTGCTGATAATGAAAGGTTGAAATTCTCTTATGAACACAATACCTCAAGTCATTTTTTGTATATTTATATCAATTTAAATATTAATATTTCCTCTAACTCTTTGACTTCAACAAGAGCTCTATATTTATTATTTCAGCTTCAAATTAAAAACTATCTAAAATTTATAATTAATTTCTTTAATACAAGGGATAACTGACCAAGATCTAAAACTTGAGGGATCATCTAAGTAAATCAAACCAATATGAGCATGAAAAGACCGAAATTGGAGACTGGCATGGTTCTGTTTTGACGAGGGGCACGTGTCTTTATGCTTTTGTGGACGACCGAGGAGGTCTTGCCTGGTGGCCGAGTACACCTTCAAATGAGTTGAAGTGGGGCCCATGTTGATGCATGACGATTACAGACGATGGAGACTGATTGGATGGAGCCTGGTTTTCTGTTTGGGCGGTGGAGATAACTTTCGCAAACTTTTTCAAACAACGCTACTGCTGCAAGTGAGGTGAAGATAGTAATTGTGATTTTTTTTATTTTAAAATATATTAAAATATTTGTTTTTGATATTTTTATGGTGATACGCACGTTATGGATGAATAACGGATCATTCTTCTGTAATCTTGAAAGGGTTTGGGATTTTAATCGTAAGGTTATAATTATAAAATTTAGAAATTGTTATTTAGAATCATAGTAATTAGAAAACTTAATGATATGTAAGAGGGGATAAAAAAAATTAGTTGTGCAAGAGAAAAAAATATAAGTTTCAATGTATCATACTCATATATAGTTAGTTGCTTTGTGATTGGTCGATAATCTAAAGCATGTTTTTATTTATTTTACTGGGTTAAAATCTAACTGTTTTAAAACCTAAATTTTAATATAATATTTATTTTTTTATTTTTAATACTTGATGATGTATTTTGCCATGTAATTTTATAACTTCAAATATTAACATATACATCTAAATTTAAATATTAATCAAACAAATTAATTATTGCGGGATTTTTGGTATTTTGACCTAATAGTAATTAATAATCATAAACTAGTTACGGTATTTATTTTGTATCTTCAGAACATGATTTTATTTTCTTAGAAAAAATATGCATGAAAAAAACCTTTAAAGTAAAACCTATTTTGGTATTTTAGAAATCCTGAGTGTCTTTTTTTTAGAGAAACCATGTATTTATAATACTAGATTCATATCTTACCATATAAATTTATAGTTCCATATAAATGAAATTCTTAAATAAATTATTATCATCAAAACAACGTCGTTTTGTAATATATCAAAACGATCCTAAAATTCCTAAACAATTTTTTTTAAAAAAAAAACACTATTGATGTAAACAATGGCAACCAGCTATCCGGGCACAAAAAAATTGCCCTCCCAAAGACGGCATGGCTCAATCCTGCCGCTTATTTTCTACAGCGTTCAGCATCGCCAATAACATGAAAGCGAGGTTTTGTTGCCGGGTGCCCAATGTTTGATATTGGCTATAGCCCTTGAAGATGTGGACAATTTATGTTGGTGCAGGACCAAAGCCCTTGTAAATTCAAAACAGAGGGTCGTACACGTTGACCGTGATGGAGAAAATTCAAGAAAAATGAAACTATCTTCTTTCTCATGCACAACTCATACGAGTGTGTTTATGATTTTTTTTTATAAAAAAAAACAAGTGAAGAAATGCGATTCACTAATAAAAAAAAGCTGTCATACAATGATGAATTCTTCAGATTTGTATCAAACCTAATCTGTGTGGTCGTTATGGTAGTGTACACTAAGCTTTTCTATAATTTCCCTTCTCTAGTGACCTTTAGAAGCGGAAGGATCAAGTCCCGCTGCCTTAAAATATGAATTTTCTGCACTGGTCAGCCGGGTCTGAAACATCGTCCACTCCTTCCTGCACCTCTCCCTCACCTGAAACCAGTAGAAAAGGTGAGCATATATGATAAACAGACCAGTTTGCTCTGGTTTTGTAGAGCAAATTCGGGCGACGGAGAGGCGAGAAAAGTACTCTTTGTGCTTTTGCATAATAACTCGTCGACAAATTGAGCGTTTGGATGGTTAATAATAATAGCAAGGGATGCTGTATGATAACATGCAAACAAAATGAAATAAAATAAACTATACTGATAATGAAGAAACACTTTGCATACCCCTTGCCATGGTGCCTTTCCATTTTGTGACTCGCCCTAGAGAAGCAACCAAGTGGTAAGTATTTCATTCCAGCATGTATTTGGAGTTTATAGTACGGTTAAAACAGAGGAAATGAGCTGAGGCCAATCATATTCATTTACCTGGCTCCCAAGAGAGGGAACACTTCCATGAACAATCCACTGGGAATCTACAACTCCTATCTTTTCATGGGCAGGCTGCTTTTGAAAGAGAAATTGTAATTGAGTTTCAAGCTGATGTTGCTAATAACAATTCAAAATAAAGCAGAAATAGATCAAATGAGGATGGAAATAGGTCAGCTACCTCTACACATTTTCTAAGAGCAAAATCAAGCCCCCAACCATGGACCAAGTCATTCTGCAAATTCCATAATGCAGTCAAACTCTAGTGCCATATGCTATCAGGGAGAGAGAGAGTAATGGAAATGGATTCTTCAAAGTGATAACGAGAGCAGCAGTTGTGCAACAATCCATACCTGAATCATATGCCACACACAGCGCCAAGCATCTCGTGAAAACACTGGAGCCATGATTTCAACAAACCTAAATCCAGAAAAGGATAGTCTCTTTAAGCTTTTACAACGTATTCATACCAGGAACAAGGGAAGCAAGGCATGAAATAACAACAAAAAAAACAGTTAAAAGATGTTCATACGCTGCACATGGTGGCAGATGTGGGTCAGTGCACCAGCCCGGTTTCTCATCTGTTACTCTAATATAAATTCAGGAAAGAGATAAAAGGGTTAGTTCATAAATCAAATAACAATTCCATAATTGTTTTCTAAGAGAATATTTGAATCGAATAACATCATTCTTTAAAAAATGATATGGGTATTCCATCATTCCTATTCTTCTTCTTTTTTCCAAAGAAAACGTTGAGGGGGGTATTCCATCATTCTTACTTGTGAACTTCACTATCATCTCTTCTCTTTGTCATCTGCCATGTTAACCCTTTGTTAGGGTCCAAACCAGGCTGTGAAATCTCCAATCCATGCTTCTTCACTAGTTTTATATATCTTAGATAAAAGTGTACAAGAAAGGTGGCAAAGCTTTTAGCATTGTGAGTTATCATAACCATAAAAGAACTATTTTATATCCAACACCTACTCTTCTGCATTGAAATGCTCAACTCCCAGGTCTTCGTCCCATATGAATATGTATTCATATGGTGCCACAATATCAGGATGTAAGAACCTCTTAGCATACCACCTAAGACAAAATTTCAGAGTTTAAAGTTACACGCATGGGTCAAGTAAAGACTCAAGTGATGAGTTAAACTGTTTCTCCCCAACAGGATAGTCAAAGGGGAACCCCAATCAGTAAGCTTATGTTTTTAAATAGAATCAGTAATAGCTACTCACCATTTAGTCTGTTTCAAGACACTCACGTGAATAGCACGCTTGGACCACTCAAATTCATCCCATTCAGCAACTCGTCCATCATAATGGAATAGAAGGATAGTAAAGTCCTCTGAAAACTGAGATAGATGGAAATGAAGTTGTTCACATACTCATACAGGACAAAATGAGCTCATAAATGAAACACCTCACGGGACTAACCTTTTTAACACATGCATCAATATTCATTCTCTGATCATAGCCAACAGTGAAGGTTACAAGATATTTTGGTTTGCTGGTCAAGTCCTGCAAGTGCAACGTGATCAAATATATCAAAATTGCAATTCAAGAGTACCACACCACTGCTATTGTTATTTCAGGATGATTGCTCTGTTATTGTTATGACACAGTGGCGGATTTTTGTTTCACAAAACGAATGCAGTCAACAAAAGTAAACAGTAGGGCATCTAGTCATCAACAATATCATTTAATGGGGCAAATTCTAGAGCATGGCGTTAACTACGTGAAAATAAGAAAAAGAAAAAGGAAAAGGAAGATGAGAGGTAGAGCACTTGCCCTCCCAAGTTTTCTTTAGAAATGGTATGCGTAGTAATAGTCAGCTTGTTGCTTCAATTCAATGTTATGTAATCACTCAAATAAACGATTTCATATGCTATTCGGAATTTCCAAAATCTAACTTGACCTTAGCATATTCTCAAATTTCATTTTTCCATTGAAAGTGTCTTAGGCAAATGATCCAGAGACAGCCTTCATTGGAATCTCCCTTTCTTTTCTTTTCCTTTATTTTTTATGGAGAGCAGTTACAATGTAACTCTATGAAATGAAGCATTTTCCAGCTAACTACCTTTTCTTGACAATAAAGTTAGCATGTATCATTCTACAAGTTAACTAAAATCACCATCAACTGAATCACAACTGTTGAGTCATTCAAAATCAAAAGAGCAGTCTGCTCATTCTGCAGCAGGCAAAGCTGGTATGCTATTGAGAATTGCATGTAGAATATGAGGAAGTTTAAGTTTGAATGTGGAATATAAGAGTTGTTGATGAACGCTCACCTCATTGGGATTCCCCCACAATCTGCGCAAATACAAGTCTGACTCAGCTGCAACAATTCTTGGTGGTAATCGCTCTGCACCACGAGGATTTGAAGGGACCCAGATCTGTGAATAGAATAAGGCGATCACAAGGTAAGAGTGTGAATATATTACTAGTTTTTTTCCATATGCGAGGACAGTGTTATTCAAGTTATGCAAACATCATCTTAGACAAAAATTCCATTTGGTAGGCAAAAATGCACAGAAATGAATCTAAAATAGCATACAACAGCTGTACCTATGTTGCTTGAACTTCAACAGTCAGATACAAGTCCCATGTTCACATGGCTAAGTTCAGTTTTTTTTTCAAGTTCTTGCTTATAATTAAAAGTTCATACGGAACACTAAAGTATCAGCTCATACTAATATGAGTTCTGTGATAACACATTGTTCCACAGCAAATGAAATAAATATAATGCATGTAACCCAGCTACGATTACTACATTGAAAATGCTCTTTAAACACCATAAATGGGTGTCTGTAAGAAGCCATGTCATTTAAGCTGCTCCAACAGAAGTTTGGGTGTTGGAAATCTAATTGCAAACAAAAGTAGAAATCACAGATACATTCTTTTTTATTTTAACATTTTCCCATACATTTGAAGGAGTGCATCAAAGTATCCATGTCCATTTGTGTCCAGCATGAGATTATCACAGTGGCTTGAAAAGACAGGGCAACAATGGACAAAATGGTGTAACATGTTTTGTTAGGAGCTAGATGGTGGTTCAATTTAGTTAAAATTTAAAACAAGGATGGAGCCTTTTCTCCTGATGTGATCCAGATGACCTTTGTATAATGGAAGCCTCAAACTGGAATTTTGTAGTCTCTTATACCGCATTAAATTACAATCCTCGTCAACATGAAGTAGATAAAAATATAAGGCCAAATTATTTGTGTGGGAAAAGTATTAATGAGCAAACAAGTTCATCCCTCTCTCTTATTTTGAACAGACATACAAATTCTCTTATTCATGAAAGTGACATTTAAATAAAACTTTCTTGAGAAACTGCAGGTAAAGATAGAAAACATCTAAGTGCACTAATGTCATTTGTTTTGTTGCAAACAATAATATAGAGGAAGGAAAACTTTAGAACTCAAGTGGTGAAGTGTTATTAAGGGGAAATTATGATTTCGCCAAATGCATCCGCATATCTAAATAGGGGCAGGTTTTTTGGTTACAAATCAAAGGTTTGAACTCAAAACCTCTTAGGGGAGGGGGGATATTAATGCCAACTGAGGTATGGCTCATTGGCAGGAACAGGGGAGTTTGAGATGTATTTTTTTCGCCGAAACAAAATTCAAGGCACAGGAGAATTTATCACCAGCACAACAAATTGAAGGGAAGAAAAAAAATTAAAAGGGTAGATTATATTACTAGCACTACAAATTGAAGGAAATTAAAAATTAAAAAAAAAAAAAGGAAAATGTTTCAAAGACAGATGATGTGAGATGTGGAAGACTAATCTTATTTTATTAATTTCTTCGATTAAAAAGGCTATTTCCCTTATTTCTATTTAAACAGGTATAATCTTCTAGGTTCAAAATTTCCATGATTACCTTCCACCTAATATATAAATGCTTATTGCTAGAAATCCTTGAATAATAGTAGGGAAATATTTACTGAGAAGAAAATTAATGCAATTTACTTGATGTCAAACCAATACAAGAGCTTCCTATACCCTCAAGGTTACGTTCAGTATAAGGAGAAAATCTCAAAGGAAAAATGTTAAGGAGGTAAGATTTAAGAGTGTAAGAGGATGAGGTATTAAGGATGTTTGGTAAGAGTTGAAAGCAATATGAAGTAATAATGTATTCAAACAGAAATCATATCAAAATTTAAATTAATTGTTAAAATAATATATATTTGTGGTTCAAAGTGAGAAGTGTAGGGAAAAAAAATATAGTATTAAATTGAAAATAAAAGGCAGGGAAGGCATAAAACACAAAACTTTTCCTCCCTAAAAATTCTTTTACCCCCTTGTAAGGTTAACATTTAACCCTTTTTAAGAAATTCAATTTCACTTCCTTGATATTTTCATTTACCCCACAAATTACAAATTATGTCAAATACAAGGAGGTGAAAAGTTACAAGGTTACAAGGGTAACATTTAATCCTTATAAATTGCTCACCATTTATCCCGTACCAAACATATCCTAAAGTGCAAAGGGTATTGCTTTGAAGGTACCGATTAGGCACTTCCTGACTCTCTTATGTATTTTTTTTTAGTGGAAGAAAAGCCCGGTTTTTTGATAGAACTTATAATGAACATGTAGAGAAAGGTCCATTAAATGCCTTAATGGCACCAAAACTTCAAGACAAAGAAATTCAGTGTCTGACAGTATGATGATATTAGATTCAGGAAACGTAGCATACCTTTGATGTGCTGTTCGACCTCGGTGCTTGCGTTGAACTACTATTGTTACCCTTAGAAGACAACGTGTTTTGAGGTGTGAGGCCCAAACTCCTGCCCTCTTTGTACGAGTTATCAATGGAAGGAATGATGTTGGATGGGATATTCAGCTGCCGAAATTTAGAGACAACATAAATGTACTATAAACTAGCTAAAAGAAAGCATCTAAACGAAATAAGATACTCATCCATATAATGTGAACAAAAAAAATGGAAAGGAAAAGAAAGGAAAAATCACACAGGAAAGAGAAAAGGCACTTCTAAATTTGCATACCTTGGTCAATGACAAGGTTGGAAAAGATACTCCTATCAAGAAACCAAAAGCTACTCCAAGAAAGGTCGTTAAGATTATCTTAATGGTCTCATTTGGTTTTCTGCTAGCAGCACTGCAACAAAATATGCAAATATTCCATTGGTAAAGCTGTGACAAATCTAGACCCAATAAAGATTTGTCCAAAGGACCGAATATAAAACACAGGCATAAAAAGAATGAGCTCTTCCTAAAAAAACCAAAACTATCAGATATCTGAACCTGCGCGAAAAGATTCCCATTGTATTTACAATTTCTGGACGGTATCGTCAATGAGAAATTAAAATCAAAATGTAGCAAGAGAGGGATCTGCCAGCTTATGAGGTCAAAGGAATACCAAACCTGATATAAATCAAACAACAACAACAACAAAAAAAAAAAATCAGTGTACAGCAATAACTTCAAAAATCAAGTTGAAAAATCTGCATGATAGCCACAGCACTAGTTTGTTTCTTAAATGCAATACATGATAATTCTGTCACAAATTAAAAAGCCAAGAGTAAAAGAATCGCCAGGAAACAGAACTAAAGAGTGCCTTCAACGTCTCCTTCCCAGAAGCAATTCTCTCACTGAGGATTCTACTTGTGGATAACCTCACTCACTACATCTCGAGAAAATCCATGACTTGTTGAATTTATAATGCACGGCAACTAGCTATGAAAAAAAACTTGATACAAACAAACAAATAAATAAATAAAAGCATGTGTTCCTCCCCTCTTAAACTGCCTAGAATTTGGTGAGCTCACCTCCATTATCGGTAATCCCATTGCATGTTTTGACTAACAACATCTAAACCTTACTCTTCTTGAGAAAATTACGAAATAATTATTTGAATTAAGAAAAAAATAACGACAGCTGCAGTTGCGTAGATTAAAAGACAGAGAAGGAAACGACGGGAAACATAAACCAGACGTTAAAGTTAGATGGTGCATAGGAATTTAATTCAATTCAATTCAATTTAATAAAACATAAATTTACTACAACTTGATATTATCAATAAAAAAATCAGGAAGAAAACCCTTCCTTAAT
The DNA here is from genome assembly GCA_029228465.1 of Salix viminalis. NCBI lineage: Eukaryota > Viridiplantae > Streptophyta > Magnoliopsida > Malpighiales > Salicaceae > Salix > Salix viminalis. Next base: position 2,465,145 of record CM055433.1, read on the forward strand.
CAAAGCTAAATACTTCTTTAAAATGAGCAATAAATAATAAGTAATAATTAAAAAATTGTGCAGAGAGGAGTAGAGATGTAAAGAGAACGAAAACGCACATGAAAAGAGGTGAGGCAGTAGATTGTTGATGGACAGGAGAGAGAGATCAACTGAAATGGAAACTATAGAAGAAATTACGAGTTCCTCTGAGAATTGAAATGAAGAAAACTCTGTGATTGCCTCCGCTGGCGAACTGCCTTCTCTAGCTCAAGAAACGGCCGTAAAACGCCCACTGATTTCATTAATCCTTAAATAGAAAAAAATTATCAGATTGTTTAAAAAAAAAAAAAACAGGAAGAGAGACAGGGACAGAGGTCGATAAATACTATGAAAATACGTTTTCTGTCATGTAAAAAATTATTTTTTTATTCACCCACACCTGAATAACAGGGGGCTATTATTTATTTATTTTTCACGCATAGGAAGTTAAGAAAATAATTGCGTTATAAGTTTGTTCTTATGACAATCCAATTAATTATATGCCCTATTAAACAATGGAATGCCTGATTATTAGTGGGGGAAACCCTCGTATCATATTAAAAGTTGCGTATTTATGATGAGCAGACGATGAATTTCTTTATTTTTAACTGCAAGAATGTGCTTTAAATTTTGTGGAAAATATATTTATTTTTTTATTATTTTGCAAAAAAAAATAAAAAATGGAGACTGTGCAAGGATTACATCAAGGTTGTGATGCTTTGTGCTAACAAAAAGACAACCAAAAGATTTGTTTTGAGGACACTCAAGCCATTTGAATATAAAATTTAATTTGAAAAGGCTTAAGCTCTATTTTATTTTATTCCTTGCCATGCACCATCTTAAGTCACTAATCTAATAATCAAAGAGGTATGACCCCTCCTTTAATTTATTTAACTTAAACATTATAACTATAATTTATTAAAATATTTATCAAATTGTAAAAAATAAAGTATAGGTGATTTTTAATATTATAATTTTTTATTTCAAAGCACGGTTACCCTCATTTTAGTTATCCAGCTAAGCGTGTTTTTAATTAGATTATAAATAAAGTATTCATAATTGAATTGATATATTTACAAAGATTTTAATTATTTATTGTATTTTTTAGAATATATTTGTTGTTGTGGTAGTGATTGCATTGTTTGTAAATACATTAAAATAATTTATATAAAAAAAACTAACATCAACAAATCAAAATGATTTGAAAATAATTAATTAAAATAAATATTTTTAAAATAAAAAAACAAACAAACATGCTTGTAGAATAATATTAGCCATTGGTCTATTAAAAATGATAATTTCAGTATTAAAATTCCTTTTCGCCTTGCTTTGCAGGAAGATGTCTCCCGGTATCCTTTTTGACTCTGTCACCCAATCAAGGAATCAGGATTCAGGACCTTGACCATGACGTTCAAATACTTTGGCTGTGGACAACGAGTTGTTTCTCCCCTTCTTCGAACCACCCCATGGAAAACAATTATTTAAAATCAGAAAGAGAGTTAGACATTTTATAAATTAATATCCTGGAATTATAAAAAAAAATATTTTTTTTTAAAAAAAATATAAATTTAATTTTAAATTGGGATTAAATAAAAATATTATCTAATCTATATTGTAAATTCATAGAGGTGATCCGGTGTTAGAAAGCATGCTCCGGAGGCAATGCAAATAATTTACTCTTCGAAGGACACAATCAAGCAAGGAGTAGACCCGATGAAATTAATTCAAGGACTTTTATGCCCCAAATGAAACGATGCCTGCTGTTGTACCGATGTAAGATGAGTTTTTCAAATATTTTTTATTTGGAAATATTTTAAAATTTTATTCTTCACATCAACGTATCTAGATAATTTTAAAATATTTTTTAAAAAATAAAAAAAATACTTTTCCAAATATAAAAGCAAAAGAAATTTAATTCTTCTGACCTGACAACAAGGTCGGTCAACAAAAAACAGCTTGCTATTCTTCAATTTGCAATCAAAATGAGAGTAGAAGATTGTAAACTGGAGGCATTAATGATGTGATGGACCAAAGCTATACCCTAAGATCACGTGGCAATGCCGTGTTTTAAACAATTGTTTGACTTCAGAAAAAAAAAATCCCGAGTCAAACACAGTTTTAACTGTGTAGATAAACGTTAGAAGATTTTCTTAAAAAGGTATTTATATAATTCGATGATATTGTTTTTAAAATAATTTTTTATTTTTAAAAAATATTTTTAATATTGGTATATTAAAATAATATAAAAAACATTTTTTAATAATGAATTTAAAAATATTTTTAAACACTAAAAAAAGGCTTATCTTAAATTATTTTAATGTGATTATATTAAAAATATCATTCCATCTAAATAAAAAACAATATAAAAATCAAAATCAACGTAAATCCCAAACAAAACAGTACACAGGACGCAAGACTTGGGAATAGAAATTGAATAAGGTGGGCCCCGGCGAGGTGATAGGTATGGTTGACTTGGCTTGTAGGTGAATGGGGCAGAGGGGATTTGGCAAGGAATTGTGTGGTGGCTGAGCGAACTCTAATTTAATGGAGAACCCAATTTTTTAGGTTTGTGGCCATTCACCGGAGTAGTGGGTTCGATCTACCATCCTTTTGAGACCGGTCCCGTGCAAGTTTTTGGACAGCAATGGATACCTCCACGTGTATGGAATCTATAAGAAAATATTCGGTGAATTTACTTTTGAAATAATTCTTTTCATTGGAGGAGTCGAAAGTAAAGTACGACTTGATAGATTGAATTGAATCGAAAAAATTATGAGCTGGAGTATAATTCAGGCTGACTTTTAATTTTAAATTGAGTAAGAAAATTATTAAATAAATAAAATACAATTGACTTTATCAAAATCTAAAATTGGATGGTCAACACCAGCTTTTTCAATAAAATAAAATAAAATAATAAGTTTTAATAAAAATAATTTGCTCGAGCTGACCAATAACTTCATGATTTAGATTAATTTTTTTAGTCAGTTCTCGGATCAGGTTTGCAATTACATTTACAATAATATAAATAAATACAATTTTACCATATAACAGTTTTTAGTTTCAATTTGACCTTCAATTGTTTTTTTTTAAAAAAATCAATTAAGGATTTTCATCCAATTTTAGAGTATTTCATCTATATTTCAATCCAAGTTGTATTTTTATTTTGTGGTAAAAAGATTGTATATAGAATTTAAGGTTTTTTCATTGAGTGATTCTAAAAATAAGTCATAATTAAAAAAAAATATGTCATTTGATATAAAATTGACAATAAAAGGAATTTTAGTGCAAAATTGATATCAACTCAATAGTTTGAGGGCATATTTGATGTTTTGATATCAAAAGACATGATGAGCCAAGAAAACACACCAAAAATAACAAAGTGATATACAAAACCAGGTCCATATTTTTAAGGTTTTTTTAGATCACCGGTTGATTGAAATAGTTGATCTTTTAGAAAAATTAAATTTGATTCTTAAATATATATTTTTTTTATAATTGAGCCTAAAAATATAACTCAATTGCATTTTTTTTTTCCCAGGGGTGAAGGTTGAATTGAAAGACAAATGATTAAAGTGGAAAATAGATATAAAATAGATGATGTCTTTACGATTTATTTTTAAAAAATCATTTTAGTCTCGTATCTTGTAAGTTATTAGATAATTGATGCCTCTATATTTTAAAAAATACATTTTAGTACCGAATTTTATTTTTCTTTATTATTAGTTTTTTCTTTGAATAGAAAGAGGGGCTTGCCACATTATGACCTAGAAAAAAAAAGTTGTTGGTGGTGAAGATTTCAACCATTAAAGCAATTTATTTTTATGTCAAAAGCTTTCATATGATAAGAGCAACTCCAATGCAAAAAGGTATTTTAGATAGCTAAATTGATAAAATGGCTTTTTGAATAGTGTAAATATAATTTTTTTTTGTTTATGTGTATTCCAATTGTACAAGTCATTTAGAAGAGTTATTTTTTGTATATCATTTTAAATATAATGTAATTATTTTGTATATAATATAATTATGCAATTAATTATACAGATAATATGAGTAATTTATATAATTAAATAATTGCTTTTAAAAAACCCTTCAACATTATAATTATTGTTTTTTTAATTTTATTTAAATAAAAAATCAAATTTGAAATATAAAAAACTTGCAATATTATCATAATTAACACACTAAACAATATATTTAAAGTAATCAATTTAAAATAAGCATTAGTCATATATTGGCATGTTATTTTTAGTTTAAAAATAAATCAGAGATCAATGAATTCGAGAGAGACTTGCCGGAGTGAGCTTCGCATTGCCTTTCGTCAGCTTTATGGTCAGTGCATTTAATTCCCATTAAAATTTATATTTTCCTTTTCTTTTTTTAAAAAACTCAAATTATCTTGAAACAATAAAATTAATTTGTAGAGTTATTCAAGTGTAATAAAAAAAAATTAGTCTAGAATTGAATTAAAAAAATATTTTTTTTAAAATTATTTTTGTATATTTTTAAAAATTCTTATTAAGTTAAATTAGCATATCTCTAAAAATGCTCAAATGACATTTTTTTACATGATTTTTTTTTATAGCACAAGTGTTGGAGTTGCTCTAAGAGAAATTAAAATTAAATATTTTTTACCATGAAAACACCTAACAAACATGCATGAACTCTGAACAAATTTAGATTACAGGTTAATATTGAGTTTTGAGTGAATTTTTTATATTTTTTAAAAATTATTAATTGATTTAACAAGGTTTTAAGAGTATTTTGTATTTGTTTTGAGCCAAAATGGATGGAATTGGATTTTTAAGTAACAAGAAAGTTTACCTTATTTTCCCGACAAGATCAATAAATGGAAATTTATGAGTGGTAAAAAAAGATGCGTCGTCTTTTTATTCAGATCATTAGGATGTGACCTGTTCAGCTAAAAACAAATTAAAGGTTAGTATGTGGGGAGCTTTCTATCATTCCATGTGATGCAAGTTTATAAAGGCAAGTATGTGCCATCACTACATTACAGAATATGAGATAATATAATACTACGATCCTGTATGATACCAGGGCAATTTTCAGATCTGTTTACCAGGAACATCAAATTTCCTGACTGTATAAAATCTGACAGAGATGCAGAATAACAATTTTCTCTTTGCCGGGCATAAAGTTGGAGTAAAAAATTAGAGAGGCGCAGTAACAACAGTTGAATGGAAAAGAGAAGGGAGATCTATGGATTTAAGGAATCACGCACATACTTTGTTAATATTGTTCTTCCTCACTATAATCTTGCATCACACCTTTTCAGTTCAAGAGTTGGAAATTGGGTTTAATTATTGAAAAATGTGTACACCACACTTATTTAATGGAGCCTTCGAATTAAGTTAACAGTCCCACTGACAGAGGCAACTTGTAAAGTTACACTTAGCAACTAATCCAGGACGGCCGGGTCTCTGGCACATTTGACGACACGTATTAGGATAACACATTCTAGTGCTCCACAGTTCCTTGCATCTTTTTGCTTGGACATCTTGAACCATTATTGCGGCTGCAAAAGAAAAATGAACACTTCATTTCATAGTTACAAGACCAGTGAGGCAACTCATCACCATGAGTTAAGCTGATTCTTATAAAATAATATTATTCTAAAATTGAAAATAGATTTCTATGATTAATGTCAATCCGTTAATTGAGACAAAAGTAAAACATACATACCTGAAAAAACAAGTGCGACGATGAAGAACAAGTTGAAAGTAAGCTTAGTCATCCCTTTATGACGATCTAATAACAACTACAATAAAATATTGTAAATATCAAGTTGAGGTGCATGTTATTTATACTCAGAAAGGGTCACAAAATTAACCCTTTTAGCATATCATTGATTGATTTTATTTTATTCTTAATATGCTATTAAAGAACGTTTATATTTTGTTTCTTTTTTTGGGTTCATTATATAGCAAGGACATTACTATTTCATAAATCGTTTTGATTTTTATGATCTTCTAATATCCCTAGTTTTTATATTGAATTTATTGTTTTGCTTCTTTGTTTTGCAGAGAGAGATTATATTTGATTTATTGTCTAAAATGCTATTTCAAACAAAAAAACGTAAAGGAAATAAAATAAAAACACACCCAATTTAAATGAATACTTATACATGTATTTTTTTAAAATCCATTTTTTTTTTGTATTTTTAAGAAAGGTAACTTTTAATAAAGGTAACAATTTAAAAAAAAAAAGTATTTTTAGGTCAACTTTCCTTACCAGCAATATTTTTTGTATTTTTTTTTATTTTGACAAAAAACATGTAGTTTTTATCAGTAATATATTTTTTGAATGAAAATAAAAGGAAATTAAAATAAATATTGATAGGATTTCCAACAATTTAAGTAGGAAGATTTTTTTTCTTTTTATCAAGACTCTCTTTTCTTTATTATGTATTTCTTTTTTATTTTGAAAAAAAAATAATTTGTATTAAAAATATTTAAATTTTTTTTATAGAAAATTACCTTGAATATTTTATATTTTAAACATTTTATTTTATTTTATCCATATTCTTTCAAAAATTACAATTTACATATGCAGTCAACCTGATAGTTAGAATTTAAACCATAAGATAAATATTTTATCATATAATATAACATGAGCAATCAAAATTTGATATTTATTGAAAAAATCCAATCAATAAAAATCAGATGTGTTTTTATCCCTCTTCTTTGTGAACATCGTAGACAACCATTAGCCATCCCCTTCTTCATTCTTTCCCTTACCAACCAAACCTCCTCTTTTTTTAACTATCCAATTTGCACAACCTCCTTTCTTCTCCATTCTTTCCATCACTACGTATCATTAATTTCAGGATCTGTAAAATTAGTCAATATGCTCCATGTTGACTCGGAAACCCATATTAATAAAAAAATAATATACTCTAATTTTTCCATACATTTTTAAAAAGGAGAAGTATCTTTTTCGAGTGGGTTATGAACCGTGTTGTACTGATGTGAGCTATGCTTTTACAGTGGCTCTTCGTGGAGCTAATCTAAGTGTTAGGAATTCTGGTGCTCTACAAGTTTAGCCACCAAAAAAGGAGCGTAGCTTACTAATATTCACGGAAATATCACTTTTTTCTTCTTTGAAAACAGATGACAAGTTTTGCAACCTTTGATCTTTATAAGAAGTTTGACAAAATTCATTTGTATCTTGTTTCATGGAGATCCAACAATCAGATGCTTGTGTTGAAAATTTTGTGGCAATTTTCAGATTGATTGAAAGCATGTGAGCAGATTCATATGATTATTACCCTAAGATCTACAGAATATGAGATAATATAATACTACGATCCTGTATGATACCAGGGCAATTTTCAGATCTGTTTACCAGGAACATCAAATTTCCTGACTGTATAAAATCTGACAGAGATGCAGAATAACAATTTTCTCTTTGCCGGGCATAAAGTTGGAGTAAAAAATTAGAGAGGCGCAGTAACAACAGTTGAATGGAAAAGAGAAGGGAGATCTATGGATTTAAGGAATCACGCACATACTTTGTTAATATTGTTCTTCCTCACTATAATCTTGCATCACACCTTTTCAGTTCAAGAGTTGGAAATTGGGTTTAATTATTGAAAAATATGTACACCACACTTATTTAATGGAGCCTTCGAATTAAGTTTAGCCATCACTACATTGCCGTTAAGTGTTCATTTTATATTTGGTATTTAATGGAGCCTTCGAATTAAGTTTAGCTAAGATGGCACAATTTGATAGAGCCTTCATCTTATATTTGGTTTTAAAAAAAAAACAAAAATCACTTTTAAAGCTTAACTTCATCTGATCAATCTTCATCTTATAGGAAATTTGATATTTTACTCAATATCTATAATAATTCAAAAAATAATTTTTTTCAGTTTCATCCATCAATCTTTAATGGTTGAGAAATAGACCTTGAAATGGTTTTTTTTTCTTCTTGATTTACTTAAGGTTATCATGATCTCAAACAAATTGTGAATGATGTTTAATTTTGTGAGTATTTAATCTCTATCATATAATTAAATAAAAAATATTAAACCTTGTTAAATTCATGATCTGGGTTTAGTGTGATTAGATTCATTCAATATATTTTTATTTTAATATATTTTTAATTTAATTTTTTATAAGTTGATCTATATTTTTGTTGAGTATCCAAATTTTATTTAAATCCATATCATAAGCCTATCAATAATGAGTTAATTCTTATATAATTTGATTGAAAACTCATATCATGCAATTAGTCAAGTCAATGAATTTTAAAATTTAATAGCATTGCTAAAAAGATATTTAATGTTGATATTGTTAAATATATATATATATATATATATATATATATATATATATATATATATATATATATATATGAAAATATAAAACTGATCAAATCCTCTGAAAGTGTGTGCCAATATACTAGTTTAAAGTAAGTTTTACGTGTCACAATGAAAAACTAAGATTTCATTGTCGTTTTAACACCCTAAAACCTCCAAGTATTAGGGTGTGTTTGGCATTGCGATTGCGGTTGAAAAAAAACAGTTTCAAAAAAAGCGCTTTTACTGTGGTGCAAAATAAGCAGTTAAGTGTTTGGTTAAAACTGTGGTTGAGTTTGAGATTGGAAAAAAAACAGTTTTGGGTGTTTGGTTACCAAACTTTTCATATTGCTTTTAACTTATGAAATTACTTTAAAGGGTATATATATATATATTTTATTTTTTTAAATATTGTAAATTTAATAATTATAGTAATATAATGTAATTAATAATTCATGAAAAAAATATTAATTTTTATTCCCCTATCAATCAAAAAATAACAGGGTTGTGAAGTACAACGAAGTCACGCGTCATTTTTTTTCATCAGAAAAATACATTTTTTTTGTTATTTTTAAAATATATATTTTTAAATTCGGACTGGGCCTCACCCAGCTAAATGGGTACTGACCCCGACCCAGACCCGACCCAGTTTCACGAAGAAGATCGAAGCGGTGCACAGACTGCATGCTGCGTCTTCTTCGACAGTGCAACGCACCTGCATGTGAAATATTGGCTTCCGACCGACCACGACGAGAGCTTCAACGGAGGATACCGACGAGTAGAGGAGACCGAGGTGGTTCTTCCTGTGGTGGTTTCATCGTAAATGGTGGTATGTGGTGGTCGGAGTCAGCGTTGGAAGCTCTCGGCTTCCATGGTTGTTTTGGGCAGAGAGAGAGAGAGAGAGCCATGCATAGCGATGATCACATTCCAATTTTTTGAGTAAATTTCTAGTCATTTTTCTTCGGGTGTGTTCATCAGACATGGCGAGAGAGCCATGCAGTTGCAATGTATTTTTCATCACGCAAAGAAAAGTCGTTTCAATCTCGGACTGGGGTTGCAAAAAAAGCATGAATTTCTAGCTTTTCTTGAATCGGCATTTTGATCAAAAATTGGTGTGGGTCCCACACAAAAAAAAGTGCTTTTTTGGTTAACCAAACACCAAATTGTGGTGCGATCTGCGAATCGCAGATCGCACCACAATGCCAAACACCCTCTTAGTCTGATTGGGTGTCAGGGTTAGCTAAGCTTAACCCCAATCATTTTTTTTTTGTTATGGTAGATTCTGTTTAGCTAATGTTTATATTTTGATAGCAATTTTTTTTTTAAATAATTAAAAGTTTTGTTTTAACTTTATTTTTAATATATATATATATATATATATATATTAAAATAATATAAAATAATTTTAAATAAAAATAAAAATAACATTTTCCCAAAGATATTTGTGTTGTATTTCCAAACACTTATTAAGTTATCTTTAATTGCATAAACTATTTAAAAAAATCAAATTGTTAATATAATATTTGAATAGTTTAAATATAATTTTGTAATAGCATTCTATTATCTTGTTTAAGTTTCAATTTTTAATCTTTCCTTACATTAAACCATGAACATATTTCTATCATGTTTGTTTTTGCGTTTTGAAAATAATGATTTTTTAAATTTATTTTACTTCAAGATAATTTTATTATTTTCAAATCAATTTGATTAACAATATTTTTAAAATAAAAAAAATACTATTTAAATATATTTTTAAATAAAAAATATTTTAAAAACCAATCGTTACCGCCTAACAAACCATCCCTTCCTCTCTTCAATTATACTTGTTTTTTTTCAAAGACATATAGGAATAGTATTTTGAAAGAGAAATTGGATTTTATCTATTGTTTTATCTATCATGCTGGAGCATGCAAAACATAGAATGATATTACTTTTACTTTTGTGGTTGAGGTTTTAAAAAAACAGTTTTACAAAAATTATTTTTAGCTGCAATTCATAATAATTTTTGAAGTTTTTGATTAAAATTGTAGTTGAGATTGAGATTAATGAAAAACAGTTTCATTAGTTTGGTTACCAACCTTTTCATATTGCTTTCAACTTGTAAAATTCTTTTAAAGAATATAAGCATACACACACACACACACACACACACACACACATATATATATATATATATATATATATTTTAATTAATTTTTTAGACTTTTATAGTATTTTAATATTTTAAAAAATAAAAGCTTTAAGTATCAACAAAGCAGTAATTTTTTTTTTAAAAAATTGCTTATTAAAGCTTACCCCATATAATTCCCACGTTTGTTGCTTAACATAAAAAAACATTTTTTTTTAAAAAAAAAATTGCTTTTTACTGGACAAGCCTTCTTTTCCAGATTTTTTTTTTTAAAGCTTATCCCCTCTCTTCCTCCCTTATCCCCTTTCCAGCATCAATTCTTAAGGTTGGGAATTCTAGGCACCCAAGAAAAAAATGCTTTTTACTGGACAAGCTTTCTTTTTCAGTTAAAAAATTGCTTATGAAAGCTCGTCCAGGTCTTCCTCCCTTATCCCCTCTCCAACATTGATTCTCAAGGGAGGGAATTCCAGGCACCCAAGAGAATCGAGAAACCAAAAACAAAAAGGGTCTCTTGCCATCACTCTCCCTCCCTCAAACTTCCCATTCCAATTACTGGAAAAAGAAAGAAGACGAGCCTCTCTACCTATAATCTCCAAATTGTTTCTGCAGAGCAGTCGAAGAAAACCCTTCCAAAACAAACATCAACAAAGGAAGGACACATTGATGAAGAAAGAGCAACGAGAGCAGCATCTTAAGGGTTATTTTGGCATAAATATTTCAACGGTAATTGTAGATTTGTGTTCTATTGGTGGCACATTTGGTGGAGAAATGAAACGCAGGCAAAACAGATAACTTCTGCTTATTTGTAAACGGTGGTCCGGAAGGTTTTTGTGGTGGGTCCCACCACATTTGAAACTGTGGTTTTACATTAACCAAACGAGTCCAAAACTGCTTTTCCTTAGAATTCCGATTCCACTGCCATACCAAACGGCCACTAAGATGATGTTTGGTGTTGCGGCTCAACCTTTTATTGCATTAAATCGTAGAGCCAAACACAACAACTATCAAATAGGATCCTATTTTTTTACTGTGGGTCCCATCAAAAAGTAAAGATTGGGTCGCAGCTGCGGCGTAAATTAACATGTTTTCATCGAACCATCCTCTCATTGGGCAGCAAGAAGGTTTGAGGAGATCTTCACCACCATCTTTTCCAGCCCCTTCAAATCGGCAATTCAACTCAATAAGCCCCATTAACGTATAACAAATACTAAAAATACTCAACATCTTAAGCAATCAACCCATGTTAAGCCCTATTGGGATATCTCGACCCGGACTTCCTATCTCTTCACCTGAGTTGTTATTCCATCAAAACCTTCAAATGCGAAAAACAGAGTTGCTGAAGCTTACAAAATGCTTCTATACTCCATAATACGGGGCGAAAGCTTGCAAGTCCTATAAGTTTTGCTTTAGTGATGCCCGCGATGAGGGTAGAAATCAAGAATGAAAGATAGATGATTGTGGTTATAGAATTGAATGTTGATATGATTTTATGCTTCAACAAGCACTAATGGGTGGTGGTTGTTGGGGATTGTTTTAGTAAGGATTTCAGGTGGGTTGGGAGGGGATGGCAAAAAAGGGTGGCGTGTGGTGACTTGTCTATACTCTTAATAATAGCCAAATATTATCTTAGAGATCTTGTCTTATAAAATCTTGATAATGGTTTGGATGTAACAATTATCAAACGGGGCCCCAATTTTAAAAATATTTATTTTAATTAATTTTGTTCCTGAAAATATTTTATCAGATATTGTTCATCCATCACATTAGTCAGGAATCACAGACGCGTTCATGTATGGATTTAGTTTATGATAGAATTGCAAGTAACTTGATGGGAGAATAAAAACAAGTGTCTAATTTACTTGAATTATTAATTACACTTTATTTTTATGATTTCTAATCTACAATATTTAAAAAAAACAATATATATATGTGTGTGTGTGGGCGCGCGCGCGTATTCTTTAAAGTAATTTTAAAAGTTGACAACAATGTACAAAACATGATAACCAAACACACGAAACTGTTTTTTATTAAACTCAAACTCAATCACAGTTCTAACCAAACACTAAAATTTCAGTTATGAACTGCAGCTAAAAACATTTTTCATGAAACAGTTTTTTTTCAACCTCAACCACAACAGCAATCATAGAGCCAAAGAGGCTCTAAGTGTTTTTTTCCCTCTTAACTTTTGTTTTAGCTTTAGCGTTGGAGATTGCCCATGAGATTACATTTAATCCACACATCCTACTCCCATTTTGAAATACAATACTAAAAAGCCAATGGAAACAAAAACTTTAAATATCTCTACGGATGAAGTTAAAAGGTGGAGGAAAACCAGGGGTAAAGATGTAGCGATTCAAAATACATAAATAGACAATTAAGAAACGAGTTTAGGGTTTTATAATAACGATGTCAATTACATGTTAACGTAACTTAAATTCTAAGGAACCAGGATAAAGCAAGAGAATACTATACATTTAATAAATAATAAATAACATAACATATTATATATTCTGAACAGTACAAATCCAAGTGCTGCCAAGTACATATAGCATTATAAACAATATATATAGAAAATCCAAACGACTTATTCTTTGTCACCCTCCCTTCCCACATGCTCCCATTCTGAAAGTAGCTTGCTTGACCCTCCTCCCAACATCAACCTTTTGTGTTCCTTAGGGAGCACACTTTAGTGCTTTTTTTTTTTTAATATAATCGAGATTGTTTTTTAAAATGATTTTTAACTATAAATATATCAAAAATGATAATTTTATTTTATTTTTTATAAAATATTTTTGATATTAGCACATGAAAATAATTTAAATATATAAAAAATATTTAATTTAAAGTAAAAAATAAAAATATTTAATTTAAAGTAAAAAAAAAAAAAATATTTAAAAATATTTTTATTAGCTCTTTACAGGCTTCTCGATGTGTTGAATAAAGTCACGGCATGTATTGAGTGCTTAAATTTGAAACACAAATTCAGTTTTGTTGCCTATAAAAAATAATGCAAGGACCAAATCTAACATATTGTCTAGAACCAAGGCCTTTTGTTTTACTGTTTAAAGAGTGCATTTGTTTTTGCCTTCTTGTTTTTTTTTACTTTTCATTTTGATCCTTTTATTTTTCTAGTTTATATTTTATTCTAGATTTTTTTTTCATAGAGTTTAAGTGATAAAAAAGAAAGTAATGAAAAACAATAAAGAAAAGATAATATATTGTTTACCCATCTAAAAAAAGAGAAAGAGTCAAGAGCTCGTGGCCTTTTCATTCAATGGCCCACTAGATGCTAGTTATCTAGACCTAGAAGCCTAGCTTTGGGCTTGACACCAACAAGCATGCCCCCCTCCCCTTGTGGGTTTTAAAACAAGAGCAAGTATTCTAGCAAAGGCTAATTGTGTACACCCACCTTGAGCAACTCAAGGGTGTTTCGATCCATGGCAGGCCATTTTCAAAGGAACTGGCGGGTCTGAAAAGGAGCCATTAACAACCTGTTCGAATATCCACTTATTAGCTGCCTGGGGAAGATCTTTCCTGAGCTGACTCACTTCTTCTTTTAATCCATGGTTGAAAAACTGGGATACCTCATTGAAGGGGCCGGCACACCCATGTTTATCTTTCTGGGATGCTGTGATTAGAAACTTGTCCAGCGAGTATGGCAGGCACCCCACCGGGCCAGTGTTGTGTATCCAAAATGTTCTTCCTCCGACAGCGTAGATTTGCTGCGCGTGCATAATCAAATCAAGATGTGTATAAACATGAGATCATGTATATGTAGAGGAGAAGCCTTGCTTCACCTTGACGACGTCGGAGAACTGGCCTAAGATGTCAGGAACATTTGCCTTGACTTGTTCAGTGGTCAAGTTAAGCTTGTAACCAGCAGTGAGATCGTTCTGGCCGATGTCGATGGTATACAGAGCTTTGGAGAAATAATCTGGCTTTGGCAACAAAGTTTCGAAGATCCCTCCTGTGATTACTCAACAAAGCTTCGTCAGATAGTTTCAAATTTTCATTTTCCAGATTAATTTTATCAGAAAAAAATAATAATAATAATAATTTTAATAGCTAGAAATACGGGATGGGATTGATCACACCTTGACGACGAAATATCTGGGATCTCTTCTTGAAATCTGAATACTGAACAGATTGGACGTTTAATGAAATGGGACTATATCCACTTTGAGACTGGGTAGTGTTTTGAGGCCTGATGGTTGACCCGGCGGTGGCGAAATTGGCTCCATGGCTGAAGTTTGAACCCACAGAATCTAGATATGCACTCAGATAGGGTACACCCAAGCTTTCCGCTACCAATTCAAGTTTTCAAATTTCAGAATGCTTTTCTTTTTTTTCCTTATTTGAGCACGTTATAAATAAAATAAATAAATAAATAATCACTAGTTTTAAAATTAATTTAATTAATTTCACCTCTTTTTGCAATAATGTCGAATTGATATAATAATATATACTTTATATTTACACCAAGACCAAAAGAGAGCAAAAATATCATTTCCCTGGCGTCCTTTTCGTAACCGGCGCGTATAAAAATCGTATCAGCACAGGCAACATGACAAAAATAAAAGATAGAAAACACTGTAGATGTGTCGCCGGATCTACGTACCGATGAAATCGATGACCAGACGGCCATCGGAATAGCGGCCAGCAGGGTGGTGGAAGTATGTCTCTCCGTTGGGAGAAGGTGCCTGTCCGAATGCCGCTGACAGGCCACCCGTGTCCGAATTGGAGTCGCCAAAGTTGAAAATTGCAGGGAAATCACATGGAGAAGCTGCGGCGAGCATGATGGGAATGAACGGTTGCGATGCCATCCATATAAAGAGGCCCAGCGTAAGATGTCTTGAATGGCGTGGTTCCATCGGAATTGGGAATGGGAAGCGATTAGAAACGAGTGGTGGGATTAACGGAGGAGAGGTTATGTATTCTCATTTCTCACCCTTTTTATTTGAAATTTTCCTCCACGGAGGAGGACAGTGAGGGCGTATATGGAGGAGACGCCATTAGAATGAGCTTAAATATTATTGGTGGATAAACTAAGAGTAAAAGATGGAGACGATTACTCAATTAAGATTGGTTGAACTTGATCACACAAAACCAAGACATGTTTATCTAAAATGGAGCTCATCGTGTTAAACTGGAGATCGAGATCTGTGTAACACCGTGTTTGTTATTGTGGTGGATAGGATTTTCACATGAAAATATTTTAATTCTTATTATTTTTCATTAGAGTTATATATATAAAAAACGTATTAACTCAGTATTTTTCAAGACAAATGCCTAAATGGGTTCCTTTGTTCTCTCTTAATTTCCAGCCTCGTTCAGAAAAAAATAAATAAATTGGAAGTTAATCTTTAATAAATGAAATAGGAAATTAAAAATGGAAATTTTGTTTTAAATTGTTAAAAAAGGGAAAAACATGGCACAAAAGAGTTACTTCGTAAACAGTAATAAAAAAATTAACTTATATAATTTCAAGAAATAAATCATTCATACATCTAATTTTACCAAAAAGAAAAACTTGTTTTTATAGAATCAACTTATATACTCAAAAAGAAATTTAATAGCCAGCAGACACAAAATGAAAAGAATACATAAAAGAAAAAAAAACTACATTTAACTGCGATCATATAATTAAGAATGTATAATCAGAGAGACCCTTTTTCATGTTCTAGCTAGCTAGCTACCAATTTTCAGGGTATTGTTTTGATTATGAGGCTGCCATCACAACAACACTCGGCAAGAAGGTGGAAGTAAGACCCATCGCACATGCGGAGGAGGAGCTTGGTGCAGACAATCCACCCATGTCCGAGTTTGAGTCTCCGAAGTTAAAGAAAGATTGCTGGGAAACGACATGGAGAAGACAAGCCACGGTACTGTCGAGTTCATTAACAAAGTAAAGATTGAGGAAGCCGGCTCCATTACTATAGAATAAAGTGGTGATTAGGATTAAAAGGATATTGTTGCTGTATACAAACTCACTCTGTTTTATATATTTAAAAAAAAATTATTATATATTTTTAATAGTTAACATTACTTCTAAATCTTACATAAATTTTTTTTTGATATTTTCTACTGTCATGTTTAGATTATTGTGAGTTGTATTATGTTGATTTCAGCCGGATTGTTATTGTGTTTCAAAATTTTGTTTAGAAAAATTTAAACTTTTTATTTTTATTTCAAAATAATTTTTTTTGATTTTTTATATTATTTTCATGTATTAATTGAAAAAACAAATATTATTTTAATATATTTTTAAATAATATTTTAAAAAAAAACAATTTCGATCATGTTAACAAACATGAGCGATAACCGCATTGATAAAAACTCCTCTTTTTGAATGCTATATTCTTTAAAAAAATAAACAGGAATGGACATGATCGCAAACACGTGGTCGCTTCTCAAAACGGAAAAACAAATACCAAAAACTTATAGTTTCCCTTGGGATTCTTACCGTAGTGATTTCAGAGAAAGAGTAGTTTTTATATATACAAATAGTTTCAAACAGCATTCAACCAGGACTCCATGGCCCAATGGATAAGGCGCTGGTCTACGGAACCAGAGATTCTGGGTTCGATCCCCAGTGGAGTCGCTACAAACTTACTAGAGTATAATTTTCATACTTTTTTACCGTAAAGTCTTTCAATATTTTGACAAGGAAACGGAGCGACCGTTGCCGTCAAGCCGTCTTAGCTCAGAGGTAGAGCGCATGGCTTTTAACCATGTGGTCGTGGGTTCGATCCCCACAGACGGCGTTCACTATTATTTTAATGTTACCGGTCCAGGTTTACAGTATATGCTGCTGTATACCAAAGAAGAAATGGTAAGATCAGACCTACCTTGCTTCTTCGCCTCGCTAATCAGTATATTTCGATTGTGCTGCTCCGCCAACGCTGCCAATTATTTGGTGTCTGGTGATTTAGTTTTATTTTTATTCAATGTTTTTAAGCTTTGAAAGAGTACACACAAATATACTTCTGATTAACTACGAGTTAAGCCTAGTTATCATGAAATTGAAGGACTCAATGTATTTGAGTTTGAACACGAGTTGAATCTAAAACATTGTGGATCTAATATATACTTGAGTTTAATTATGACATGAACACAAAACAATGTAGGTATACAAAAAATGATATGGTTTGTCGAAGAAAATCCCAAGTTTATCAGTGAAGAAAAGTGATTTGAATGACAAATATTATGCTGGTTTTTTTTTGTGCTCCTTTTTATTATTTCCATTGCTTCGAATGTTATTATCACAAATAAATGAGTTTTGAGACTTCAAAATGAGTCGCTTGGGATTGATGATCATCTAGGTGGCCAAACGTCACTTATATGCAAGGTAGTCAAACTCGCGAGCCAACTCGCAAACTCGTAAGACCGGAAAGAAAAATCAAAACCGGTCAAACTCGGTCAAAATCGGATTGACTCGTAAAATTGAACCGGATCGGTCCAATTTTACGATCCAGGTTTTATATTATTTTAAAACCAAATTTTGCACTGATTTATTAAATTAAGTCTTATACACTTCTTAATTAACTCTCGGCTTCTCCCCTATATTTAAAAGGAGAGGAATTGAGACAACCTTGCATTTGTCCGATGTGGGACAAATGCAAGTTGTCCACTCTACAGCCGAGAGTCTCTCGGCTGTATTTAAAGTTCTCTCAATTGAGAGAACTTTGTGGTTGTCCGATGTGGGACAAATGAATTTGTCCCACATCGGACAAATTTTATATATATATATATATATATATATATATATATATATATATATATATATAATGTTTTTAATATATATATTAAAAAAATTATAAAAAATATATATTATAAAAAAACAAAATTGTTGTGTTGATTTTATAAAAAATAAAAATTATATATATATATATATCATGGAATCACTCTTGAAAATCAGTAATATTAACTTTAAAATTTATACTTAAATTTTTTAATTTTTACTTTAAATTAAAAAAAATTGATGTTTTACATTATTTTCATATCCTGATGTCAAAATAATTTGTTGGAGTTGGAGCTAGTACTAGTAATATTGATGTTGACTGTTGATACCAGTATTAGGAATTTAGTACTGATAATCCTTTCAATAATAATACTTTTGATAAATATATTAAAAATAACGAGAAAAATGACGGACATAAGACTGATTTTAATTTATATAGCATATCATTAAAATATTTATTTTAAATATTTTTGTTTTTACCTAATGAAATTCTATTGACATAATTGTTTTGTAATGTGTTTTGAAGTTATTTTACATCATGTATGAACCTAAACTAATTAAGTTTTATGTCCATAATTATACTATTTTGTATTCAGAAATATTTTACAAACGATTTTACGATTTTTCTTCTCACACGATTTTACGATTTTTCGATTTTTGTATGGACATTTTGGGTACGATCTTTCTACGATTTTACGATCCGATCTTACGATCCGATTTTTCGGAGCCCTTTCCGATCCGTGTCAAAATCTCGATTTTGACTGCCATGCTTATATGGGCATACCTTGGGTCAATGGTCAAGAGATAGCACACAGTCTCGGTCTGACCCCACCCCACCGCAACCCCAACACATTTGCTATTCCGATGAATCCGACATGCGCAGTGGCGCCATAGCAGTCAACTCTGTCTGTCACCGGTTATCCAAGGGGCGGAGCCCCTATAGAGCATGACCTAGCATGGCAAAATATTAATGGCGGTCGAAGTTATCCATCAGCCAAAAATGCATTAAAACGGGTGGAAAGTGAAGTGATTGCAGGAGGAGGAGGAGGAGGAGAAACCCTGTTTTCTATGCAATAAAACATAAGAAATAAAAGAATCAATAGACAGCATAGCAGTTAGCACGAATCAGCTTCCTCAGCTCTGGCACAACAGAACGATTTAACTTTATAGCACTTGTCAAAGGACAAGGGGGAAAAAATTATTGGTCCCGAAGTGTTCAAATAAATTGAGTCCTACCAACAACACAGTTTCCTTGCCTCAAAACGGACTAAAAAGGGGTGGAAATTCAGTTTTACTTGGTCTCAAGATGTAACAACAGATCAATCCATAGGGTTCCCAATGCTAAAAAATCACTAATCCTTGCTCCAGAGCAAAAAACTAGAACATGTTTGGGTTCCCTATGCATTAATCCTTGTTCCATTCCCAGAGCAAAAAACATGTAAGAAAAAGAAAAGATATGGAATAAGAAGGGAAAAGAAGTGGAATATTATTTGGTCTCTGCTGTCAAAGATGAAGAGAGCTCATTGAATCAGCACCGCTAGCTTCTCACCATCTTTCCCCTGTGCGTGGCCTGACAAAAAAAAACCTTCTTAGCATTCAGGATTTCAGTTTTCCTTTGCTCAGAAACAAGAGGAATGCATATGCCATGCAAAACAACATGATTATGGCAAAACAAGCATTGCAGTAGACATTTTTATTTTACCATAACTTGTGGGATAAAACAACCATGCAGAAAAGGTTAGGTTTTAACTAAATTGGATAGCTCTTTTAAAGCATAAATGGTTCCTCGTAAGATGAGTATGAAAAATAGTACATCAAATATTTCATCAAAGTAGCCCTCTCCTAGGTGATTGCAAGGCACTTGCAAACAGCTGGATCACTTTAGTCTTTGCACTCAAAAAGGAGCAATCTTGGTGAACTATTGTCTAAATAGAGGTTCCAAAGCATTCCTTTGCCTTTAAACCACTTGTGACTATCAACTCTCAGCTAGAAGATGATGCTTGTGGCTCTCTTTGCCCAAACTCCTTCATATTAACTAGATCTCTGGGCTTTTTTGAAATAACATGTTCTTTCGAATGATGGTTTATAAAACTAAAACAAAAAAGGTTCAGAGGTGAAAGAGTTGCACCTGATTTATTGAATGTAAGCTACTACAAAATTCTCAATACAAGGATACAGCTACAAGCAACTTTTAAAGTTTCATAAACTGTTCCAACAAAAAGTTTTGTTGATATTATGAGTTCGTTCACAAACCTTTTTCTTATGGCCTTCTGGTAAAGTAATTAACTTCCTATATGAAATGGTCAACTTAAAATCAACCACTGAACCTTTTGGCCATA
Organism: Salix viminalis; assembly: GCA_029228465.1. Lineage (NCBI taxonomy): Eukaryota > Viridiplantae > Streptophyta > Magnoliopsida > Malpighiales > Salicaceae > Salix > Salix viminalis. The sequence continues at coordinate 2,485,691 of CM055433.1, forward strand.
TTAATAGATGCAACCATGGCTGACATTACTTTGAACAACATAAGACCTTAAGGGTCCCACAATTAAAGAGTTGGCAAAAAGCAAATTTCTAGCTAATGCAAAAGGGGAGATCTGAAATACACAAGAAACTATTGCTATATCCTTACCTGTCAAAATCTCTGCTACCATGAAATCCTCTTTCCCTTCCACCTTGTAATGCTCTTCGGTCATCATCTGGCCTAGTCCAAATATCTGGCATGCCACGAGATTGAGGCCTATCCATGAACTCCATATTTCTAGGCTCATCAAATGACCCAGATCGAGAAGGAGGTCTCTCTGAAAACCCAGAAGCCCTGCCTGCCCCAGAACCTGGCCTTTCAATGGCTTTTGGTCCAAATCGAACTTTGTCATCCAAATCACGGACCAACATTTCTAGTTCTCTTTCTTTCTCAGATATCATCTCCCTTAAACTGGGTATGTTGTCAGCAGAACCTTGTGGAAGTTCCTGGTTCACTTTTGTTGTGAGTTCTTTCTCAAGCCCCTTCTTCAAATGCTCTATTTCTTCTTTCAATAACCTTTCCTCTTCAGTTTCAAGCCTGAAACAAATTAGTATCAAGAATGAAAGTTCACAAGTCAGCATGAGAGCCAAGGACACAGTTCACACAGCTGAAAATGTGCACAAGCATAGAAAACATATCATTCCAAAGCATCCACATACAACTAGATTATGCAGACAACAAAAGATGCAAGATTTATGTCTATCATATACAAGGGTATTTCAGGAATTTCAATATTCACTAGAAAATCTGGAAAAAAAATTCAAGTTTTTTTTTCTTTTGTTTTAGTATTTTATTAGTCCTCGATAGTTGCATCTTGTCTCTCGATAGTTGCATTGAAGTTTATGGACAAATTTTGGGCTTTCAATAAATTTCGTAGCTTTACTAATAGAAAAGGATAATATTTTGTTTAGGGTTTTTATTATTATTTTAGTAGATATTTAGGATTTGCTATTTTTTTTTATTAAAAGGTAAGTTTTTGTTCAAGATTTTTATTTTCAATTAGTTGTGGACACTAGGGTTTCTTGGTGTCTTTATAAACATCCTATCTTCATAGTAGAGTGCTAACAACATTAATTGATGGTAAATTAAGACTCGTAATTAAGTATGTTTCCTTTGTTTATTCGAACTCTCTCTTTGGTCTTTTTTCAATTCTTCAATCCTCTTCTATAGGATTTACCCTCTACTATAGGATTTCTTTCTTCTTGATATACTTTTCCCTCTCTGATTTGGAGTTGTACTTCTTTCAAGCTTGAATATTATCCTACATGACATTAAAAGTAAAATAGATGAGCACAATTGAAAAGGGGACAATAGAGACAGAGAGGCACTTTCACATCTAACTCTGAAATGGCTGGGGAGTGGAAAGGTTACTTTTTAGTGTATTCCTAGAAACATACCCAACAGTGACAAAGTGGGGCTTATAGCTAAAAGGATTCAATCACGTGGCTAATCCCTTCTTGCCCACAAGTGGCCAAAAAGGTAAGGATCTCCCCCTCATAGGAAAATCATGATCGAATATGTGAGTAATGGAATTCATGAGAATTTGGAAGCGAAACCTATAGAAAATGAGATGCTGGAAATCATTCAAGATGATTTGGTCTTGGTGCAATGTCGATTTATGCATGCTTCACTAAGAAAAATAATATTGAATTAGAGTTGTAGAAGAGAACAAAAGAAGTTGGGAAAAAAAAAAGAAGAACCCTCACTATGTATCTACATGTGTGTCTATGCGGGTTCTGCTAACTACCCCTTGTGCCCACTTTTCTAAGGACAGAAATTAACCTCAAATTTAATATTTTTCTAAGGGTATATGCATCAATTAGTTACAAAGGTCTCTCCCTCACACACCTCTCTGTCTTTCTTTGTTTCTAACTGACTGCAAACCTTTTTTTATTCCCCATGAAGATCATAAACATTCGAGATCAAATGGACAAGATTATCCTCTAATCAGCAAGATTATGCACATGTTTTGCCCCCTAAAGTAGAACATTGAAGCTTATAAAAACAGAGGAGAACATCTATGCAATTCCCATCTCTTTCTTGTTCCTTCTTTGTTTGCAAACAATATGTTAGTGGGCATGTCGCCAGCTGAATTCAATTCAAAACAAACAAATTTCCTGGGATCAATAGTAACACAAAAGTCAAGCTAGAATTGACCATGACTATCCATTCAAGAAACTGAACTAGTAAAATTGATTTAATAAGACATTAAAACTTTTGGAGCAATTTTAAAAAAATGACATTAACAAATTACAAACATTAATAGATCAGTGAAATTCCTAGTTTCAAAGTGTATTTCCATACGCATGATGATGGAAAAGATAACATAATAGCATTCAACTAATGGTTGAGGGCAGTAAAGAAGAAGATATAAAGGCGAAATAAGAGAGGAAATACTGCCCTAGAAATACTTTTTTTTCTTAAAAAAAAAGTATTTCTGTCAAGTAAAAGCGGACACAATGAGAACCAGCCCAAATAATCAGTATGTTAACATATATATAGCAAAGGTGTAAAATCTAAAAATAGAAACCATGTTTTTTTAGTAAAGCCCGCACTCTGTTGCACACAGTTCTGTTCCCTAATGAAATTAAAAGAAAGTACCAACCACCTTATGAAATGAAAACCAGACAACATCATCCATCAAAGTACAGTGATCTAGTAATGAAATTTGGTAAGGCGAGACTTCTCCATCTTATGCTTGTATCAGCTGTACCAAAAATTTCTCATCATAAAACACAATGAGAAAACTTACTGAAAATTTGAGAAAGCTAAAAAAGCAAGCACATAAATCTGTTTGCACAAAAGATATTATCTGTGATTCTCAAGAAGTAACGGAGAATCAAATGCTTTTAAGGCCCAATTGTAAATCACACCAGCCCATATCCAACTACATGATATGGAAAAATAACAAACAATAACTCAACTTGCTTACACATGTCAATAGTAGATGCAGATGTTGCAATGCAATCCTCTTCAGTTCAGCCACTTGGCCCAAGAGAAATCACTTTGATGAAACAAACTTACTATATATATATATATATATACTACTGACTGAAAATGAACCAAAATAGTAACATTTATATGAGAAACGCAAAGGTTTTTATTGAAAATAGGAACCAAGCTATCTTTTTCTGATTGTTATTTAGCAGCTAGATATCGTTCAAGCACACTGATTAAGGAGAAGCCTCGAAACACAAAAATGATTGTGAACAAGCAAATTTTAGCTGAATATGGGATAGAACCAGCTTGTTTGATTTAGTGCTCAGTCTATTCAAATTTGAGTCTGGTCAACAGCCTTAGCTTTTTAAAAAACCCAACTATATCTTTTACATCACAAATCAAGATTCAGATTCAGAGAGGGACTGTATAAGAAGAAATGCTGGCCCGTATCAAGCATCAAAATTGTAGTGCAATAAGCATGGTTGTCAATCAACATGTTTCGCATGACGAGGCACCAATAATAAGAGTTAAACATCAGATCATACTTGTAATTAAAAATTATCCAGATTCCTCTCCATGTCCTATTATCATTATAAGATAAGCTGATGGCAAGCATGTTGTATATATCCCACAACAAATTGAAACCAACAGGAATATCCACAACAAAAAAGCATTTGTTTGAAGCCAGATAAGATAAACAGAGCACCCTCATATTGTCAATATGCAAACACCAAAGCAAGCAAACAAACAAGAGCATTAATTTCTAAGCAACTCCAAGAAAACCACGTGCACAATAATAATAATGCTACGAGACATACCTATCTACACCACGATGCTCCAACTCACGGTCAATCTTTCTCCAATCCTGACCTCTTTCCTGCAACAAAAGCTCCCTAGGTTTTGCCTCTCCAAAAGGATTCACTTTCGGCCTTGGCTTCACAGCCACATTCTCAGACCCTTGTTGCTGCAGCCCTGGCCCTTCAGACCTACTCGATTGCGCACTAGAAGGTCTGCTAGAATGCGCACTAGTTGGCCTGCTAGATTGTAAGCCCGTAGTCTTCTTAGCTTCTATTTCCAAATCCAGCTTCTTCCAATCCAATCCTTTCTCTGCCAATACATCTTCTCTCGGCCTCGCTGTTCCAAATGGATTTGGCCTGTTTAATTTCACTGGCTCGTTAACTCCAACTTCACCTCTTGGTGAATCCAAAACCAATTTAGGCCTCTCCCTCTCCGGCTCACGGTATCCTCCTCTGCTCCAGCGATCAGGTTCCGGTCCAGAATCACGAAAACCCGAACCAAAAGTCGAAGATCGAGTAGGTAACGGCTTTTTACCAACTGCCCAGTTATCAACTTCATCAGCTCTAGAACCACCTCCAAGACCGCCTCCACCGCCGTCGCCGTCGCCGAGTGAACCGTAACGGCTTTGTCGTTTAGAATCATAGGAAGGCAGTGGTTTCTTATCCGTTGCCCAATTATCAACCTCATCAGCACGCGAGGGCTGATCGTAATCAGAAACCCTAGAAGAAGATGGACCTCTTCGTTCATCATCAAAACCGCCACCAAATTGCCTTCTACCACCACCTCCCCAAGATCCATCGGTGTCTTCACGGTTATGCATACGTCCAGGCTGCGACCCAGTTCGGCCGTAATTGGAAAATCCACCGCCGAGGCGTCCATACTGCATTTCTTCATCGGAACGTTCTTTTGGACCGGTAGGGAGGCGGGACATCTCGTAAGGAGTCAGTCCTTTGGGTTCAGCACCGCCACCGATGGGCGTGGAGTGGAATTCATTTAGAGACATTTTCTTCATTTTAGTCTTAGCGATTCCAACACCTTCTTTCAGACTAGGGAAACTTTTAGAAACGGCCGCAGCAGTGGCTGCACGCTCCTCCTCTTCGGCTTGCTCCGCATCGGCTGCCCATGCGCCTACTTTGCCCCACGGTTTTGACATTGTTTAAAAAAAGAAAAAAGAAGAAGATCCGGAAAGGGTGAATAGAAGATGAACGGATCTTTAGAATATTGAAGGACTGGTGATTTCAGTGAGGGATAGAGATTGGGCGGGTGATGAGCTTGGGCTCCGTTAAGGGAGCCGGAACTCCAAGAACATGCGTTGATGAAGATGAAGATGAAGGAGGGAGATTACAGTTGTTGAGTTTGGTGCGTCGATGGTTTTTGTTTTTCAAATATTTTTAATTCTTAATATAAACAAGGAGGGATGAAATCATGAAAGGGTGCTAGCGTGACCCGCGGGTGATGGGATGGGAGCGATCTGACTTGATGAGTTCAGAGGAAGAAGAGGTTGCACGGATATACTTGTTGGTGAGTGGAGTGAGGGGGGTAATGGAGGATTGTGTGGCCCACTTGCAAGGGAGGCGTCAATGATTTTCTAATTCATACAATTGGACGGTCAAGATGCTCTTTGGAACCTCCACCTTTATTTTTTTGGGAGAAGGGCGGGTATCTTTGCCATGCGAGCTGCACAGACACATTGACTAGTAGGCTGGGAGCTCGCCGAGCCTGTGTAACTTTTCAGAATTTTCCTTAACAGCGAAGATTCACTTGGGCTTTAAATAAACTAGTTAACTTTTCATTGTGAGTATGCTCTCTTTGTTGTAAGTATTTTTCATTGAAAATAATATATTTCTAAAAAATTTATTTTTAAAATTAACACATTAAGATTATAAAAAAATAACTCATAATTTCTTAATATGAAAAACATCATGCCAAGCAAATAATAATTATGATAATTTTAAATTGAAAACTTTTAGAATGTTTAAATTGTAATTACTGATCAATGTTATTAATTCACCAGTTTTTTTTAACTATGTTTGGTATTATTATAATACACAATATTTTTTAAAGTTATAAATATATATAAATATTATTATTTATTATTATTATTATCATTTTTATTTTTATTTTTATTATTATTATTATTATTAACATCATTGTATCAAAACTATAAAAAACAACACATGGAAAAATACTAATCTAATTTTAAAAAACATACTAAAAAAATAGAATTAAAAAAACAGATTAAAAATCAAAAACAAACGCACCGAATCAACCATCATCTCTCCACCCAGCCATTATCTTTTTCTCTTCACTTGTAAGTGCATTTTTTATATTTTTTTACTCTCTTTGGTACGAAATTTGATTTTTCTTATATTTTTAAATTATTTTAATATGCTAATATAAAAAAAAATAATGGAGAAAAACCAATCGCCACTGGACTTTCAAAAATCTATAAAATGTAAACAAATTAAAGATCAAAACGCAAAGAGCCAATGCGCGTCTACATTGGTGTGCCTTTTCGTCCTCTTTTCACCTCAATAAAGTCTGCGGATTCTTGATACAGTGCCTTTTATCTGCATAACTTTTCCGGTGGGCGGAGGATGCTGTCCCTGCAGCAGCGCACCACAACTTTCTACCCCTGTTAGCAAACCCTTTCGGGCAGGTTCCACAAAAGATAAAGGAGAGTTAGCCGTTTATTTTTAAAATAATATGTTTTTTCAAATATATATTTATATTTATATATTAACTAAAATATAAAATCGTGACGATTTTATTGTAGCTTTTTCCATTGTTTCTCTAGACATAGATCACTATGCAGCTACAGTGAAATGATCATTTTATCTTAGAATTAAAAAATTTTAGCCTCGGGACTAGGGGTATTTTAGAATTTTTCAGGGGACATGAATGGTATTTTTGAATTTGTTGCACAGTAAAACCATGAAACTAGCCCCCGAAAACGACAAAAGAAGCACCTCGGACCGGGAGTATTTTTGCATTTTCCAGGGGACATGGATGATATTTCTGATTTCTTTGCACAGTAAAACTATGAAATTAACCCTCGAAAAATGACAAAAATAAGCCCCGGATCCTGGGGTATTGTTGTATTTTCCACTATGGTTTTTTTTGTAGTTATCGATGTGTCCAAGGGTATATAGGTAATTGTCTATTATTTTATTATTTCTTTTCAAAAACACTGCAGGTGCATCGTACAGATGCATTTGTAGTATTTCACGCGCACTCGTCATTCGGGCAGCGCGTGCGTATCATTTCGGTGGTCAATAACAGACTTTCGTCATGTCACATGGTGTGCCAACATGTTCTCTACCTCCTGGTGTGGCGCGTGTTTAGTTACGGTGACCGGTGAAGCTCTGGTTGACAGATTTAATTTTTTCTCCTTTTTATCTTTCCTGCTGCCCAAAATACACTTCGGTCCTTACGGTTTGTGAAAGTTTTATTTTGATCCCTGATCTTTTGATTTCGCTTTTATTACTGTTTTTTTTTCAATATAGTTTTTGATTTGTTGCAATTGTTCCATTCAATTGAAACTGATTATATATATTGGGTTTCAATTTAGTCCTTATACTTTTGATTTTTGGTTTGCTTTTGGTTATTTTAATTTTTTTTGTATGCAAGTTTTAATTGCTTCTAATTGGGTCCTCCAATTGAAATTTGTTATATATTCTATATTTTATTTCGATCGTTATTATTTTAATTTTTAAAAAACATTACACAACAAAAGAATTTAAATGTCTTTATTTATTTTGGTACCAAGGTTTTATTTATTTCAATTTTGTCCTTCAATTGGAATTAATTATATAGTTTGTTTTAATTTGTATTAATTGTGTCCTCCAATTGAAATTAATCATGTATACTATTTTTCATTTCAATCATTATACACTGCAATAGTTTCTTTCCATAATACAGCTACAGCTTTAGTAATAGTATTGTCAATATGACTTGCGTATCTAGAATTTGTACTTGGATTTCTTTGTTGAGTTAACAACCTTGAGCTCAGGATTAATTTTGGTGGATCTTTTTCAAATAAACCATAAGAAGCTTGACTTAAGCCTAGTTCAAGCTTAAGATGCTTGAAGAGGTCAAAGCTCTACTTGACTCATTGGAAAGTTACTATTGAGTCCTTCCAAGACCTTCAACATATAATTCCTACATTGTTACAGAACAATACTTTGTTCATGATTCCAACGATGCAAATGGTTCTTGAAAGCTGCAATGCTGCTTCGACAAATTATTTTACCATTTTTAACAAGTGAAGTGAAAGAGAAAATTCATTCTCTAGAGAATGTTGAGACTTGAGATGCACCCTGTTGGATTCACAGACTTGTTCATGAGTTGGGAAAGATGGAGAAATGCAGATTTCAGCTAATAATTAATTACCAAAATCAACACCCCACTCCGCATACTGTTCATAGAGTGACCTCAAGAAGGCTCTTCATGTTCATAGATATTGGATTTTAGAATTATGTCTTACATTTCACCTTTCTCCTGACCAGTCTACTTTTTATGATGATAGATTTTGCAGGGCTGTGCAATCTGAGCTTGTAAGGGAAAAGAGAAGAAACTTTTCCCGAGGAAAAAAATAGAAAAGAAAGAAGAGAGAAGAATGAATACTCATTGATAATAAGGACCAATACCTTAGTACTAGTAGCATCCAAGATGAGGGTGTTCACATCATATGTTCATATGCCTGTCTACTTAATCCTCTCATATTGTGAATCCCAAACTTCAAACCCATGCTGTGTACTTTCTTGGCTATTCCTGTGAACCCTCTGCCCCCTTTGTATAAGGGATCATCCTCCCCCATTCATCAATCACATCAAATCCATGAGAATCTCTTGAAGCACCTGGAACATCTCTCCTATACCAGAGGTAATCTATCACTGCATACTACACGAAATCACACAGATAAAAGACAATCTCTATGTCAATAAACTTTCCCATTCTCATACTGATCAAGTAATTAAAAAGGTTGATTGTAGTCATCGACCATATTTATACCTCATACCCAGAAGGCTTTGGACGATGAGATATGATTTCAGCACTTCGCAAGTAGGATCGCCATAATCCCGAGTTCTCAGCTCTTCTTGATGATCACTGAAATGCAAATGCACCATCAATCAAAGGGCAGTTAGTACTTAATTTCCATCAGGGACAGGAGAATGGATAATCTTTTTTTCTCTCTTATTAATTTGCCGGCGATGGTAGCGTGTTGAGAATCAGAAATTGGAATTCTCCCAACTCGTTTCATTTTCTACTCTACTTAACGGTATCATATGTTTTAATTGTGTACTTTAAGAAAAGAGTGTTTCGAAGTGTGCTAAACTGCTAATAGTAAAAATAATATTTTTTTTATTTAAAAAATAATATTTTGATATTATTGTATTGAAACAATATAAAAATATTACAAAAATATATTTTCGAATAAAAAAATAAAAATCATGAAGCACAATTTTAGCCGCAAAAATAAATACTATTATTCATAAAAAAAAAAAAAAACAATTGTTGTGTTAAAATATGGTCATTTTTTGTGTGTTTGTTAAACTCAATCAACCTCACCTAGTTTCAAAAATATAATTTAATCTTATTAAGAGTCTATTTAGAAATATAATAAAGATTATTTTTTAAAAATAATTTTTATTACATATTAAAATAATAATTATTTTATTTTTAAAACTATTTTGACATTATACATTAAAACAATCTGAAAACACCAATTAATTTTTTTAAAAATATAAATATTCTTTTTTTCAACAATACCTTTGAAAAACATTCTCAAACACCGCCTTAACCAAAACAATCTCATAGGTCCACTTAATTGATTATATCAAAACACAATTTAACTTCAAAAATATTTAAAACAATATCATTTAAATTTATTTTAAAAAAGATTACTCCTAATTCAAGAGGTTTTATTTGAGCTTTTTGGAACCAAGTTAGTTTTTTGCCTAATTAAAAATGTCAAAAATAGTTTTTGAAGTATTTTTTTTGTAAATATATTAAAATAATATTTTTATAAAAATTTTATTATTAATATAGAACCATAAAAAATAGTAAAAAAATAATTTAAAATATATATAAACACATGGCTTAACCCACTCCTAAAAACACCCTTCATCTATATGCATTTTATTTCTATTTATGCGGTATTGAATAAAACAATATTTCTTGTTGACAACCCGTTAAAATAAGGACGAAAACTAACCGAAGAAATTAATTTTAAATGAAACATGGTTGAAGAAAACAAACCCAATTCGAAAGTTGATGAAGCAATTGAATGAGTAGAGAAGGTGGTACTCATCCTGCCCTATAGTTTTTACTTTCTTTTTTGTATTTCTTTGCGACTGTTTAGAAGTATATTAAAAATATATTTTTTAATTACCTCTTACATTGAAATAATGTACTTTATTATTTTTAAAATATTATTTTTAATATTAACATATTAAAATAATATAAAAACTCTAAAATTTAATTTAAAACAAAATTATATTTAAAAATAGCAAATTGCATGATGTAGGCACTGTATGTTTCTATAATTGTATAGTTAAATTATTTTGATATGTTGATAATAAAAACAAATTTTACAAAAACAAAAAAAACTCAAGACGGCAGAAAGAGAGCACCACTGTACTGATCCGTACCTACACAGCAGAGATGACAATACGGTTGTGTTGGGACCAGAACCTTGTTTTCACATTTTCTATTTCCTTCTATATTCCCATACGCATTAGCAATCAACTGCCAAATTTTAACTTGCAATTACAATAAATAAATAGACCAGAAAGAAAAGAAACAATGTCTCAAGTATTTGGCACAGGTGCTCTTTTTTCTTTTTTTTTTGTCCTGGAGACTAAACTGCTGAGTGACTGCAAAAAGTCTGGGTCATCCAACCACATGCCCGATTCCTGATACAGCTTGCCGGCACCTATTTGTTCAGATCATACTCCTCTAGTTCCTCCCAAATAAGAACCTTTAAGCCGCTTGGTTCAAATTTCTTCGTTCCAGGTGAAATATAGCTTCTTAGATTACAGGGTCTTGGCTCTTTCAGGACATGCTCCTGAAAATGAATTAGCCATGAAGCATCCAAAACGATATGCGGTCAGGCTCTACACATACAAGGAGTCAGAGGGTTTTCCCAGAGGTCATAATTGGGGAAGGTCTCCTCCGGCAATCCAGTTCGTGTCTGGTGAGTGACAACCACATCCTCTACAAATGTCGCCCAGCCCATGTACGGGTCTCCGAAAGATTTGGACATTAGCCCCTTGTCTGGTTTTATAGATTTATGACGATGACCCATGTATCTGCGGGCCCCAATAATCAATTTAGCAAAGTTGCCTCCATGGGTCATAACAAACACATCAGACTTGAGGCAAACCAAGAAGTCAAGGGCTGCTAAGCTTGTTACGTGCTTCCTGAAACCATCCAGCTCTTCTTTGGTTGCCAGCTCTTCCTTTGTTACCTGTCAGAAACCCTTGGAGTCATATATGAGGTTAAGACATCAAACTTTTTACAAGGAAAATCACTTTGAAAGGGTCCTCTCGCAGGCCACGAGTGCTTTGTTTTCTCAGTATCCTAAACATTAAATAGAATTTAGAGCATGCAAAACCATTCAGCTTCCCGTCCCAATGTAAAATGAAATTCTCTTCTCCAATGGTACCATACAAAGAAAATACACTCCCAAGCAAGTGTATTCATGCATGGAAAACATCCTTCCTTTTTTTAATCTTCAGAGATCAGTGAGGAACCGATGTCAGACGTTTTGAGTCAAGTGCGTAATGAGATGGGGTTGCCCATGGCTGCAATATTATGTGTGGAATGTATACACAATTTTCCATCTTAAAAGCATTCATTGGTTGTATATGCTGGGGACAAGGTATGGGCAAATGAGAGGTGGAAATGATTTCATAAACATGTTTAGTCACTTCATCAATGGGGAAGGGGGAGCAAAGAAACAGAATCAAAGGCCTTACCAGGCTTGGGAACATGTTCTTTAGTGGAGCCATTCGGTTTTGTCCACCATAAACCTGGCCAGAAGCTACATATATCTGAGTTTCTTTAGGATATCCCATTGCCCGAAGAATCACAGCTACTTCCTCAGGTTCAAGAGGGCACCTTCCTTCCTTCCGTTTTTGCAGGGCCAGTTGCCATAGATGGGAACCGTTCTGCATGATAAATCACCAAAAGCTTATGATGCATTCGTTTCTGTTTTAGTTTCTGACTAAAACCAGAAAAGTTTATGATGCATGTTAACTCACCTTATATCGTCGAGGCCACTCTTTCTTTCTGTATTCTGCCATTCTATCTTTCTCATCCCTTGTCCCCACAAAATCACAGAATGATAGACCCACCATCCCCTTTTCAAATCGAAGATGAAGAGCCCTGTATGATGAGGAATAATGTTCAGTACCACTCCACAAAGAATTAACAATGATTGGAAAGTAGTCCAGTCAACTTCATATTACAATGTCACGTACATAAATGGATTTGAAATTCCAGTGCGGTTTCGCATCCTTGATACCAATAAATCAGACATCTCCTCTATCTCAGGAAGAAATTTCAGAGCATGATAATTCACCCTGCACCTTAGCCTGTTGATTTCTTGAGGAACATTATCATATCTACAGCATACACAAATAAGGAATATAAACAGATTAAAAAGAAAAAGGAAAAATGCAAGAATTGTTTTTCTTCAGACGAAAGTAAAATTTTGCCTCATGCCCCAAAGATGTGCAACATTCATGACTTACCCGAGCCGATCAACAAAAGGCTTTAGGGCCATTATCTTCTTTTCCTTGATTCGAGGCAGTACATTGTCTATGTAGAATTGAGCAGGTGCATATTTTGGGAATGTTTTTCACTGTTCGCCTATAACATAAATGGCAGTTTTTTTTCCAAATAATCAAAAGCTAGTCACAACAAATTGGAATCCACACGTAAATGTACAAAGCATGAGAAAATGATAAAGAATACAAAAATCAAACCTTATGCTTGTGAATAACTCTGATTTGTCAGTAAACCACTCAGGTATATCACGAACAATCCGTACATCATTCTTTAAATAGTCAATGAAATGATCAACATCAAAAATGTCTTCAAATTTCCTGCAGACATTTTGTAAAAAAACAGGCATTTAAGTTTCTAAAAGCATAAAAAGATGGCTTGTGAACAGGGGACACAACCTAACTCATTACTATAACCACAAACATGACCAAGTTTAGCAAGAGAAAAGGAAATATAGCAAAACTTATACCAGTAACAATGCCAAAGTTGAATGAACCTATTTCAGACAATTATAAAGCCACAAAATAAACATATTTGTTGAGCATGAATCAGAATCGCATCAATTTCCAACTGAGTTTTTTCTTATTTTTTTCAGAAAACAACAGGACCACTTAGTGTGGAAGCCAGAAGACCTTAATAAGGAATATGAGGAGCAACGTTATATTAGAGAAACATTATTTCTTAAGTCTCAAAGTTAAAAATAGAATCAAGAGAAAGAGAAACAAAAGCAAAAACAGACATTTTACATTAAAGAATGTTGCAAGATGTAATTTCCAGGAATCAATGCTATATGTGCATCAGATTATTGGCTTACGTTTGGTCTTTCCAAATCTGATCCTGCTTCAGAACAGGCAAAATAAGGGTGGCATTCATAATTTTGGCCACTGCTACGGCATTGCATATCTGCATTAAAAATAAGGGTAGCATTGCATATATTCAGTCTAAGTCAATCACTTTAAAGATTGTTGCTAGGTAAGTAAGTGGAACAAACAAGCATTATTTGTTTATGAAAATCCACTGCAGGGAGTTAATTTGATTAAACATAAGAGGTACAGAGAAAAGAGAAAAAATGATTATCAAACCAGCAAAATTACTAAGATAAAATATAAACAATTGATTGGCCAAAAAAGAGTATCAGAAACCACCTAGTTCTGATATTTTAATTTTTTGACCTACCAAACTAACAAACATTATACTAAGAACAACGGATTCTTAGTGACATGATCACTTAGGTTGAGTTTGGTCAGAAAAATACAAAACTGACAAAAACATGATTGGTTAAAGAGTTTGGTCATAAAACAAAATTTGTATCTCGAATAGTTTCAGAGTGAATTTATGTACTCTAAAAATAGCAAGTATAAAGAGACATGTCCTCTTTGTACCCATTGCTTCCATCTCTTTTGTCCAGAAAAAGTAACCAAACGCTACCTTAAAGGTGTCAGTCTTAGCGATGTGCGCCTCCTCCATGTATGCCTTGCGGCATGACTTGGGCTCATTAGGGAGATTTCCCACAAATATGAAATCATTGCCCCAAACCTCCTCAATGTATGCCTTGTGGCATGACTAGGGCTCATTAGGGAGATTTCCCCAAATATGAAATCATTGTCCCTTGTTACAGCTAAATAGGAATTAACTCTACTTATTTGGAATTCTGTTAGCCCTAAGGACATTGGCGACATGCCAGCTATTTTGTGCCCATGGCCAGCAAGGGAAAACAGAACAGTGGATCACATTAGAAAATATGGAATTTAGGGAGATAAATCACATCACAATCTATAATTAGTTTACGTATTCAAAACAAAAAATTTATCACTTACAAAGTAGAGACTGCATATTGAATAGGTTGAGTATGAAAGAACCATGTGGTTCCATGACACATTAGGCAATGCAGAGGATGAAGAGATGGATTCTCAAGGTTCATACAACTCCTCACTTTGAATGTGGGCGAAGTAAGAAAAAGAAGCAAATGACATTTTCTCAAAGAAAAATATAAAGAACCACAAGACCCAGCCATTTCACAAATTATTATTTTTTTCCTTCTCGTGCATTGGGGGGTGGAGGGGAAGGGATGCTATGATATTTTAATTCAAAACCAAAAACAAAAAAGACACAAGAACTTGCATAATTATACTATTTGATAGAATGAATCCATACAGCAATTCTTTGCTGATTCAAACCACCCTCTGCATGGATAAATATATAACCATTTGTTTCATTTTCAGGAGGCAGATCTGCAAAAATTAGAGAAAAGTCAAAGCGTTAAGACAGACAAAATGAATCGATGAAAAAAGAGAAAGAAAGAAAATAGTGCATCGAAAAAACAACATTGCTTTCACTGTTAGATATAATTCATGCCAATCTTTCCAATAGCACAACATAAAACTGTGATTTCCTATATCTGTGGATATGTAAACTGGAAATATAACAACTGAGTTCACGATAAAATCACCTGATATCCCATCATTGCGGCGCTCAGCACAAGGCTTCCAGGAGGTTGTGGCAGAGAGTGGATTTTCCCAGAGTGAAGGAGCTTCCTTTACCTAAAATATAGAAGCTGTTAAATAAGCTAGAAGACTTTCATCAAAAACTGTAAATTGAATCGAAAAGAAAGAAAAAAAATCAAGAACTCACATGCGGACAATGAAGAGCAATGCCATCTTTCTTACACAGGTATGGAGCATTCTACAAAGACAGTAAAAAGAAAAAAATAAGCAGTGAGGGTTAAGCAAAAACGCAAAAAAAAATCAAAATCGAATTCCAAAAACTCACCAATCGATTAAAGATGGAGAAAGCGGAGATTAATCCGACAATAACAAATACGGAAATCAGTATTAGGGAGATCTTGGAGTTTAGGGGAGAAAAACCCTAAGATCGTCGCTGAGAAAAGACCAAAAGGGACGATCACGATCTCTGGAAAAGTGATGGCGGTGATCATCATCGTGAGTGCTACCGTGGATGAGAGGGGAGGCGTCCTCGTCACGCTTCATGGGGGAGGAAGAGGCTCGAGCTCCAAGCGAGCTCGAGTGCCTCAGCTCCACCATGGCTCTCTTTGGACTATAAGCCAGTTCTGCAGGTAGTGATGGTGAACTGTCTCGGGAGAATGGGAGCGCTCGAGTTCAGAACTTCAGATAAGAATCGGGGTCATACTTTTTACCGTGGATAAGAATTTTCATACTAATTTTACGTATTTTCTCCCGTAGAGTATATAAAATTTAATACTTTTCTTTTGAATCCATGGTTTTTAAATTCAGTTCAGCGGTAGACATGAATTTTGATCGGATTCTAAATTTTGATCGGGTCATTATCAATTTATTTTTGAAGTAAAATGGCATTATACAATAAATTAAAAGAGATCTTGACATCATGAGTAGGTTATTGTGCATTGTGAGATACATTACTATAGATTACAATAATATTGCTCCATTTTCGAGTTAGTTCGGTTTGGTTCGGGTCATGCGAGACGCCGGGTTTAGTGGTTTGTTTTTTTCTTTTTGCACAGTAAAATAATTTTGTCCCTCGAAAAAGAAAAAAAAATGGGTTATGGGTGGAGGGACTCCGCGGTAATTGCACGATTTCGGTCTGGTCTACCGCACTTTTTAATTTTTATATTTTTTTGCACAATGAAATAACGATTATATCCCTCGAAAAGGACAAAAATCAGCTTTGGGTAGGAGGGGTGCCACAAGAATTTCATATTTTTTTAAAAATGGTTAAATACAGATATAGTCCCGGATAAGAGAACATAGATGACTTGAGCACGGGGACAGGCCAGTAATTGGCCTTAATTGTTTATTATTTTCTTAGAATTCTGTTTGCGCGTGTGACACGTGCGTGCGACAATATTCGGCCTCACGCGTTGTTAGGGCGGCACGTGAGGACTGTTACGGTAGACGAAAATGAGTTTCCAGCATCTCCGATGATGCACCGTCGTGTGGTCATCCTCCTGGTGCGGCGTGTTTTGGCCAACGGTGGCCGGTTAAACCTTTTTTACTGTTTTCTCTCTCCTGGACGCTAAAGTGCAGGAGAGGCCCCTGGTTTTGTAAGATCGTCACTTTAATCCCTTCACTTTTAATTTTGTTTATGACCCTGATTTCTCTTATATAAGTTTTTATTTATTTCAATTGGGCCCTTCAATTGAAATTCATTATATATTTAGGTTACACTTCAGTCTTCCCTTATTTTAATTTCCAGATTGAGTTTAAATACCTTCATATATTCGGTACATAAATTTTGATTTTTTCAATTTTATCCTTGGATTAAAATTGATAATATATTTGATTTTTCATTTCGGTCCTTATATTTTTTAATTTTTTAATTTTAATCTCTTTATTGCTTTTATATTTCTGTAAGAGTCCCTATTTTTGTCCATGTATATATGATTGTGCTCTTAGCTTTGGTTTTTAATTTTTATATTTTCTTATTTGTTGAGATAGTATTTTTTGAAAACATTTAGCTCTTAAAATTTTTATTTTGTGTCTATGATCATTTGAAAATTGATATTTCTATTTTTTCTCTCTCTTTGTTCTTTCTTTTAGTTTTTTTATTTGTTTTTTTTTATTTTCAAGTCAAATGAATTTTTTAACCTGATAATTTTTAATTTTATTTTATCATTTATTTTATTTTTTGTTTGATCTTTTGTTAAAGTATTTAGGAATTTTTTAGTCTTTCAATTATTTATTTTTCAATATTAACAAAATAATAATAATTAGTTTTTTTTCCTGCTTACTCTTTTGTTAATATTTTTTGAGTTTTTTTCTCTAGGGATAATTTGATAATTTTTATTGTTTGACAGTAATAATAAATGATAATTTTAGATGTTAAGAGTTCAATATTATTGTTGTTATAATAGAGTGTGTTGATCTATTTTGTTATATTAAACTTTGCATATATAGATATTATATTATATTGTTGAACTAGCAAATATTATGAATTTCTTTAATATCAATAATTATAAAAATTGTTTGCTTAACCCGCCATATAGTGCAGGCAATTTTTTAAAATTTCCAAGTCAAATGATTTTTTTTCTACTGACAATTTTAATTTTTGTTTTATCATTTATTTTATTTTTTTGTTTGCTCTTTTGTTAAATTTTTTAGGATCTTTTTAGTCTTTCATTTAATTTTATTTTTTCATTATTAACGCAACAACAACAACAATAATAAGAAAAATAATAATAGTTTTAGGTTTTTTTTCGTGTTTACTTTTTTGTTAATGTTGAGGTTTTTTTCAGAGGATAATATTTTTTTCAATTTTTTTTCTTAAATTTTAATTTGTTTCTTCATGATCATTTAAAAATTGATATTTCTTTTTTTCCTCTTTGTTATTTCTTTTAGTTTTTTATTAGTTTTTTTTATTTTATTTTCAAGTCAAATGATTTTTTTCAGCTGATAATTTTTGTTTTTGTTTAATTATTTATTTTATTTTTTTTGTTTTCTTTTTTGTTAAAGTTTTTAGGCTTTTTTTAGTCTTTGATTTAATTTTGTTTTTGTCATTATTAAAGCAATAATAATAATAATAATTTTAGTTTTTATTCTTACTAACTTTTTTTGTTGTTTTTTTTTTCTCGGGGTAATTTAATGTTTTTTTGTTTTAGCAGTGATAGTGGTGATAATTTTATATGTTAAGACTTCGATGTTACTGTTGTTATAATAGGGTATGTTAATATATTTATTATATCAAACTTTACATATATAAATATTATTTTTTAATCTCAATAGTTATACAAATTATTTGCTCTACCCGCAACGTAGTGTGGGCAATTAATTAGTTTTTTTCTAAATAAAAAACAATCAATAATTACAATTGAGTTTTTGACTATGTCAACCCGGGTTTTTATTTTTCCCTATTATTTTTAAAATCCAACATGGTTGACTCATCAAACCGCTCAAACCGAGTCGGATTGTAAAACTATGTTAGAAACATCCTCCATTGAAATTGGGCTATAAAGAATTTTTTTTCTCTTTTTTATGACCTTTTTTTTATGCAAATATGGAGACCAAAATGAAAATTAAACCTAAGGATCAAAATGTTGAGTTTAAAAAAAAATAGATATTGGATACAAAAAAAAGTAAAACTTGAAGGGCTTGGATAATATCAATCTTATTCTTTGATTTTTAATTTAATATCATAATATATGATGAATAGCATGCAAATAATAATATAACTCGACATGTAAAATCATGTTAGGATGACTTGAAATAATAGATAAAAAAATCAAGTGATCATAGTTTATAATGGGGAAAAAAATCAATCACCAAACTAAAATTTAGTAGAGAGATGATATGAACATTGAAGCAAGAGAATATAAAAAATTACAAGTATAGTGAAAATATTCAAATCTTCGAGCTTATTATATAATTATAGTTAAATTATTATAACTACAACTATGTTAATGTTATGTCTTTGAATAATGATTTCGTTGAAGAATCAAAATATACTTATTATAAAAATATATGTTAATGTATTTATTATAAATCATCGGAAGGTTATAGAGAAAAAACATGATGATAAGAAAAATGATGTATTTTCCAATTTATTTTTTAAATTTTTATATAATAATAAATCTTAAAATCAATAAATTTATATATAGTAGACTTTTACATCTAGGCACCTTATCTTTCCCAAGTTGTGGGTGGGTGCAACGTGATTAAGTTGTAGAGGTGGTTTTCTCTTTATTCAATGATTTTGTTTTTTTAATAAAGCAACTTTTATGATGTTTTTTATTGTTTTTATTGCACCTTATTTTATTGGAGCAAGTTGTTTGCACTTCATTTCGAGGGTTGGGTTTTTGTGGTTTCTTTGGGGGTGTTTGATATTGCCGCTTTTGAAAAAAATTACTTTAAATTAAAAAATATAGTATTTTAAGATATTTTTGATGTGTTGATCATGATTGTCAAAATCACGATTTTGACACGACATGGAAGGGACTTCATAAACTCGGATCGTAAGATCGTACCTAATTTTTCTGTACAAAAATCATAAAATCAGAGCTAAAATCGTGTAAGCAAAAAAATCATAAAATTATAAGTAAAATATTTTCGAATACAATATAATATAATCATGGCCATAAAATTTTATTAGTTAAGGTTTATACATGATTAAAAATACATAATAATTATATCAGTATATCATTTAAAAAATATTGATTTTTTTTTGTTTTTTTAATTTAAAATAGGAGGGGGCAAACACGACCTTAATTCCAAAATTCAAAATTTGAGTTTTGTTTACTTTTTATTTTGTCCTAAACGACACAAAGTCACTCACTCACATAGCCATCATCATCAATTCATCATCTCATCTCCACTCCCCCCTCGTTGCTAAATTAAAACAAACAGACAGGGCTAACATCCTCAAAATCTACATGCACTAAACCCTTTAATCCTAATCCAAATCTCCATCGATGACCAACTCCGATTCTTCCAATGCCACTCTTCCTCTCGCTCCTGTAGACAGTCCTCTCACTTTCTCTCCTCCACTTGTTTTTCTCTTTGTATAAAAACAAGACCTAATAATTGTTGTATCTTCTTCTTCTTTTTATTGCAGAAGAAAGAGAACGTAACTCCGGATGGATTTTGGAGGATCATAAAATCAGACCAATCAGGTCTGATTTTACAATGTCATACGAGTTTGACCGAAACCGATTTTTCTACCCGAGTTAACAAGGTTTGATGAGCTGACTCGCAAAATCGTACGATTTTGTGAATCAACTCGCGATTTTGACAACCATGGTGCTGATGTCAAAATTAATTTTAAAAAATAAAATTATTTTGATATATTTATGAACAAAAAATTATTTTAAAAGCAGCCTCAACCACGCTCACAAACAGTCAGTTACTGTGTTGAACTTCTTATGAACTAGTCCAAACAAACAATAATAAGGGCATCATAAGACCTACTTTTTAGAGTTTGTGTGGGATCCATATGTTTTTTTATTGATTTTAGTTTTAATCCTTTTAGAGCAACTTCATTGAAAAACCAAATTGATAAAATAACTTATTGAATATTACAAATATAACTTTTATTTATATGTATTCCAATGGTAAAAGTTATTTAGAATAACCAAGTATATTTTAATATTATATTAGAGAGAGGGGAATATGGCGAGAAAGAGAGGGAAGGAACGAGACAAAGAGAATTTTAGAGTTTACCGGAGAGTAGAACTAAGAGCTCCTGCTTGTTGTTCATTTAAACAATATTATATAATTTTTTAATAATTTAATTTTTTTACAGGAACATGTAGAAATAGTTGCTCAAAGAACAAAATGTTATTTTAGCTATTAATATAGCTATTGCGTTGGAGAGATAAAAAGTACATATAATTGCTAAAAATAACTTCACCTTCTTAGACACCTACCCCATTGGAGTTGCTCGTAGAGGAACTCTAAAAGGAGAGCTAAAAAAATATCTAAAGAAAAAAGACAAATAATTTTGACTTTCATTCCTCATTTTCATAAATCCAAAAGGAGAGCTATATGGAGAGTTATATTGAAAAGCTAAAATAATATTTCTAAATTGAAGAGTTATTCCTACATATTTGATCAAAAAAGCCGGAAAATTATTTAATATATTTCTATGCAAAAAAATGATTTTAATTGTATTAGTTACTTATTATTATTAATAAATAATTATATTAATATTATATATATTAAAATAGAATTGACTTATCTAAATGACGTTTTTCCATTAGAGCAACTCCATTAAGAGTGTCGCACGTTGTTGCACGGCGTCCCAGGAGGGTTTATCTTCTCCCAGGGAGTTAAGGAGTTGTCACCTAGCTGTTGAGGGTCGCTAGAAAAACCCGGTTGCACTAGTCTGGTCAAAGATTTAAGGGTAGAGAACTGATTGCGTAAAGGGAAGGTATTAGCACCCCTAGTACGTTATACCTGAGGTAAGCTGCATTGTATATTTTGATGTGATTTTCAACATTTCAATGAGCCGTATTTATTAATGTGAATAAATCTAGCTTTTAAGATTTTATCATGAGCTCGTGAACCCATCTAAAATATCAGGAAAAAAGACCTATGTAGATGCCTTAAAAGGATCATCTATCATGGATGAGTTTTCTGTAATTTTATGCATCATAAAAAATATTCCGATTAAAAAACAAGAATTGATCATCGCTCAGAATAACTCTGAGAATTTTTTTGGTCATTTCTAGATATTTAAATATCAGCCTATTTGTAGGTCCAACATTTACTATCTAAATTTAATCATTAATACTCATGAACTAATTTCATGATTTATTTCAATATAGACCGATTCACAAAAAATCAGTCACCGCTCAAAATAACTCTTCGAAATTTTTTGATCGTTTCTAGATATTTAAATGTTAGCCTACTTGTAAGTCCAACATTTACTATCTAAATTTAACCATTAATTCTCATTAACTAATTTCACGATTTATTTCAATATAAGCCAAATTATCAAGATTTAATAAATTTGTTATTAAATCTAAGATAAATTTTCAGAAAACTCTTTGGCTGTACAAATAAAACACATTTTTTTATATAGTTTTATATTCTTTTTTCTTAACAAAACAACATAAATATATGAACATATAAAATACAACACACATTTTCTTTTTTATTTTTTTTCATTGCATTTTCCAAATAATAATTAAACAAACAATAAAAATTCAAAGAAACACATAAACATAAATATAATTACAAGAAAAGACCTTAGGAACAGTGGCAGTAGTAGTAGAGGTAAGGGCACTAGTGGCGTGTTAGCTCACGTGCCCCCGTCACTGGCGGCTTGTGGAGCCACGCACCGCTGCTTGTGAAGACACAAGATAGGTGGGGTGGATCAACCTCTTCCCTTCACTTTCCCTGCTGGTGGTGGCCTTCATGTTGACCTGCAAAACAACCAAAACACATACACAAACACAACAATTCTATCTGCCCTTTTCCTTTATCGATTTAACTTCTTGGTGGCTCTCTGCTTATCTTCTGTTCTTCTTTAGGTGGTAGCTAGGCTGCCGTGGAGGCTGGTGTGGTGGCCGGTGATCAGTTCGTCATGGGCAGTGGCTGCTGGAGCAAAGAGTTGACGGAAAGGGAGGCTGGAAGCGAGAGCTGCTGTGGTGGTTGGCGGAGGTAGGTTGGAAGCAGAGGAACAAGCCCGTGGGGTTATATTCCTGACCGAGAGAAGTTGGGAAGGGCTGCTTCAACAATGGTTGTGGAGGAGAGGCTATTACAGCCGGAGATGAGACAAGGAGGAGGCTGGCCGGTGGCTATAGGAGAAGAAGAAAAGGAGCAGAGGGTTGTTTGGTTCAACTAGAGGAAGAGATGAGAGTGAGGTTGTCGTCCAGGGAGAACAAGGAGGAGGCTAGCTGGCCATGGGAGAAGGGAGAGAGGGAGTTAGCAGCTAAGGAAGGAGGCTGGAAGAGAGAATGGGGAGGAAGGGTTGCAGCTGCCCCAAAGGTCTGGCTGGCGACCGGGAGAACAAGGAGGAGGCTAGCTGGCCATGGAAGAAGGGAGAGAGGGAGCTAGCAGCTGAGGAAGGAGGTTGGAAGAGAGAATGGGGAGGAAAGGGTTGCAGCTGCCCCAAAGGTTTGGCTGGCAACTGCAAACCCTTAGAGACAAAAATTTAGGATTTTGCTTTAGTGTTTTAGGGTGTTTTTTTTGTCCCCCTTCTTGTGGATGATCAACTCTATTTATAGAGTTTTAATAGTTAAAATTTCAAAATTATTCTTAAGCTTGCGCATCTTTTTTAATTTGGTCCTTGATTTGACTGTTAAATTTCAATTTGTTTAATTTTGTCCCTGCACCAAGATATTTTTGTTTGTTTTTCGAAACATGAAAATAAATGGGTCAAAAATTGAATAGCAACAGATGCCCCCTCTTTACAATGCTTACGACTAAAGTCTTGTAAAAAACTTTAAATAGTAAGCGTTGTAAAGAAAAAAAAGAATGGTGAATATAGTGTCATTATAACAGGTGAAATTGATTTCATTATGACCTATCCGGATGAAAGATATTGAAGAGGGTCTCATTATAACAACTGATATACCCGGATGAAAGATAGTGAAGAGGATCTCATTATAACGGGTAAACTACCCGAGTGAAAAATGAATATAGTCTTATTATGACGAATGACTTACTTAGATGGAAAAAGGATCTCATTATGAGGGGTGTTCTACCGGATGAAAGATGATGAAGAGTCTCATTATAACGAGTGACCTATCCTGATAGAAGATGAAAATAGTCTCATTATGACGGGTGACCTACCCGAATGGAAAAATGGTGAAGACAATCTTATAATAACGTGACTTACCTGTAGAAGTAGATCATTCGTTATAATGAGATCATCTTCACTATCTTTCATCTGGATAGATCACCCGTCATAATGAGACCATCTCTATCTTTTCATCCGGGTAGGTCACCCGTTACAATGAGATCCTCTTCACCATGTGTAGATCACCGGT
Source organism: Salix viminalis (assembly GCA_029228465.1). Taxonomy (NCBI): domain Eukaryota; kingdom Viridiplantae; phylum Streptophyta; class Magnoliopsida; order Malpighiales; family Salicaceae; genus Salix; species Salix viminalis. The sequence goes on from CM055433.1 coordinate 2,509,682, forward strand.
TATAATGAGACAATTTTCAACTTCCATCCGGGTAAGTCACCCTTTATAGTGAGACCCTCTTCATCATTTTCCATCTGGGTATGTCACCCGTTATAATGAGATCCTCTTCACCATCTTTCATTCGGCTAGGTCACCTATCATAAACTTCTATCCGGGTAGGTCACCCGTTATAATAAGATCATCTCTACCATTTTCTTTACAACACTTACTATTTAAAATCTTTTACAAGACTTTAGTCGTAAACATTGTAAAGAAGAGCATCTGTTACTAGCCAATTTTTGACCAACTTATTTTTTATATTTTTAAAAAAAAACACATCAAAAAATCAAAAATATCTTGATACAAGGACAAAATTGAACAAATTAAAAGTTTAATGGTCAATAGAGGGTCAAAATCACACAAATAAAAAATCAAGGACCAATTTAAAAAAGATACGCAAGTTTAAAGCTGCTTTTAAAATTTTGACTATGGAAAAACTCTATAAATAGAGTTGATCATCAACAAGAAAGAGTGATAAAAAAAAACATACAACCATAAAAAACCTTAAAAGAGCCAAAACTCTATTTTTTTTATTTTCTCTAAGGGGCTGCAGCCGCCACCCCCTCCTTTGGGCAGCTACAGGTCTTCCTCCCCTTCTCTTCCATGGTCTCCTTCTCCTGCCAACCCCATTTCCTCCCAACTGCCACCCCTCCAGTAAAACAAATATTTTTAATATATTATATCATTTTCAATATATATAAGAAAATTTTAGGGGACACATAAATATGTGAATGTGTACTTTTTGTATGTTTTTTTAACTTTTGCATCTCTCAGAGCAGGTAGGTCCAACGAGAGAGTCATCCTGATAGGCAAAACTAAATTTGTCATTTTAACTATTTTTTTTTCAGGTCTCCAACTGGAGAATTATCCTGATAGCCAAAATGACTTTTTCTTTAGCTGCAAAGTCATTTCTATATATTTTGAGAGAAGCTAAAAATTAAAGAATACACATTCATTGTAGATAAGGAAAAATAAACCCAAAATACCTTGGTCTAGGGAGAGGATGAGGGGTGTTGTCTGTGTGGGGGAAGAGGGGGTTGGGGGTGCTATGTGTGTTTAGGAGGAAAGGGGGCTGGGGGAGAAGGGAGTGTTGTTTTTTTTTGTGTGTGTTGGGGGTTGAAAGCTTAGAGTTGAGGTGGGTGGGTGTGAATTTTTTATCCCTAAATTTTTCTTGGACATATATATATATATATATAAATATATATATATATATCAAAAATATTTACTTTTTTGTTTTTATTCAAAAATACCTCAATAAAAGAGTAAAAAATTATATATAAAATTAATAATTATATTGTTGAAAGATTTTTTAAAAGCAATTATTTTATTATATAACTTAATCTTTATTAGTTATATAATTAAATTATATACAAAATAATTATAGTATATTTAAAATAATATAAAAAAAATAGTTTTTCTAAATAATTTTTACTATTGAAGTAGAAATAGAAAAAAAACTATATTTATATTATTAAAAAAATCATTTTAAAGATTTAACTTTCTAAAATGACATTTACCATTGAATTTACTCTCAAAATATATATAAATGACTTCGTAGCTAAAGAAAAATTATTTTGAGTATCAGGATAGATCAACTCTTAAAGATCTAAATAAAAAATAGTTAAAAAACAAAAATTTAACTTTATTTATCAAAATGATTATTCCATTGAAACTGCTCTAATTAAACTTAATCTACGTCAAGACCATGTATCCTAATAAAAAAATACAAATACAGCGCAGACCTGACAAAACTCCCACCCCCATCAAAACTGGAGGCCCTCTAGAAGAACCACATACCAAATACCAGGCCCTTACCCTCAACACTCCAGCTATTTCTGAAGAAATTCATCTAAAACCTAGAAAGAAATCATACCAGACGAATAATTTACAAAGAAATCATGGTAATTAGGGTTTTTAGATGAAAGCAACTCAGAATCCATAAAGAGTGGGAGAAAGCAAATGCAGAGAAAGGAAAACAAAGGCTTAGCTCTTCCAAATCATCGTCGACCAAACCATCTCTCGCCAGAAACCAGTCCATTCCTCCGGTGCGGCTCTGTCCTCTCCTTGATAGCCTCTGTTCTGTGATTGTTTTTTATCCTCCCTTAGATTTGTTCTCTTAGATTTGTTCTCTCAAAGAGTGCTGCTCTCTCTGGTGAAAAGGGTAGACAAAGGTGAAAATAAACCTAGGCAGACAGTGAGCCACGTTTCTATGAATAAAAACAAATTGAAATACCTAAAACACCCTTCCAAACCACATGCCATCCAAGTTCCAACACGTTCAAGGGCACATTTATCACTGCTCATAATTTGATATTATTTTTAAAAATAAAATAAATATATTAAAATAATATATTTTTTATTTTTTTAAAATTAATTTTAATATCATCATATAAAAAAAATTGAAAATATAAAAAAATTAATTTGAATTAAAAAATAAAATAAAATAAAATAATAATTTTTTTTCATAGTATTTTTGAACACAATATCAAATACTCTATAAATAAAAATTGTACTTTTTTTCTATGTGTTTTTTAGATTTTACTTTGCAAGGTTTTAACAAAATAATTTAATATTTTTTTGTAATCCTGAAATATTTAAATATAAATCTTGAAGTATCTGTATTAAACACTATTGAATTTTGAAATATTCATAAATCACATAAGAATATTGTAATATTTTTCCTTCATTTTTTTATTGGGTTTGATTTGCAAGGTTTTATTGAGATATATTTTTAGTATATGGTCATTGAAGAGAAAATGTTATGAAAGCTATAATTAATTTTCTCATTTTTTTATTTATTTTGAGTTTTGTATCTTGGTTTTTAACGGTATTTTGGTTTTCTAGTGCCATTTAATTTTTTTTTATATATAAATAGATTGTTTGTCTTGTATTTTGAGTATTAAAAAGTATATGATAAAATATAAGTTTCTCTTTTAAGTTTTTATTTTGAATATGTATGTTTTTATTTGCTCTTTATTTTTTAACAAATCTAGTTTTATCAGTTTTTAATTTTTTTATTATTATGTATTGACAACATATTTGTATATTACTTCATGACGAAATGATTTTATGTATTGAACTCATAATCTTAACAATTTTAATTATTTTTATTGGTAAAATCATTCTTTTAATCATTATTTCTTTGTTAATCTTAAAAACCATATTTAGGAACTTAATTTCATATTTATGTGTTTCAACTACATCATTGACATTAATCATCTGGATTCTTTAATTTTTATCTAGATTCTATATTTTGTTTTAGAATTTTTTATTTTTAATATGATATGACACCTTATCCCCCCTTTTTTTTTCTCTTCAAAACCAGTTAATTTTGTTTTCTAAAAAATCACATTGAATGAATAATGGTTTTTTGTATAAATAAAAAAAATTAAAACCACATTTGCTTTGAAATTGCTTTATTGATTAATATTAATGTTAATATGAATAAAGTCTAGTTTTAAATATATATTTTTATTGACAGGTGCCGAGTCAACTAGGCAGTTTTGATTGCTATGTCTGTGACCCTATAAGGCTCAATTCCTGATGTTGATTGATTGTGTTTAACAGATATTACTGTGGTTCTAGGTTTATTCTTAGTTAAAGAGACCAGCTTTTGCTAATGCTAGCCTTTAACTTTACACTTTGGGATTTTTTTTAAATAAAAAATAATATAATATAAAAATATATTTGAAAAATATAATACAATTTTACGAGTATCATTGATATCTATGATTTTATTTGAAATAATATTCTTCACATTAAAATGTTAAAGTTTCATTTAATGGTAAGTGAATGAAGGTGGATTCAAAGTTTTTGTAAAATGATTTTTTTTGCATTAATTTTTTAATTTTTTTTATTTTTTTATTGTAAATTAAAAAAAATCAGTATATTTAGATCATTTTCATGTGTTTATATCAAAATAAATTTTAAAAAATAAAAAAAATATTATTTTAATATATTTTCTAAATTAAAAATACATTTAAAAATAAATTCAACCACAATCATACTTGATAAGCTACCAAAACACTATTTTATTAGCCTCAGTATTATTAATTATTTTCCCCTGATAACGGGGATACATTCGTCGTAATTCTTTTATACAGGAACCGCATGAAGAACATGAAAAAGTCAACTGTAATAACAAATTAAAAAGGGAAGGAGCACGCTGTCGCTTTAACCCAAATTACTAGTAATATGGTAAATGATGCAACTGGGAATTCTTTTTCCTTCAGCGAATTGAAGAAATTGACGGGGCGGCTTTATAAATACAGCATCTAGAATCAAATGAGAATTGTCTTCGGTCTTATAGCCTCTTTCCTTGACTGGAGACCAAATCCCATTAAAATAAATGAATACCTTGAATTTTCTTCTTTGAAAAAGACTCCGAGAGCCAAATTCTTGAACAAATTTAGTTAACGTAATTGAACAATTACCAAATTTCCACATGAATAACCTTCCCTCTCATCCTATAAAGACGACCACCTCTGCTTATCTCATTCTTGTACAGCAAAACCATCCTACAACTCCAAATATTCTACTCCCTGTCATCTTCTCTCATCATTTTTCTATACTATAATGGGTGTCCTCACTTTGGAAACTGAGTTCCCCGTGAATGTGTCTCCGGCCAAGCTTTTCAGGGCATTTTGCCTTGAAACCGATACTCTCATGCCCAAGATTCTGCCTGAATATATCGAGAGCTCTGAAATAATTGAAGGAGATGGAGGGCCAGGAACCATCAGGAAAGATTACTTTTGTTGAAGGCAAGTTTGTGTGTTAATCTCTACCTGGTTCTTACACTTGAGTCTAGCTTTTAGTTGGAAAATAAAAACAAAATTGCAGCCTGACAGAAACTTAATTAAGTTATATATGATCACAGTACATTTTTTGATCAAACAAGTAACAATCTAAGTCTTCATTTTCAGGAAGAGGGCTCAATTATGTGAAGCAAAAGATTGAGGCGGTGGACAAGGAGAACTTCACCTACAGCTTCGGCGTGATCGAAGCTGATGTTTGGAAGTTCGCCGAAGTTGAGAAAGTTATTTACGAGAACAAGTTCGTGCCCACTCCTGAAGGAGGATCCATCTGCAAGAGAACCAGCACATATCACATCAAGGGTGATGGTGAGGTCAACAAAGATAACATCAAGGATGTGTACGGCAAAAAGACAGAAGGCCTGCTCAAGGCTGTTGAAGCTTACTTCATTGCAAATCCTGATGCCTAAATCTGAAAATCTCTAGTGTTTTTCATTATTATCATTATTATTATTATTATCGTGTGGGATAATAATAATATAAGTGTGTATTCAGTGTGGCTTCCATGTTTTTTACTCATAATAATTTGTGCTTGGTGTTTTGGTCATATGGTTACTTGTATTGTTTTGAAAACAGTAATACACAATAAAAAATACATTTTGTGATCAAAGGTTTTTTTTTCTTTCTTTTAACCGGGTATCCGGACCAAGTTATGCGCACTACAACTAATTTTCGAACCCACTGAATATCTTATAAATTTAATAAACATATAAAATACCACGAGAATGACAAATATACTTCTACTAAACAAATCCCCTTCTCTGCAAGTACAGACCAACCTGCTGATCAAAGGTTATTGAAGAGCGAGGGACTTGTACTCAAGACTTTTCTCCTCCTTTCTTATTTGCAAGATTTAAGAGAATTCTCTGATTTAGGAGATTTCATAGTTATATCACCACATCATTTTACTGTCAGTTAATAAAAAAATATATTTAACATGACAGATCACGTGTTAGATGATAACAAGTATGTGACTATAATGTGTGAATGCGTTATTTTAAAAAAATAAACAAATATTAAATGTCAAAATTGGCTAGAGATGATAATTTAATATAAATGAGTGTATTTTTTAAAATTATTATTTTTAATTTGATATGAGTTTTCAAGATTTCTCCAATATAAATATTACCCCACACAATCGAGATTTCATACAAAAAAATTCAACTTGGAATATATGCACTGCTAACACGCACACGTATATATGTATAGATTATTTATAGTTTTTTCATTAAATAAAATGCATAAATCTCGAAATTATAGTTATATAATATCTATAACTGCATCATTTAAAATAATATATGTACAATAATAGTTGAATTAATATCAAATAACATCGACAGATTAATTATTAATATTCAAATTTTGTATTTAATGAATAATACATAATGCAAATTTAAGAGTGTAGTTGAAATTATTTTTGAAAGTGATTTTTATTGAGAAATGTATTAAAATAATATTTTTTTTATTTTTAAAAATAATTTTTGATATCAACATATAAAAATGATCTAAAAAATATTATTTTTTTAATTTAAAATAAAAAAATACTTTTTTTAAAAAATACTTTTAAAATGAAATTACAACTTACAAGTGTATGCGTGTGTATACATGGTGACCTGTGAATACTTGTTGTCGTTCGTAAATGATAGCATTTGCGGTAAAATAATAATAATAAGAAAATAAGAAAACCCTCCAATCTTACGTGCTCCGTTTTAAAAGGTACACGCGCTCTTGTACTCCCCGACACTTGACAGTCTTGCTGGTTTCCCAAGGCCACTGAGAAAGAGGGTTTTAAAATTCCCGGTCACGGCAACCCCATTCCTGCTTGACTTCCTCCCTTCCTCCTCTCCCCTCTCTCTTCTCTCAATCGCTGCGGCGATGGAGACGACGAGGCTCCGTTTAGTGTTCGACAACGCTTCGAATACGATGACGGAAGGACTCATAAAGTGCTGGATTCTCTTAAAACCCCAACACAAAACCATCTCCGATCTCTCCTCCCATATCCTCCGCGTTTTTGACCTCCACAATGCATGCCCTCACGGCCTCCTCCTCTCCGTAAGCTCTTAATCTCTCAAAAATTGCTTGAATTTCTTTCACCAGTCCTTAATTTTTTTATTTCTCTTCTGGTCACAGATGGAAGGATTTGCATTACCGCCTTTCGAGTCTACTTGTATTTTGAAGGACAAAGATATTATAAGGTTAGTTTTATAAAAAAAAAGATCTTTCTTTTTTTAAATCATTTTCTGTTTCTGTTTATATCACATTGCAATGTCTGTAACAGAGTGAAAAAGAAAGGCAGCACGTCTACCGAAATTATCAAGATAGGTAATGGACTGAATGATTCCTTGAATATGGTGGAACTAATTGACAAGCCACCGGTAACTACAGGCATGAATCTGCTTGCAAATGAGGAATTTGACAAGGAATCTAGTGGCTATGAAAGCGAACCAGAGGAGGATGTGGCTGAAGAGGTGGAGGATGTGGAAAATAGTCCAGAGGTGAAAACAGTTTCCAAGAAGAGAAAGGCATCAAAGGATCTTCGCTTCCCAAAGTATGGCTCCCGTGTTCCTCATCAAAATGGAGTAAAAAATAAGACTAATTTCAATAAATCTATGCTATACAACCTTTATCACCCATTTTGCGATGTTGGTAGTGTATCCGAGCCTGTTCTTTGGGTTTAGAGACTCTGACTAGTAATTTCATTGTTTCCAAAACAAATTTGAGGATAATGTAGGCATTCTAAAATGACCTCTTCTAAAATGTAAGATCATTATATAATGGAATTTTGATACCGCAGGAGGAAGAAAACCAAATCTGCTAGTGCTGGAAAATGTCTAGAAGTTCCAGAAAATGTAGGGACTAATGCCTGTGCAGAGCAGAATGGCACTTTGAGCATTGTTAACGCTGATAAAAAAAGTAACAAGAGTAGAAAATCCACGCCTGAAACAAAGAAGTAAGTTCTGTAAAATTCTTATTTTTGCATGATCTTGTTTTTACTTCCTTCACAGGTTCTAAACTATCATTCATCCACTAAATTTTGAGTTCCGTGTTGTTTTGCATCTGAGTTATCAAGTATGCCAATCATTATGACCACTTGGAATCGGAATAGGGTATGAAACATCCTAGAACATTATCTAATGAGGCTAAGCTCATATGCATCATTGAAGGATTGTCAAATGCAATATGGTATGGATAAGTAAAGTTTGTTAGAAGTATTCCTAAGTAACATTTGTTGTTGATGTAGACTGTAAGTAAATTCTAGGTGACAAAATCAGGGTTTTGGGATGCTAGTGCATCAGTATTCCCGAGTAAACTTCTCTGAAATAGTTGCCACACTTTTAAAGCATCCTGTATTTTCATTGCCAATTTGTGCTCACAGCTTTCCATTTTTGTGTCTATTTGTTGTCATTGGTAGATGTACCTCAATGATGCTAACAGTGACCTTTTTTTCTAACCTGAGGAACACGCTATATAGAGAGAGAGATTTCCAAAACAAATTTCTAGATAAAATGGCCACTGTAGAAAGATTCTTGTTAAGTCACAATATATATAAGATCTATTTTGGTGTCTTTTGCTGAGAAGTGGCCATATATTTTGCAAAATAGGGGGTCAATTATTGATATTATGGCAGCTTGAAAACTCGAGAAACATTTACTTCATCAAGAGAATATGCATTTTTTTCACTCAATAGCTGATGCCTTATTTGAACTGGTTTCCCTTCCAAGTCTTTGATGCTGCATGAAAATAACAGCATCCCCTTGTATAGATGCAATGGTATCTATGTTTGCATTGTTAAGACTATTTTGTGACACAAAAGAAAGCTACATGTGGTGTATAAATATATTATTCCTTACATGGTACACATTATATTCTTGTATACCGTTCAATAAAAAGATAAATTGAATTATGAAGCATTGCTAGAAGCAGCTTCATGAGCACATTTTACTATTCTATCGGTTGTGTATTCTGTGGCCTTTCATGTATCTCAATATCAGATATGCAGTGTGAGATTTCAGCAATATTTGGTAAAACTAATTAAAAGATTTCTAAGAATTGGTGCTAGGTGCTACAGGGGCAATTTGCATATATGTTGATGCCTTTTACTTTACCCTTTTGGATGTATTCATCCTAAGGAGGTTGAGCTTTGAGTAATACAATCGTTGTAGATGTTCATCTACCTAGATAAGTAGTTCCTGTCTTATTGCATTTTATCGGTTACATTATTTCCAATATCACAGTAATGTATCATTAATTTCTAATGTATCAGGGAATCTTTATAAGTTGCACAGATGCTAATATCATTCACCTATCAGACAATCGTTATATATGAAACTTTTCTGGCTTCAAGGCATTTATTTAAACTGACAAGCTGCCATAGTTGCTTGGTTATATGAATGCATTTTACAAATAAAATTTAAACTTACCTTTTTACAAGACACTTCCGTATCAAATTCACCTGAATACTTGAACAAGAACTGAATAAAATACAAATAACTGTTATCTGGTCTTGATCATATTGATTACATTCATGTTCTGGTTGCTGCTTTACTACAAAAATTTCATGCCTCAATGCAGTTGAAGTTTGTTTTCTCCCACCAAATTTGTTTTTCAGTAGTTTAATGCTGTATGTTTTTCCCTAAAAAAATTTCTACCAGTTAGCACGCCTTATTAGCTGTAAGTTTTGCTTATACAAGTGTGCTTTTCAGTTATTACAACTTATCTATGAACTTTTGGTTTTGCACTCAACTATGGAATTCCTATACTGCAGGAGGAAGAAAAACAAATCTGCTAGCACTGAAAAATGTCTGGAAGTTTCAGCAAATGTTGGGACAAGTGTCAGCACAGGACAGAATGGCACTTTGACCATTGTTAAAGCAGATGAAAGAAGTAGTAAGAGTACAGAAGCTACATGCAATACAAAGAAGTAAGTTTTGTAATATCCATATTCACGCCTAATCTTGTTTTTCTTCCTTACTAGGTTCTGAAATATGAAATTTTCCAGAAACTAAAATCACTACGAGAGATTCTTCATCATCGATCATTGTTTGTGGCGCCACTAAGTTTTAAGCTATGTGCTCTTTAGTGTCCAGATTACCAAGAATTTCAATCGTTATGAACCTGCAATGGGAATTGGGGGTGGGGTATGACCCCGTCCCAGAACTTTGTTCAATGGAGCTAGGATTATATACAGCATTGAAGGATTGCCTTAATAGAAGCCAAATGTAGAAGGTAGGCACAAATAAAGTGTCATAAGTGTCCCTCTTACCAAAACCTTTATACGAAGTTCTTATCACCAATTCCAAATCAACTTCACCAGACTAGTTGCAAGACTCTTAAGGCATCCTGTCTTTTCATTGCCAATTTGTGCACACAGCCTTCCATAGTCATGTTTGTTGAAAGGTGAATTATATGTACCTTGATGAAGTTAACAAGGACCATTTCCGACCTAAGGAACATGCTATCCAGAGAGAAGAAGATTCTAGGTCTTGTCAAGTTCCTATACCACAATTTTCAATCGAAAACTCTAATCATATTTTGAGATTTATGATTGAATTATCTAGAAATGTCAACACATGATACAATGGTTGGTCCCCTCCTATATGACATGACTGCAAAAATATTGCTTGCTCATGAGGGGATGCATCTTCATAGCTCCTGATGTCTTCAATTCTTTTCCACGTTTTCCTTTGGTTTACTGAATATCTCCTTGTCCTTCTGCTTTGTAGGTCTTGCCAACCTGAACAAAATGGCAATGGGAGTGTGGATGCACCACATACACTTTCTGGATCTAAAAAGGTTTTGATCTATTAAACACGTTCTGTGAATGTATGTGTATGTAAGGGCAGCTCTATTTCTGTGGGAAACAGCGATAATTTGCTTGTATTTATGAAAGAGTCTCAAGTTAAAATTGTCATAGTCTAATATGATGGATGTCCCATGCTCATAAAAGTTTATAGAAGAAACAATATCATGTGTTCCCTATTCGTCGCCCTTTTTTCCATGGAGGACCATGCAAGATGGATGCTTAATCAAAGACAAAGGGACAAATTAGAAAACAAGGAATTTAATGGTAATTGGAAAGAAAAGGAATTGAGCATTTGCATAATTGAAAGTTGATTTTTAACATTTAAAAGACTAGGGGTCTTGCAAGTATGACCACTGGACCCATGGATTCAAGTCTGAGGCTATTGTGCAAGCAACCATTCTAGGTGAGGTAGGTAGGTAATGAAATGCAGGATATTCTGCATGATCTTGCTTCTATCATAATAAACTCTACCTGTTCATGACTTGAATGTCCAGTGTGTGTTTTAACACTTGCATTCCCCTTTCTTGTTAGTTCCCTAGTAGAAGTGCTAGGCGTAAAAAGGCCAAGAGGCAATGGTTAAAGGAACAACTCAAAGCTGAAAAGAAAGAGGTATATTTATTTGTTAGGTTTTCAACCCTGTTGTTGTGATTGTATTTCTGTGGTTTAGATGTGTTCGTGTTTGGGCTTGGCTCAAAATGATGGGTACAGTTTTTAAGTAGGTGTTAAGTTAAGAGTCTCACAAATTTGCATTATATTGGTGCTGTTGGTGGGAAAATTAGTCACCTTCTACACTGTTTATTATTTTGAATTTTACAGCAAAATCAGATGCAGTTATTTTCAAAAATCAATCAGCAATCATCTAAAAGGGATAACCATAATGTTTCTGAGAAATCACCTGAATTGGGAAGTCACAAACTTCCTGAAGAAAAACTCAGGGAAGACAATCAACTGGGAGAACAAGGTAGTGACATAGAAGGTGATGTTGTTCCCATAGTGATTAGGCCAGGACATATTCGCTTTGAGCCACTCAAGAAAGGTCTGATTCTACATCTTTATCATACAGCTGTTCCAAGTGATTAACAATTTTGCTTACTGTAAATACTCCATCCAATCATGTGATGTGGCTACATGTTTGTTGTTCCAGGGGGTGATGATCAAGCTGTGCTGCAAAATTACATTCCCAATGTATGTTTCATTTATCCAATTATTTTTTCAATGCATTTCTCTGTGTTATGTTTGAATAATCAATACCTTGAAGATAGATATTTTAGCACACATGTTCCAAAGCATTTGATTCATCCATTTAAGTTTCTTTGTCAAACTTACAAACCATTTCTGCTGAATGTTTTAAGCTCTTCCCCATATTCACTTTTGTAAGTTTTAAGCTGTTTGTGCTCACCATCTCTATAATCTTGGTTTGTTGCCTCACAAACTCTACATGTATGTCATGCTTTATGAGGGTGAATATAGGGATATTAAAAAATTCTGGATCTTCTTTGAGATAGGATTTATATGCATAGATGTTTTTATAAAATAATCAACAGGTCCTGACTTCTGTGATTTCAAAATTTTACCATATCTGTACTTGCTCCTAATAAAACAATGCTTTGTCTTTGCTACACTTGTGTTATCATAGCACCATTGTTCTTAGCTTCAATTGATGTTAAATTTATGTTCTCGTGTCCTGCTTCAGGAAACATTTCACTGGAATGGGATAACAAGCAAAAAGATGGGTCAAAAGTGGGGTAAAGAGAAAGCAGGGTCATGTAAAAGAAATGATTATAACAATTTCAGGAAAGAGTCTTCCAGCAGTCTTTCTACTGAAGAACAGACACCTGTTTATGATTGTACCAACTTTGAAGATTTTCCACTCTATGCTAGCTTACCAAAGGTTTGTTTCTTTTAAAACTTCATTGCAATTGTTGTGTTGATCCCTATAATGTTCTATTTTTGAAAACATGACAGTGGAAACTGGTTTATACGGTCATATCAACTGCTAGTTTACTTAAATTTTGAGACCTACTCTGGGTCAAATGATTGATAAATATCTTAAATTCTTATTTATTTTTATACTGTCGTTGCACGCTCCATATTTGTTTCTTGTTTGGAGGCAAAAGCATCTATTTGTTTTTGAAATTTTGCAGGAAGGTGATGTAATTGCTTATCGTGTGGTTGAGCTGTCATCATCCTGGACTCCTGAGCTCTCATCCTACCGTGTAGGCTTCTTTTCCAATAAAACTGATGTTCAACTTATTATTTATTGGCAGAGCATTAAAATTATCATGTTCTCTCTGTGCACAGGTAGGAAAGATATCAAAATATGATCTTGAATCCAATATAGTTGTACTGTTCCAAGTACCAGGATATCCAGCAGTTCCTGAGAAGATAGATGATGAGGCATCTGCTGCACTACCAGAAACAACCCCTTATGGGGAAGATGGATCCTTAGAGGTATATTAGCTTCATGTTTCTTATATATGAATATTTTCTTTTATTCTTTTGAGTGGGGGATGGGGTGGTGTTGGTGATGAGGCATCTCTCTCTCTCTCTATATATATATATATATATATGGAGGGGTTGTAGTCTAGTGAATTCAGAAATAATAGTATTTAACTATCGTTTAATTTTTATGTGCTTCCCAGAACTTGAGGAATCTCACTAAATTGATTGCGGTATTCTTGTTTAGTTTTGAACTGCACAAATGGATTTGACTAGGTTTTGCATTGGCATCTTGCATGTTCAGGTTTTTAGATCAAGGCATGGGTATAATTGTGGTCAAGTTTGTATTTGTCTGAATTATAGATGTAGTAACCTTAGTCCAATCTTTTCTTTTTTTGTATTTCTCAATTAAGAAGGTTGACAAGTAAAGCTTTTCTACAGATAAAGTTTTCAACACTTCATGAAGTTCGCCTTGTGCGCCATGGTAATCTAGAGTCAGCAAAACCAGTTGCTAGTGGATCTAATGAAGTCCAAGTCAGGGATCACAATGACCATGAAGCTAATACTTCCGCTCAAGGTATTAATTCTAAGTTTCCAACTATTTTTACGCCAAGAATCATGTTAATGGTTGACTGCAAATAGCAATGATAAGAACATGCTAAAAAGCAAACAAACTCACTTGATTTTTCTGTGCTTCAGAAAATGAAAAACGTAATCCATGGGAAGAAATTAACCAGGCTTTGACAGCAAAGAAGGAACTGCTGTCTCAGGAGGATGGTTGGAAAAAAACTGAGAGTTCAAGAAGGAGCCCATGGTCCTATAAGGCCTCGAGAGGCAGCTCAGTGGGTCCAACAATTGCTTTATTAAGAGCACAGAACGGAATATGATGAGCACGAGAGTGCATTTGCCATCCACTCAATTTTTCAACCTCAAGGTTGGTGAGCATTTCACTAATGATGCCAAGTTTTGCTTTCGGTATATGTAATGAAAACATGTAATGCAAGGGGTATTTATGGCTGAGATTTTATGCATAACTCTTCCCTGTCAATTATCCCCTTCATGCAGTGTGAGATCTTCAATCAATCACAAGATTCTCAGTGGAGGAATGTGATGTGTTGTTGAACTAGAAAAGCATGAAAGATCATAACCTCTGTTTGTTACCATAGGTGCTTGCTCTGAAATTGCGATTCCCTTCTTTTATGGGAGGCAAATGAAGACCCATCTTGTTATCTGGTGATTGTTTTACCTAAAGTCACAAGGAAAGTCTCGAGCTTAGGGATGGAAATAGACGTTTTGCATTGCATGTTCCGCAGGTGGAGGCGGCGGCTGTGGTGGTGCAAAATTTTGTTATCTATTTTGTTCATGTACATTTTTTTTATTATTATTAATTTTGTCCTGATATCCGTTCTAGCTCTAAATTATTTTGCCTATGTCAAATCTTTTCCTTCTGCCCTCACAAAAATTATTGTGGAAAGGCAGATTAATCTTCAAGGATTACTCCTTCAAGATCTACCATTTTTTGTCTGTGTTCATATGGTGCAAGACTTTCTTGGCATTTCTTACTAAATTATTTCTCGGTGAATTTTGAAATACTTTAATTATTTATAAAATAACACTTGTTTTTATTTTATTTAGTGTTTTATGCAATTTTATATCTTGTCACGTAGCAGTTAATTTAAAGAAATTGGATTTGATAGCATGATGCTTAACATAACAGATAGTGTAATTCATCAAATATTTTATATAAGGAAATAGTCCATAGAAAAAAAAGGTTGTTTCTTTAGAAAATAAGTAATGTCCTGTATTGGAAAAGATTGACTTGGTTTGAAAGTAATTGTTTTAAAGATTTTTTATTTATAAATATATTAAAATAATTTTTTATTAGTATATTAAAACGATATAAAAAGAAATTATTTTAAGCAGAAACAAAATTATATTTTGATGAAAAGTAAATTCAAAACTATTAAACCAAACACACCAATAATATTTGGAATCTTAATTAATCCTTTTAAGCATAAGAGTTTTGAAAAATAAGAAATAAAAAAAATACAAAGAAACCAACCAGAACAGTATGGAATAACTGCTATTACCCTGCAGTTTGGAATTGCAATTGTGCTCCAAAGTGTTTCATGATATATATATATACACGAAAAATACTTTGAAAAATAACAATCATTATACTCCTAAGCATTCCCTGAATCTAGGTCATATCAACATGCAATTTGGCCAATGCGGGTTTAAAATAATTGAATTGGGAGTTCATCCGATTAAAATCCATTAGCTCATTTCTTATTTTTTTTAAAATAACTTTGTTTTAGTTTTTCAACAGATAATTATATTAACTCGGTTTAACTATCTAATGTGCAATTAACAAAACTTTGAAAGGCACAGTCATTTCATTGCAGCGATATACAACAAAGTATCCATTTTGCCCCTTCAAAACATAACAAAAGTTACAAAACAACTTGTTATGGAGGTAGTTTTGTAACTTTACAAGGATTAATTGGCCATTATCAAATTTAAAGTGAGTAATTAAGTTGTTTTTTATTTTAAAATATGCAGTAAAAAAAATATTCTATCCTTGTATTCATAATTTTTCAGAGCTGATGTACAAGTGTTTTGTATTTGTAATTTTTTCAAGCAAGGCAGTTTTATAATTTAAAAAATATATATTATTAAAAAAAGTGGTTGGCAGTGAGCAACCCCCATGCCCTTCAAGCGGAGCTTGCAAGGTTTGTCGAGCGATTAAACACCACTTTTCACAAAAACATTTGAATAGTATCAGCTTTGTTTTTGTGACGAGATGTCATGTGTGGACAACTTTTTTTTCCTATCTCATCTACTCAATTGCCACACCTCCCCATTGAAACCTTAAAGCAACCTTTAAAATTGTTATTTATTCTGATTTCATTCTTATTTTTTATTTTATTTAGAATAATTTATAAAATTACAACCTTTTCAATCTCACCCCACTTTATTCTTTTCATCATTCAAATTTAATCTTCATTTTTTATATTGTTATTTGTTTTATTTGAAATAATATTATTATTTTTTTTATCATTTAAAATTAAATTGATTTATTTTGATTAAGCCTAATATACAATTTCACAAGTTTCGATAGCAATATCTATCTCTTTTTCTTCTTTTTCTTTCTAATCTCGTGTTTTTTTATTTAAACTTTAATATTTATTAAGACTGAACTCCGTTATTTTTATATATCTTTCAATATAATTTTCTACTAATTTTAATAATGACCTTTTTTATTGTTCGTTTGTTGAACTTACTTTGGCCAAATTTTAAGTTGATTTTTTATTTATTCAATCTTTCATCATTAGATTTTTTTTAAAATTATTTATAATTAAGCTTTATAATTTTATTCAATTTACTTTAGTTAAGGGTTTTTTTTTATTAGCATGGATAATAGTTTTGATTAAATAAGAAATTTATTATGAAAAATAAAGTTATTAAATATAATTGAATACATGACTCATATTGTGAAATCAAATATTAATTTAATTAACTTACGAAACTCGAGTTAAATAACTAATTAGATATTCGTTAATAGTTAATTAGATACCGGGTTAGATTTAACCATGGCTGGGTTTAATAACTGTGCGGAAGGGGCTCAGCCTAAATAAAGAAAATGAGACAAAACAAATGTGTGTCCTGCTTCCTTCTCTCGCCTCGCCGCTCTCTCGGTCTCAGCTGTTTAGTCTCTCTCCTTCTCATTTCTCCATCGCTGAAACCAGCTAGAGCCCAGATAAAACAAGCTACTACTTCTACAGATTCTCTTCAGTTTTCTCCATAGAAAAACTATACATCATCATTTCCATTTCTATCTGTTGATGTTTCCGTGTCTACACTCTCTCTTCCTGCACTGACGAAGCCCATGAGCTCACCATTTAATCGATTAATATGCATATCTCTCTGACATGTATCAACCTCTGGGCGTACAGCGCCTCATATACCGTACTCGCATTGCCAGCTACGTCAAAGCTGGTCTCATTGATTATGCAGTCAAGGTGTTCGAGGAAATGACCTTGTCAGAATGTCGTGTTTTTGGCATCGATTACAACCGATTCATTGGCGTTTTGATTCGCCACTCTCGCCTCGATTTAGCCCATCACTACTATTCTAAAATGGCCCCTCTTGGGTTCTCGTTGTCTTCCTTTACATACTCTCGCTTCATTTCAGGGTTATGCCAGACAAAAGAGTTTATGTTTATCGAGAAACTGTTAAATGACATGGATAGACTTCATTGTGTGCCCGATATTTGGGCTTTTAATATCTATTTGAATCTTTTGTTTCGCGAGAATAGGGAAGAGTCAGCATTGGAGGTGTTCGGGAGAATGGTTGAGAGAGGGAGAGAGCCTGATGTTGTGACATTTACTATTATTATTGATGGTTTGTGTAAAATGAAGAAATTTGATGCTGCCGTTCAGTTTTGGCGTAATATGCTAGATAAAGGGATTAGACCGGACAACAAGGCTTGTGGGGCGCTTGCTGTTGGCTTGTGTGATGGAGGGACAAGTGGATTTAGCATATGAGCTTGTAATTGGTGTAATTAGTGGTGGTCTGTCAGAGGTTAGTACACTGGTTTATAATGCATTGATTAGCGGGTTTTGCAGAGCAGGCGGTATTGATAAGGCGTTGGCTATAGTGTCTTTTATGAGTAGGACTGGGTGCAAGCCGGATTTGGTTACATACAATGTGTTGTTGAATTATTGCTGCAACGAGTTTATGTTTGAGGAGGCGGCGAAGTTGTTGAAGAAGATGGAGTGTAGTGCGACAGAACCTGATGTATATAGCTATAATCAACTTCTCAAGGCATTTTGTAAAGCTAATCACCCGGATAAAGCTTATCAGTTTATGGTGACGAAGATGGTGCCAAAAGGTTTTTGTGATGTTGTTTCATACAATACTATTATCAAGGCATTTTGCAGTATTAGTAATAACAGACGGGCCTATAAGCTGTTTGAGGAAATGGGACGAAAGGGGATTGCCCCAGATGTGGTAACGTTCACAATAATTATAAAAGCTTTTCTTAGAGAAGGTAGTTCTGATATAGCAAAGAAGCTTCTTGATCTGATGGCAGGAATGGGCCTTTTGCCTGATCGTATATTTTATACGACAATCATTGATCACCACTGCAAGAGTGGGAAAGTTGAGATGGCTCACAACATTTTCCGTGATATGGTAGAAAAAGGTATTGCTCCTGATGTGGTTTCATATAATGCCCTTATAAATGGATTTTGTAAATCTTCGAGAGTAGGTGAAAGTTATGCATCTATACGAGGAAATGCTGCAAAGAGGATCCTTTCCTGATGAAGTGACGTATAAGTTGATCATTGGAGCTCTTGTACGGGAAAATAAGCTTTCAGATGCCTGTAGGGTGTGGGATCAGATGATGGAGAAAGGGCCTCACTCTTGACAGGGGTATATCTGAAATGCTGATCAATGCCATCAAGTCATGAGAAGAATCATTGAAAAGAGAAACGGTTTGTATATTTTGTAATTTCTATTTCCAGATCCTCTCCATGTGTGTGTTAAATGCATGTTCCAAAGCTAAATGTTTTAAGTTTAAATGTTTTTTATTCTTTGCTTATGCCAATTATGAATGGCAAGGTTAAATGGAGTGATTTTACTAGGGCATTGTTTGCAATGACTACAGATGACTGATGACCATTATCCTAGATGCAAGAAATCCTATTAAACATGCCATTACCATGTGCCAGAACTTTACCAAGAAATCCTCGTTTGAATGATGTCTAGAGAGTAGAGAATAAACAATTTACTGTTTTGCTAGCCATTACTGATTCTTAGGCACTACATTTGCTGCTACATTTGCTGGTGCCAATTTCTGGTGCTAATACATTTTTGGGCCGACCAATCAGTTTGTGCCCATTTACTGAATCTGAAAATGACTGCCTGCATTATCTTGTAAGGTGGGTATGAGCATGCAATTGGCCCTTAAAGGATGGAGGCGAGTTATTGGTTTCAATTGCTATAAAATTGTCATTTTCATCAGGAAATGGTCTGAAAGGTTTTTAGATTAATGAGCAACTGCATTGCTTGCACATACAATGTTGATTCGAGTTCACTGCATGACAATAATCTCTTACAGTTTATCTACACGTGCTGTTAATGGCTAAGCAACTGAACCATAGAATGCCCCTTCATCTAACTGGTATTTCTCTTCCCCACTGCAGTCAATTGCAAGCCCAAGTTTTGGAGTATTTTGTGGCTGGAGTACATCGTAGCATGCGTAAATTGCTACTACTTCATTGGCACTTTATCGGCTTCTTCATGAATTGCAATAATGAGGCACTAAGGTTTGAGTCCCTGACTTTTCTTGAACTTTTCTTCTTATGCATACATACCTATAATTCTAATCTTCTGCTGGTTATTCATGAAATGAAAAATGGTATGGAAAGGGATATGGGCATAGAACAATATGGTTCCTAGACTATCTTTTTTTTCTTTTAATTATTTCTGAGTGGCATTTTGCTATTTGGATAATTTCAACTGAAATGGTGTCAAGGAAACTGACATTTAACTGAAAAATATGCAGTGCATGATGGGGTTGGTGCTTTGAAGTCAGATGCGACTTATCCTGGTAAGATTTGCCATCTTCTATTTGAAACATTATTATTTCTCCTCATAATGATAGAAATTATTGAGTTATGTCCATGTTCTTTTTCTTTCATCTTTTTCACTTGGACCCTCGGTCATTGGGGGTGATATAACAGAATCACTAACTATATGTTTTTTTAGTCAACTCATCGTATTCCTAACAGATAAATTGAAATGCCAAGAAACAGGGATGACATCTGTCCAAAATTTATGAATTTCTATTTGCATTTTAGCTTTTCATTTTCTCCATAGTCTCCCTCATACATTCTCGTCAAAGCAAGCTGTAAGATCTTTATATTAAGAATGCCTTCCAATATCTCTCTCACCTTCGTAACAAAACTATGCATGTTTCTTGAGTTTGATTAGGCTGCCACAACAGGTGTCAGACATTCAGGATCACTGATGATGGATTTCAAGCTTTAAAATCCAGATGCAGAGGTATGGTTTCTCAAATCCTAAATGTGTCAAAGGGTGACATCCTGGATATCGAGTCTAGTTATCATGTTAAATGGAAACAAAACTGAAAGCAGATATTTGATTCGAGATGACTGTTGCTAATTCTGTGCTAGTATTTCTTTGGATCTTGCAGGAGATGAGCTAATTAAAGGGAAAGGTTTCCTCATGCTGTCTGAATATTTGTCAGCTGCCCTTTTTGCTGATATCAAAATTTTAATAAAACACACTGTATTCTGAGGAGAGCTCAGGGATGAATTTGTGACTCCAGTTGACAGGCCTCCTACAAAGAGATGACATACAGAAGAACTGATTGCTTACTAATAAGTGAGCTTCTCTTATGGAACTCAGATTTTTTTTTCCTCTTACAAACACGAGCTGGTAACTTAAAAGTAAAAAAAGTATAGCTCTATAGTGTACCGAGATTTATTATCCTTGGCTAGAAGAAATTGAAATCATACAAGATTTATTATCTTGTATGATTTAATTTTCCCTGCCAGTTTTCTTCCTCGCTATAGGACTAGGAGCAGCTAGTTTCTTTGGCACTTACTATTCCCGTTCAGAATCACTGTTACAAGTTGCCAATTCTGAGACAATTTCATACTTGATTTACGGATAGAAGTCAACTCTCTCCGTCTTTATTTTTCTATCCCTATTATTTATTATTTGACGTCGGCGTGGTTTGATTACTCCAGAAGTTTATATGCAAGTAAATACAAAGAGGAAAATGGAAAGCACTGATCAGTATTCCATCTGTGGAAACAAGGGATACAATCCTTAATAGAAGTGGATGTTAAAATTGGAATGGAGCGGTTGGTTCTGCCGTTTAGGTGCCAAGTCACAAGGCGGCAATTGATTTTGTTTCATGGGACCATGCAAGTGATGGACCATCTTGAGATTAAACCTTAAAGAAAAGGAACCGCTCGAGATTACCTGCTTCTCATGACTAGCTTATGTCTGATCCTTTGCCTCGACATGAATCCTACCTCAAGTCTCGACAAGTCACCATTTTTACTGGTCCACCATCGACTCTTCATATTCCTCTTCTGCAATTCTTGGTGATTCGAACACGGACTCAAGGCCACCACAGCCCCACCATGGTCATCCCTGGCCGGATGGGAACCCCATGTACCACCGATGCGTCAAGATGAAGACCAAGACCGTGGTCTTAGGGTGACGTATCCACGGCATCAAGAATGTCATCTCCGGCAGCCCCACAGTCCCTAATAGTCCCACAAGCACGGTTTTCTGGGATGCCTGGACCTGTTCGAACCGAACTCATAACATGATTAGCTGCAGTTTTCTACTTGACTCTGCCACCTGTGTCGAGAACGGATCTTAATATAATTACCAACAAATCATGGTCCCGGTGTTAATTCAATTCACCACGCGATCTTACAGATTGATGTATCCTCCGTATCCAATCAGATCGATGCCCATCAAAACCTGAAAGAAGAGCTTCAGATTTACCGAAAGCACCATAAAAGATGCACACAGGTTGCGGAGATAACAATGGGCAACTTGGAAATCTTTCTTTTGATTCCATATAAAGGGATAGAGGGAAATTAGGCATAAGACCTACAAAAGTTGCATGATAATAATAAGGATGGGATGAATTGAAGATATTTGACAAGAAACTGCTCCATCTTGAGCAATGCTCAGAAGTAGGCCATCAGAGCCGTATACAGCAGAGAGTCACTCATGCATATGCTTGTGCAAATCTTCTTAATTTATATGGGGAAAAAAAGAGAAAAAAAGAAGCTAGCCTTGAAGAATGAGGATGTATTGGCTATCATTTCTATAATCTTGTGAGTTGGGATACATACACAGAAAAGGAAAAAGGAAAAGAGACGATCATAGGAGGGGTTCGGCGAGCTCCATTTCATTTGAACTCTGTTGTTGTGTCTCGGTATCGCGGTAGCCTACAAAGTCCAGCCCAAGCCACTGCCAAGGCCAACATACATATCTAGGCCTATTTCGACCCCTCGAATCTTCTCGAGTTTCAAACTCTTCCAGCTGATGGCCGATCTCCTCTATCCTATCCCTCAGCCTAGACGCCCTCATGTCAGCCAAGCTCAATGACTTCTCAGCAGCCTCTCTTGCTGCCATGGCAGCAGCTGCTATTTCTTCTTTGAGTTTTAACTTCTTCTCTGATTCTAATATGGCTTGCCTCGCCTCTTCAAGTTCCTGTTTTACTGCCGACAGCTACAAGTACATAATGATTAAGCACAAGATCCAACAAGTACTTCTTTGGTAAAGTATTTTGGGTATCAAGTTTTATAGGAATTTGTCATCTTCGCTTTAAACAGTTCATAAAGCTGCCTCGTATGTTTCAATCTACGAGTAGCATCAGAAAAGAAGTGGATTTGGAATCAAAGAGGGCATTCAACTATAATTCTCAAGATATCTCATTAGTCTAAAGCCTCTTCTATTCAACAAATAAAACCCTTCTCTAGCCAATGTTATGATAGAGAAATTATTTCTCACCTACTTTCCTAGAGAATTGCAGTGTCTAAAAAAAACCCTGCTTAATTCTGGTTTTGTAACATATCATTTCTCTACTGCCTTTAGCTGTAGTTAGCTTCTAGTTTAATTCTCATTATTTTATTTTGTTCAAACTAAACCGCTCTTGCCGATTAAAGGAATCATTATCTCAAAAGTTACTTGCAAAAGCACCTTCTGTTATTATTTGGATATCCAATGACAAAAGTCATTTTGGTCAAATTATAATATAAAGTGGGTTTCACAAGTTCACACAATCAGCCATCAAATTTCAGGTAAAACGTCCAGCATAAATTTTATGAGCAATCCGTTTAGCATACCTGAGCCACAAAATCTTGTTCAATTGCTCTGCCCGCAGCAGCCTCTTGTTCAGCTGCTACTTTCCACCTCGTAATTTCTTCTTCTGCAGCAGCAATGTCCGTCATAAGTCCTTCAACCTACAATGCCAGAGAGGCCAACTTGGTAATCAGAACACCAAAACGCCTAAAAGAATATTTGTCCTTCTAAAGTGTTCCATGAATAGTGCAGTTAACTGCTCCCATGTTGAACTGATCCCAGCAAAACATTAACAACTTACGCTTTCATTTGCCACTCTCTCCTTCTCTTCAAGCTCCTCTATCCTACGCAGCCTATGACTTAGTTCCTTGGCTTGAATCTCTATGTGCTCTTTAAGTAAACTTGACTCTGCCCTTAATACAGGTAACCATAAAACATAACAGCCTAGTCAGTACAAAAACTGAACAAGTTCACTGTCTCCAATGCAGCCTTACGATTACAGGAATCATTCTAAATACCTCAGTTCCTCCACAGAATGCTGCAGCTCAATGATCTCAAGCTGAGATGCCTTGACGATGTTCTCCAAAGCACCGGCCTGTGTGCAACATACAAATTAGGACTTTCAAACGTGCAAACATAAAAATATTGGATTGAACAAATCAACTCTAAAAGACACTTACCAGAGTGTATATTTCATCACTCTCCGTTTCGAGTGAGCTGCCTTCATCACCAGATACCTTATCATCACCAAGGACTTTACTGAATCTGAAATCAATCCCAGCCTCTCTCAAACCATTTTCAGCAACTTGAAACAACTCATTTGTTTTGGAGGATGGATCTAATTTCATCCTCTGAGACAAGGCACTCCTAAGTAAAGTACCGATGTGTTCTTTCTCCTTCATCAATCGACCCACTGTTTCATTCAAATTCTTCACTTCATGATTCTTCTCCTCTACTAAATCCCTTGTTTTTTCAGCAACAATTCTACTCAACTCGTATATTGATTCCATCCCTGCTAAAGAAGCACGGATATTCTCCTCAACACCCGTTTGTTGGGGAAGAAACAACGACTCTGAAACCTCGGAATTCAAATGACTAGTGTTAACTATCTCAATAGCATCATAAAGCTGGTCATGAATTCTCGCCACCAAATTCAACTGATCGAACAACAAAGGTCTGTGCGATTCCATCTTCGACTCCAAATTCCTCAGCTTGTCATCATACTCACCAACTAAGTCCCGCATCTCCGAAGCCTCCTTCTCCTGCAAATGCATCTTCTCCAACATCTCTCTCTCAATCTCCGACACTTTCCCCTCTTTCTCAACCACACTCTTCTCTAAACCCTCAATCAAAGTCGTTTTCTTGGCAACTTCATCTCTCAATCCACTGATTGCAGCTTCAAGCTGCGAAACCTCAATGGCAATCTCGTAATTCCTCTGCTCCATCTGCTCTCTCGCTTCATCTCTAGATTTTGCCGTAACATCAATCTGCCTAGCAAGCTCCTCGACAATCTCATTTGTCCTCTTAATAACTCCATACGCCACCGCCGGTAATCCACTGTATTTCTGCGACCTTGGCAATCCTTCCACCGCGAAATTCTTGAAATTACTAACCTTCCCTGATATCTTATCAATTCCACTCACTAACATATGACTCGATTTCTCAATCTCCGATTGCAAATCATCGAATTTCTTCTGAGTCTCCTCTTTCGACTTGTTCACTTGAATCAGTTCATTCGACAATTTCTCGTTAGCTTTCAACGCCTCTTCTTTCTCTCTCATCGCTTCGTCTCTCTGCCTCGAGCACTCGTCTCGCTTTCTGATTGCTTCGTGCGCGAGAGCTTTTAATCGATTGAATGACACTTGTATTTCCGATTTCGAAGTCTCCGCTGCCTCCCGTGCGGCTCGCTCCCGATCGAGGAGCTCGCGGAATTTCTCGACGGAAATATCTTCTTGACTCGGACTTTTCATTACGATCGGCACCGGTCCATCCCCTTCCACATCGCTCAACACCGCATCGGCATCATCGTCAACGGTGTTCGCCATTTCAGAATAGTTCAAATCAAAATTCCCAAACCCTACTATTTTTAATAACTATATATAATTGAGGTTTTGTTTTTCAATCCCTAAAGTCAAGAGTGATGGAGGAAGTGAGGATTACTTGCAGTAAACGGATAGCAGACTTTGAGGCGGATTAGGAAACACGGGGATTAACTAGGGAGATAATTACAGGTTTAAGAAGCAAAATTGACGGAGGGAGATGATATCGTACCTGACGTGGAAGGTGGGGAGAAAGAGAGCGTGACAGACACAACAAACACTACAGCGAAGCTGCTTCGTTTAGTACCAACCGGTCTCTTGTCTCTTTTTTTTTTTCAGAAATAAATTTACAACACGAACAGAAAACTTCAAAATGAGTCCTTGATTATTTGGGATGGTAACGATTAGTCCCTCAATAGTTAGTTAGGTCCGTACTTTTAATTAGCATGTGTTATCTTTTCTTTGTTGGTGTTATTTATACTGTATAAACATGTCTTTATGAGTAATACATGTGGCACGGTATATTTATTGTTTTGATTATTACTAATATTCATTTAGTTTAAAACAAATATAACTAATTCAAATCATTGGTGAAAGACACCACCATATCCGCCAGATCATATGAAATCCACAAATGAAGACCCAGCAAGTTGAATAGTAAAAATAATTTTGGAGAGTTATTTTTTTATATTATTTTAAATATAATATAATTATTTTGTATAGTTTAATTATGTAATTAATTATATATTTAATAGGAGTAGGTTATATAATTAAATAATTGCTTTTAAAAAACATTCCAACAATATAATTATTAATTTTTTAATTATATTTAAATTAAAATAAAAAAATTAAAATAAAAAACCTGCAACAATTTAAATTTAAAATTTTAAAATATTAAAAATAATGATCGAATCAGAGATAGAGCAACAAAATCCCAACTTCAAGCCGATTTGATTGAACAAAATTTTTGTGCTTTTTAATTTAAATAAAAACAATTTTTATATATATATTTGGTTAATTTTTATATGATGATATAAAAAAGAAATTTTAAAAAATAAAGAATATATTATTTAAGTAAAAATTAAAAGTTTATTTTAACATTAACTCCTTACAAAACATTATCCTATCGAACACCACAAATTACTTAGACTCCCAAAAGGATCTGTTTCTTCTTTCTCAAATGGGTTTTTTCTTGTGAGCTCCTTCCTTCCTCTCATTTACTCTATATAAAATCCTCAAAAAATCCTTTACCTTTTTCTCTTCAACGATGCCATTGTTCTTCAAGCTTGTGTTTTTTTGCCTTGTAGTGTCGACACAGTCTCTCGTTTTGGTTTCAAAGTACACATTGAAACACTGATAGGAACACTCCCAAAAGCTTCCCTCATCTCTCAGGCTACCCTTTCATCTTCTGCTGAACATATCCTTATTTACTCATCTGAGTTTTTTCGTTTCTTTTGACTTGTTGCTTTTTTTTCCTGCTTTTGATCTGCTGTTTTTCTGCTGGATTTTTGTTTTTGGGTTGGAAAGGAGAGGAAGAGTCTGGAAATGGAGAGCGAGGCAGTGGTGGAGATTGCAACGGTAATATATATATATGTATATGACTTTTGCCATTCGCTCAGATATATTTAGCATTTGGGGGTCGGGACAGCCATTTTGGTTTTCTTGATGCATGCCGCGTTGGAGACGATGTAATGGGTAAAAAGGCAAAAAGTAAGAAATATAGTTTTGGCTCTCCTGATGCATGCCGTGTTGGAGATACTTTTAGGAGGTGTTTGAGAATGTATTTGAAAAATATTTTTGAAAAAAAATTATTTTTTATTTTTTATTTTAATTTTTTTTGGGTGGTTTTAGATTATTTTGATGTGTTGATATAAAAATATATTTTTTTTAAAATAATATTATTTTGATATATTTATGAATGAAAAATATTTTTAAAAACATCATCAAACACACTCTCAAATAATGAATTGGTAGCAAGAAAATAAAATGTTAGATACATGACAAATACATAAATAAAATCAATTTAATCCTGGATAAATGGAGGATATGTGAGATATAATGTGTTGGATATAGCATTTTAGTATTAAACTAGATAAACCTGAAGAAAAAAAAACAATCACGAACTAAAAACCTAATGTTAAGATAAAACTAAAAAAAATAATTTAAATCAAGTAAATATAAGTTGACTAACTTACAATCCATCATGATATAAGATTAAAATAATAAAAAAAATATTTTTTATAAAAAAATATGAGTTAAAAATAAAAATAAAACCTTGAGTTAACTTGACTCATATCATATATATATATATTAACTAAAATATAAAACGCGTGCCATTTTTAATGTAGATAACGGTACTATTCACACAGACACATATTACTGTTCATTGCGACAGTAATATATACAACTTACTATTAATATATATTGTCGTTTACAATAAACGAGATGTTCAGGTAGCCGAGTTGGCTAAGGCGCACAAGATTAATTGAAATGGCGTGGGTTCGAATACCATTCTCAGCAGTTTCTGATTTTGCATCCACCGAAACAATTACTATTATTATATAATTTCGTTAACAATGAACAAAATGTTCAGGTAGCCGACATGGCTAAGGCGAGCGAGATAATTAGAAAGGGTGTGGGTTCGAATCCCACTCTTGGCAGCTTCTAATTTTGCTTCAAAATAATTTTTATTTTGCATGGAAATGTGATTGATTTTCTTAAAAAAATATTTTTTGTTTAGAAATATATTAAAATAGTAATTATATTTTTAAAAATTATTTTTAATATCAGCACATGAAAATGATCTAAAAACATTAAAAAACCCATTCAAAAAGTACAATATTTGGACAATGTTTGTTTTCTGTCCGTATTTATTCATTTATGCTTTTAAATTATTATTTTTTTCAATTTATTTTTTATCGGGGTTTTACTTTTTATTTGGTTCCTTTCTGAAATTTTAATTTATGGTGGTGATAATTTTAAAATTAATATTGCACCTCTTTTTCTCCCTGTTCTTTTTTTTTGTGTGTGTGTGTTTTCTGTTATTTTATTTGTTTTTCAAATTAGATAATTTTATGATTTTATTGTTTGCGCAATAATAATGATAATTTTAGTGATTATTTTTTTTATTGTTAAAATGTTTTGATTTTTTAGAGTAATTTAATGATTTTAATTGTTTGGGCAGTAATGTTGATAATAATTTGAACTGTTATAGTAATGAAAATGAGGTAATATAGGAATGAATTTTCAATTTATGATTTCATCTTTTGTGGATAGAAAATTAATTATTTATTTGTTATTTGATTATTGCAGGTCTTTTCACAATTTATATATTTTTTTAAATGTGATTTCAATTGAATTATAAAATGAACTAATCTGAATACAATAAATTCAATAGTTCAAATATCTGAATATTCTTCCTTTTTTAATGATGATGATGATGATGATTTTATGTTAGTTATTTTGTTAAAACCTACTAAACAGATAAATTTATATCGATTTAAAATTCACATATTTTATAGAAAACTTGCACTTCACAAGAATTCTGCACAAATTTATTATTTGACTAAATTTATATTATATCAAAAAAATATGGTGTAGCTCGCGACGAGGCGCGGGGGCATTGGTTAGTATAACATAAACCTCGTCCCATATTTGCTATGCAATGTTTTATTGTTCACAAAAAATCAGATTAATATTTATTATGACAGTAAAATTACCATTTTACTCTTATGGCTGAAAATTATTGACCCCTTGAGACCGGGAGTATTTTCGATTTTTTCAAGGGACATGGATGGTATTTCTGAATTTGTTGCATAGTAAAACTATGAGATTAGCCCACGAAAACGACAAAATATTAATCCAGGGACTGGGGGTTATTTTGTTTTTTCCAAAATATTTGCATAGTAAAATGACTGTAATAACCCTCGAAAGAGACAAAATAGAGTACAGTTGTTGGGGGTAGTGTTGTATTTTCCTCACATGGTTTTTCATGATTATCACTTGGTGCAGGAGTGTATAGGTAATTGACCAATATTTTTTTTTTCTTTCGAAACATTGCAGGCACATCATTCGGATGCGCCCACAGTATTTCACGTGCACGTGCCCTTCGAGTGGCGCGTGTGAGGTGTTCAGGAAGTCAAAACTCTACTTTCAGCTGTTTCATCTAGTGCGTCGCCCTGTCCTCTGTCTATCGGCACAATGCATTCCGAGCTTTGGTGTTCGGGTAAACGCCGACAAACGATTTTGTGTCTTTTATCTGTTTTCTCTCTACTGCCGTCGCAACTTCTGTCCAAGTCCCTCATGTATGTAGGGTGTTTAGTTTAGTCCCTAAGGTTTTGATTCCGTTTTTATTCCTGATTTCTTTAATTGAAAGTTTGATTGTTTTTAATTGTACCCTTCAATTAAAACTGATTATATATGGTGATTTTTATTTCAGTCCTTATTCTCTTGATTTTTGATTTATTTTGTTTCCTTTATTTTTTTGGTATAGAGGTTTTGATTTGTTTTAATTTTGTTTAATTGAAATTGGTCATTTATGCTACATTTCATTTCAATCCGCCTTCTTTTATTTTTTTAATAAAATTACACATCAATTTGTAAGGTATTTGAAATTGGTCATATATGCTACTCTTAATTTTCAGTTCTTATTCTTTTAATTTTATAATAAAATTACATTGCATTCTTTTTATTAAAAATATCTTTATTTGTTTCAATCTCAGGGTTTTTATTAGTTTTAATTTTATCCTTCAATTGATATTAATTATATATATTTTTTTTTAATTTTTTTTAATTGTATCCTCAAATTGAAATTAGTCATATATGTTACTTTTTATTTTGATCCTTATTCTTTTAATTTTATAACAAAATGACACTGCAATTTTTTTTTAAATTCATTTTATTTGTCTCAGTCCCTGGGTTTTTATTTGTTTTAATTTTGTCATTCAATTGGAATTAATTATATATTTTATTTTTCATTTCAATCCTTATTCTTTGAATTTTTTATTTGATATTAATTCCTTTGGTTTTTTTGGTCATTCTTGAACAATGTTTAGTTTTTTATCTATATTTATGCATGTATGCTTTTAATTTTTCTCTTTTTTTATTGGGGTTTTATTTTTAATCGGTTCAATCCTGAAATTTTAATTTATATTTTTTTTTATTTTAAAATTAATATTGCTCCCTTTTTCCCTTTGTTCATTTTTTTTGTGTGTTTTCTGTTATTTTTATCTATTCTTTGGACCAGATGATTTTTTGATTTTATTATTTGCGCAATAATAATGATAATTTTAGTGATTGTTTTTTTTTATTTTTTTTTATAAAAATCTTTTGCTTTTTTTTTAATAAATTTTTAGGGCAATTTAATGATTTTAATTGTTTTGACAGTAATGTTGATAATAATTTTAACTGTTACAACAATGATAATGAAAGTAATGTAGGGATGAATTTTCAATTTATGTTTTCATCTTTTTATGGATAGAAAATTAACTACTTATTTTTGTTATTTGATTATTGCAGGTATTTTCACAATTTGTTTTTGTTTGATTTAAATTGAATTATAAAATGAATTAATCTTAATACAGTGAATTCAATAATTCAGATATCCGAATCTTCTTGCTTTTTTAATGATGGTGATAATTTTATGCTTGTTATTTCATTGAAAACTACTAAACAAATAAATTTATATCAATTTAAAATTTATATATTTTATAAAAAAATTGCACTTGACAGAAATTATACACAAATTTATTATTTTGGCTAAATTTATATTATAATAAAAAAATACACATAATTAATATTTTTTACATTGAAAAATATATGGTACTGTTTGTGACGAAGCGCGAGCGCATTGGCTACTGTGTGTGTGTGATATATATATATATATATATATATATATATATATATATATATATATATATATATATATATATATATATATATATATATGAAGCTTCGGGGAAGGGACCATTAGCTCAAGTGTTCCTGCATCCGTGGCACTCCATGAGTATAGTTTTTTTCACCAGCCCGAGGCTCAAAAACCCTATGACATTTGATGACGAAAGGAGAGTGTGCAATTTAAGATCTCTGTCTCCAGTAAATGGAGTCCTTGTCGACCTCTGAGTGCAATATCTCATTTCTTGTAGAATTGTAAAGGAAATTAGCTCAACTTGTTGCTATTTTTCCAATATGTTCTCACTATATATTTTACAAGCTCTACACTATGACTCGAATAAAATATCTTTCTAAGGAAAAAAGAAATATTTATTGATGTTTTTTATAATAAAAAAATTAAACCATGTAGAAATTGATTTGATGTAACTTGTTTGATTTAGTGGGTTTAAAAACTACTTAAATGACTAGTTAAAACTTTTTTTTTTTTGAAAAATTGTATTTATAAACAAAGGAACCAGAGAAACCACAAAAGGAGGGCCTACAAACGCTGGTCAGGCCTAAGAAAGAAAAAACAAAACAAAGGGCTAAACCTTAACTAAAGGCTACAAGAAAGAAAGCAAAAAAGAGGAAAAACTGGCACTACTCCTTAAATAGCTAAGCATAGCTAGAGCTTAAAGGGCCGAGCCTAACCACCAGAGCCTTGAGCTTGGGAACAAACTAGCTGATAGGCCTACTCCCCATCTACCCAGGGAGAAATGCCCCACTTTGCAATAACATCTGCAGGGAGGGGATGTCTGAGCTTTAACGAAGACAAGTGAAGCCGAACAAGCTGGGTAATGTCATCCACCAGGGAGGACGCTGATTTTGAGAGATTCTTAAAAAGCCTACTGTTCATTTCATTCCAAATGTGGTAGACCACTGCAGAGAGGGTAATACGGCCAACCATGTGGTTTAATTTTTTTTTCCCTCGAAATGTTTGTTTGTTGTCCAGAGGAGGAGGTCACTCCACGGGAGACTTGGCCACCTTATCCCTGCAGTATTAGCGATCGAAGACCATACTGAAAAGGAGTAATGACACTGGAAGAAAAGGTGGTCATGGGATTCCATCGCAGTTCCACAAAGATTGCAGGTGGTGGAATCCTCCAAGAAACACAATCTATCTTTAGTACTCAGACGCCTTTGCATGGCCAACCACATAATGAAGGATTGCCTAGGAATGTGCCCGTTGTACCAAAGCAAACGATGGGAGGC
This sequence comes from Salix viminalis, assembly GCA_029228465.1. Taxonomy (NCBI): domain Eukaryota; kingdom Viridiplantae; phylum Streptophyta; class Magnoliopsida; order Malpighiales; family Salicaceae; genus Salix; species Salix viminalis. Next base: position 2,541,820 of record CM055433.1, read on the forward strand.
CGATATGGGTCTTTTTGTCTCTTTAAAATCTCCCAAGCACCGTGGATAGTGAATTTCCCTGATAGAGAGCCTGTCCACACCACTGATCATTTCTGTTGGGGTGCACCGGTATGTTCATGGTCCTCCAAATCTGTTGGATATGTGTAGGGGAGTTAGGGAAACTCCAAGAACCGTGAGAGATGGCTGCAGAAACTGTAGCTTGCCAGTGGAGGCCAGTGGAAGCTATCTGTCTAGGGGTGAGCAAGTCACTGTGACGTTGGCCTTGGGGAAGCCAGTAGTCATGCCAAAGAGACGTGTTCTTGCCATTGCCAATGCATGTTAAGAATTTCCCGCGGCACCATTCTCTAGTTTGGAGAATTTTCCTCCAAGACCATGAGGGATCACAGGGATGGAAGCTTGCCACAAGGAACCCCCTCGAAGCAGATTAACATGGATCCAAGAAGCCCAAATTGTATCTTTGTTTAGAGAGGAGGGCGCCAGATAAACTTCGTGGTGGCTGCAACATTCCAGACACGTATCCTCTTGATTCCGAGACCCCCTTCCTTTAAAGGATAACAGATGGTGGACCAGGCTATCTTTGCACCTGCCGAGGACAGAGAGACACCTTTCCATAGAAATGCAACCATTATTCTTTCGATGCTTTTAATGACTGAGGCCGGGAGGATCATATGGGAGGTCCAGTAAACCTGAATTGAAAAAAGAACTGCCTTGATAAGCTGAAAGACGCCTTGCATAAGAGAGGGAAATCGATGTCCAAAGCCTAATCCTGGAAGTGATACGGTTGACAATGGGCTGGCAATTCATGTTGGTGAGCCTGGTGGTGATCAGGGGAAGGCCTAAGTATGCTTACTATGTGGATCTTGGATTTGGATGCCGAATATGCTGGCAATTGCTTCTCTCTCATGGGTGTTAACCCCTGAGACGAACAAGACACTTTTGCAAGATTGATTTTCAGTCCCGAGAGCCTTTCAAAGGTTTCCAAGGAAGAGTTGATGATTCTACAAGAGTCAGTGTGAAACCCGGGAATAAAGTATACATAGAGGTAGGAGATTTAAAAAAAAAGTAATTAAAATGTTGTTATAATACAAAACTTATGAAAAGCAAAAAAAAAAAAAGAAACGGGATCAAAATAGAATTAAGAAGAGATGGGACTATAAATATCCATCTCTTCTCAGCCATGTCCAGCTGAAATAAAAGAAAGAGGGGAGGGAGAATTTCAAAATTCATCTCATAAAAAACAAGAGTAAACACCCAAAAAAAAAATGTAAACCCATACAGGCCTTGGATTTCTAAAGTGGAAGAGCATAATTGGGTGGAGAAGTAACAAGAAAGTGAAGAAATTGGGGAAGAAAGGAGGAAGAGTGACTGGGTATTTTCAAGGAGAAGAAGGCTAGGATTTTTCCAAAATTGTTAGATTCCATCCAAGTAAGGAGTTCTAATTTCAATTTCTATGAAATTAACTTCAATTTGATTAGAAGTTCATGATTGTTCTTGAATTGGGAAATTAGGGTTTTTAACACAAAATGTTAGGAAAATGCATAAATGAGTAGGATTTCATGAATAAAGGGAAGACATGGTTGTTATTGATGAGAAATCAAGGATTGAAGATGAATTGGAGATACTTTTTTTTTCAAAACAGGGCAGTTTCGTTGCCCTTTTTCTTAGGGACATTTGGACTTGAAAAATACATAATTCAGGGAGGGTCCCTTCATAGAAGTTGTATCTGGGAGTGTTATCTTTCCAACGACCAACCATGTCTAATTTGGAGTTCTGGAACTCCAGATATGGGTAAAACTCTGAGGAGAGGTCAAGCTGTCACATGTGTTGACAGTTTCGGCCAAGTTGAGAATATAACAAAAATTTAACCATGTTAAGGGTAGAAATTGTCCCTTTCCCTTCATAAAATGTGTCTTGATCTTCAGAAAATAAAAGAAGAGAATAAATGGTGATAAGAAGTTGAATTCATGATGTCCATTTGGACTATAAATGAGCTGAAAAATTAAAGAATGATAATGAGGAATATAAGTGAGAAAGAAAAGAATTGGTAAAGGGAAATGAATATTATTACCATTTTTATTGTTTTTGTTGTGTGTGATATGTGGATTAATATAAAAAAAATGGTGGGTATTTGTGGTTTCAGGAAGAATCGCGAATGAAGGGCAACAACAACAACAACAGGGTAACGCAAGTCGAACATTTACAGTAGGTAGGTACTTGGTACCTATATTTTCCTTATCTAATAATTATTTTTTTTACTAGTTATTGAACTATAAGTTATAGTTTGGAGCTCATTGATGAGGAAAAGAAAACGGGTAAAGAAAAAGTTAGGGATGCAAAAATAGATATATATGTGTAGAAAGAAACAAGCTGGTCGATATTGGCGGGTGACGTCGATATCGGCATAATTTATAAACTTAATTAACTATTCGATTTTGGAATAGTTGATGATATCGGCAGGTGACGTCGATATCGGCATGATTTATAAACTTGATTAACTATTCGGTTTCAGAATAGTTAATGATATCGACGGGTGACGTCGATATCGACATAATGTTAAACTTGATTAACTATTCAATTTTGGAATAGTTAATGATATCGGCAGGTGACATCGATATCGACATGATTTATAAACTTGATTAACTATTCAGTTTCAGAATAGTTAATGATATCGGCGGGTGACGTCGATATCGGCATAATGTATAAACTTGATTAACTATTCGATTTTAGAATAGTTAATGATATCGGCAGGTGACGTCGATATCGACAAAATTTATAGACTTGATTAGCTTTCTGAGATGAAAGCTAATGATATCAAGAATCCTTGACATCAACACACTCTAAAACCTCCTAAGGAAATAACAGAACAAAGATGAACTATTTTGGTTTTTTAAAATAAAAATAAAAATACACATATATAGTTAATGACACCCACGGTTATGTTCGTGTCAACATTTTCATGAAACTGATTAGTTGATTTCAGGACGGGTAACTAGAGACACTATTGGAGGTCATTAGTGTCGACTATAGTCTCTTCAATGTGAAAAAGGAGAAAGAAGCAGTCAAAAGAAATAAATCTTCTTTTATATAACCTTAAAAGGGTGTATATGATTGTGTTTAGAATCTCATATGATTTAAGTAGATTGATGGATATGTTGTTCAAATTCTTCTATAAATTGCTAGTATTTACTTAATTGTCTTACTCATATGAAAAATCTATATTTTGCAGGTTCTTCCCATTCTCGTCAGGAATTGATTTTAAGCCTTAATTCCTTTTTGTATAAGATAGGAACTTAGGGAGTTATGGTGAAATTTTGTTATGTAGAAGAACATGTAAATTGTATAGAATAGTTGGCTCTTTTAATTTTTATCTTATGTGTGTGATGTAAGATGGAGTTTGGGAATGAATATGGTCCTGATCATATTCTGGAATGAAATTATGCAGTTGATTGTATTAAAAATAGATGTGATTGTGGATGAGATGTGATTCAAATTGTGTGCAGGTTGTGTTATGGATAACTTGGGATCTCCCGATATAGGGGAGACTCTGCTGAAATTTTGTTAGAAATTTCGGCGAGAGAAAAAAAAAATCTCATGCTTCATCTATCCCTTTTTAGAGGGGGAAAGATTAAAAAAATTAAACAAATAGGAGAAAAATTTAGGGTTGTTACAGTTAGTGTCTGCATGGCAAAATAACATCAAGTCATCTGCAAAACAAATATTAGTTAGTGAGGTTTTTTAGCAATGCCAATGGAAGCGAAAAGCTTGTTGCTCTGAGTCTCTCTTAAGAAGGTCGTTTAGACCTTCCATGGCTAACACAAAGAGATAGGGGGGATTGGATCTCCCTGACGCAGGCCTCTGGAGCTGCCAAAGAAGCCAAACAACTCCCCATTAACATTCACAGAGTAGTGACTGTGGTGATGCAGGAGTGGATCCACGATGCCATGCACTAGGTGATGCCTATGGCTGTAAGGCCTTCCATAATGAGCTCCCACTGTACTGTGTCAAAGGCCTTTTGAAGGTCAATCTTGATAGCACACCGAGGAGGCCCAGACTGAAGATGGTAGTTGTGCATCAATTCCTAAGCAAGGAAAACGGCATCAGAAAATTTGCCTGCCTGGGAGGAAGGCAGTCTGGGAGGGGGATACCACTTTAGATAAAGCAAGTTTGAGGCAACCTGCAATAATCTTGGAGATACATTTGTACATGACATTACAGCATGAGATGGGGCGGTAGTCGTGGAGAGTGCTAGGGTTCTCAATTTTTGGGATGAGGGCAGTCCTTGTAGCATTCAGGCAACGAGGAAGTTTCCTGGTGTAGAAGAAATGAAGGACCGCAGCAATGAAATCTTTCCCTATGATGTTCCAAGCATGCTTGAAGAACCAAGCCGAGAAACCATCAGGCCCAGGGGGCCTTCTGTCGGGAATGGAGAAAAGAGCCTCTTTTATTTCATTATCTGTGACCACGCTACATTGCTTATGAGAGGTAGCTGCACTTATACGGTTAGGGAAAAGATGAGAAAGGTTCTGGGTGGCATTGGGTAAACCGTGGTTGAGCTTTTTCTCAAAATAGGAGGCAATTGTGTTCCCAATACTTTGCTTGTCTATAATGGTGGATCCTTCTTTGTTTGTGAGGCTAGTAATTTTGTTTCTTGTTTGCCTGTGCAACACTGTCTTGTGGAAGAAAGAGGTATTCTTATCCCCTAGCTGTAACCATTGGACTCTAGATTTTTGCTTGAAGAAAGATTCTTCGTCGAGGCAGAGACAAGCATAATCCTTTGCTGCCTTTCGCTCTCTGTCTAGGAGAAGAGAGGTGGCAGGGTTGTTATCAAGGAGAGATTGGGCTTGGTCCCATGCCTAGTTTTGCGTTGGCGACCCTAGCTGAAATATAGCTTGTATGGAGCTTGTAAAAGGTTTTCAGGACTTCCTTGACCTTTTGCATCTTTGAAAGAAAACAATACATGGGATTACCGTGCACTGGTTGGCGCCAAACCTCCTCAATGGTTTGCAAGTAGTTGTTCCTGTTCGTCCACAAATTAAGGAACTTAAAAGGGGGCGGCTTAGTCCTGGTGGGAAGGTTGAGGTGCAAAACAACTGTACTATGATTTGAAATGCTTCACGGAAGGAAATCAGCTTTAGCTGCAGGCCAACATTGGAGGGACTAGTTGTTTTCCAGCACCCAATCCAGCTTCCTCTGGATATTCCCCCTCCCTTGTTGCCCATTATTCCAAGAGAATTTCATGCCTGTATAGGGAAGAGCTGCCAGCTGAGCATGGTGGCATGCTTTGGGGAAGTCATCGTGGTGACCCAACCATCTCATGTCTCCTCCTGAGCGGTGGTCTGGGTCCATTACCGCATTAAAATCTCCCATGAGAATCCATGGGTGGATATTAAAAAGCCTGCTACTTATGACAATATACTCCCAGAGAGGCTGGCGATTTGGAGGTTTATTGTGGCCATAGATGAAAGAGATATGAGTGGTGGTTTTGGTTGTGATGGAGTAGGCATCACAAGTGACCCATTGGGGAGATTGATGGAAATTTGGGAGGTTGTAGGTGGCGGTGTTCCACCCAACTAGAATCCTACAAGGAGTCTTAGTGGAAACATTAGAGAAGAAATTCCAACCGGTTAGGTTGAGGTTGTCTTCAACTTTAGTCAAGTTATTGAAGGAAACTTTTGTTTCAATAATACCTATAATATCTAGGTGGTGAATGCAGACCTTGTTGTGGACTAACCTGAGCTTTCGAGGGTTGTTAAGACCCCTTGTATTCCAGCTGCCAATGTGAGGCATAAAAAAAGGAAGGGAATTTAGCAGCCTTGGGCTGCCTTTTTCTTCTTCACTCCCTTTTTCTTCCTCGCTGTTTTGGGGGAGGAAGGTGGGGAGGTGTTATGGTCATCAAAATTGGTACCACTTGCTGAGGAGGCCTCATGGGTCTCGGAGTCCATCGTGCTCATGGTGCATTTACCAGACGCTTTGGTGGTAGATGGGTTGGCAAAGTTGTCTGCTTCGTAGTGACCAGTTTTAAGATGAGCTAGGCTCTCCATATTTTGGATCCTAGTGTTGGGTTCTTTTGGGTGCTGAGCATCCATGCAAGTTTTGAGTTGGTGAGGGATCGGCTGATTGGACTTCCGCGGTGGCTTGGGTTTCTGGAGTGTGGTTGAGTTTTGTGGTATTTGTCTCGTTTGTGTATGTGGTTGGGTTATTTGGCTTGGAGAGGTTGTTTGTTACGTGGGAACGGGAGGTGTTAATGGTGTTGGTGGCTGGAGCCTTTAGAGAATGAGGTGGAGGTGGTTGCAGGTTGTTAGGACAAAGGTTGGGTGTTAGGGTTGAGTTGGGTGTTGTTAGGGGTTGGTTGTGGGTTAGGGTTTTTGCATGAGTGGTCGTAGAGTTTGCATTGGCTGCAATGAGGAGGCAGCCATTCATACTCGACTTCCACTGCAATGGGATCTGCAGAGAGAGGGCTTACTATCTCAAAATGGGTTACTTTTGGCAAGCTAACATCAATCTCCACGCAGAGTCTGGCATACTCCAACCGAGTGCAGATGTAGGTTTGGGAGTCGCATGATAGAGGACGTCCGACCATACTGGCAACTAGGCTGAGACCAACTTGTGTCCGAGGGGGGAAAGGGAGTCCCTGGAGCCGGATCCAGACCGGGAGCTTTGATATTCTATCCTTATCAAACTTGTAGGAGGGGTGCCATTGCTGCAACATGATAGCTTTCCCACCGAAAAGCCATGGCCCTTTCTCCATAACTGCTTGCATTTTTGGCTATGTTTCGCCATAGTTGTGGCTTGTTCCAGTCCACATGATCGCCATACTCTACTGGCTATAGTGTTCACCATACGATGGGACATTCTGAAACCTGGGATGAAACCGACCATGCACCTGTTCCATTGGTCTGAGCTGTGGTGGAGGACCTCGTCTGAGATACGGAGTTGGTTGCCTCCCTTGTTTCTCTGTATGGGGTCCAGTGTGAAGCGAGAGGTGGAGTCAGAGATGCATACCTTTTCTGCCCAAGACTGGCTGGCAGGGGCTATTTTGGGACCTGTTGTGGTTGCTTTTGTGGAAGGTTGAGTGTGGGTTGTCATTTTTGCCAAAAAAAGGAAGGTGATTTGAATGATTTCCTGGTCGTTACTGTGATGAAGAAAGGAGGTGGGTATGTTGAAGGACCAGCGGCTAGGGGAGGGGGTCGCTCTGGGGAGAGGGAGGGGGGGACGGGGAGGAGAGGGGAGCAAAGGGTGGCAGGGACAAAGGTGGCGAGACTGGGATGGGAGGCTATTTGGGAGGTTTTTGGGAGTCTCTCTCACTAACTTCTCTCTACATCTTTGCGCCCCTTCACTTCACTTGATGGATGACTAGTTAAAACTTAGTTTAGCTTAAACTAAATATACAAGATAAGGTCTTATATAAATATTAAGATGAAAAATGTATTTGAATCAATTAAAATCAACTCGGGTTAACCTGATAAAAAACTACATGTCAGGTCATAAGACCATAATGACCTTGTCAAAAAGTAAATCAAAATAAATCATGAAGTTTATTTTTTAATAAACTCAATGTTAAATGATGAAATTGAAAGAAAAAAAGAAAATGATAAAAAAAATTCGAGTCAACTTAAGTTAACTGGTCAAATCTATGATCTAAGTCATGAAATCGTGATAGCCCAATATGGAAAAATTGATATAAATTATGATACTCAATTCTCAATCAACTCAATATTAAAAAATAAAATTGAAAAAAAAACGAAAATTATAAAAAGAAAATAAAAGACAACTCAAGTCAACATAAGATAATCAGTTAAACCCATGATTTATGTCATAAGACGAGGATATTCTCATAGAAATCAAACCAAAACCAAATCACAAATCTTAGTTTCCAATCAACTCAATATTAAAGAATGAATTTGAGAAAAAAAAAACATGAGTCAACTCGTCAATCCCCAACACACCTAATGTTAAAAAAATACTCAATTTATTTTTTAAAAAACACTCTAAAGAATTTTAAAAAAAACACTATTCTAGTAAATAGAATTTTGTGATAAATGTACAGTAAAAGCTTCTTCTCTTTTAGGTTTTTCTTTTTAATAAGTTTAATTGTGTTTGATTTGTTTTCATATTTTAGACTATTTTAAATATATTATTTTGTTTGATCTTCTTATTTAAATGGATGAAAAAACCTCCCATGATAAATTAAGTCCAACTAATTCTTTATAAAAATAATGTAACATCCCTAGTTTATACCCAACTTCTTAAACATAATTGCATGTTTAAGAGAATTAAATGTAAACTCGGATTTTATATATATATTCATCATTACTTTTATAGAAATTTTGGCAAAATCTACTTTTTTTGAAATTAAAAGATTCTAAACTCTCAATATCATTCAAACTCACTACATCATAAATTTGAACACATAATATTTAAGAGTCCAATCACCTTGGACCCATCTTTCCTCGTAACCCATTATAAATTCATCAACTTCTTTATACTAAACATTCATTTAATGTTTCATGCACTCAAGTCAACATGCATAATTTCTTAATTAGCACAGCACAAAATAATAAAAGAATGAATTCAACATTAATAATACCAAATAACCTAACAATTAATAGTATGATATAGATCAATTATCATTACTTGATTATATACCTTAAATCCGTATTCATTAGTATTAATCCATAAAAACCCTGAACATTCAACACAATTTCAAATACATCACTCTTTCATGGACTAAATTCATTGATGTATCATTAAAGATGCATGTAAAGCATAAACCAAAACATCTTACCACTTATTTCTGCTCATTTTCTTCCTTCCCTGGAATCTATAGTCACAACCCTAATTTTTTCCAAGAATTTTCTTGATTCCTATACCAAATTACCTTAGAACCCTTCTTACTCTAATGTTCTTTTTTTCCAAAGACAAGGAATAATAATATAAACAAACTTGAGATAAGTCAGGCTATTTTTAAAATTAGTAATTTTTTTTATATAAAGCAAATAAAAAAATAACAGAGCCTGGTGAAACTAAATAAACACTGAATGGTGCAATTAAAAAAAAACATAATCTTAAAAAGAGGGAAACAATCAAGCTTGAGTTAATCTCCTAAAATTACAACCCATGAAATTTGGACCTGTATATGTAAAACTGAAAAAATATCAATTAAAAAAACTTGTCAAAAAAAAATAGCAATAAAAAGTATGATAATCAAATATAATAGGAACACAAATCGATGGAGGATGGAATAAAAAACTTAATTTTAAAAATGATTTCAAATAAAATAAATAACAACAAAAAATAGAGAGTAAATATGAAAAAAAAAGAAGAAGAAAGAGGATTAAAATTTAAAAAATAAACTTTTGATAAATTATTCAATTTTAAAAAATAACAATAAAAAACATGAATAAAATATAAAGAAATTTTTTTTCAAGGAATTCTTTGAAAAGACAGGTGCAAAAATCATGAAAAAGAGAAAAGATTATCAGCAGTAAACTGAAGGTCAATAAGCTACACACAATGCTTAAAGAGGAAAAGTTTGCCGAGACAATTCCAATAACATAAATGGAGGCTTTTTTTTTGCCCTGCCGCGTGCGCCCCTCGAATATAGCAAGGTAACATACATGCTGACGGTTGTGATGTACATGCCAACTAGTTTAAAATTTTAAATTTATTAAAATACTAATTTTTTTTCTCATTCAACTTGATTACAATTATAAAATTAAGATGAAAGGAAAAACAAGACTCATGGAAACAACTTAAATAATTCTTTTTAATAATAATAATTTAATTATTTTATTATGTTTAAAATAAAAAATCAAAATACCCCCGGTCAATCAAAAAATAACTAATGAGTATTGTGGGAAGTCGGTGTTACCCTTTATAGTTAAAGGATAAATTTGTAATTATGGTGCTACAATTAATCATTCTGCGTGTGCGATGGCTCTCTAATCACCTTTTGGTATTTATTTTTTATTATTATTATTATACTTTCTCGTGATTGGCAATCAATTATTGCATGCCATCTTGTTTTAAGATTCCAAATATGGTAAAGTAAAAAATAAGATTCCAAATATGGTAAAGTAAAAAATAAGAAAAGGCATGCGAAGCGAAAAATGAGGCTAAATTGGGAGAAATCGATCGTGCTCTCCAATTGAAGAGCGGCACGTGCGTGTGCTTCTTAGCAGCTGGCACGTGACTGCCTCCTCCTTGTGACAACCATTTTAACTGTGCCACGTCGACGACAAGCCTTTGGATAGAAATTTAGAATCCGGAACAGATTGACCCGTTGACTGACTGGAGCCATTGCTATCGTATAAGGTTACCGACTTTTCTGCACCTAAATTCTGAGGACATGACACGTTTAATATTTGCAGTTTTGCTTGTTCTCTTTTCTTTTTTGGTAAGTTTGGGTTTTCAAAAGTTAAAAGACAAGGAAGTGTTATTATATATTTATTTATTTTTACCAATAAAGTCACTTTTTCAAAAAAGTTTAAACCTTTCGTTTTAAAACGTATTAAAATAAAACTAAATAAATATAAATGAGAAAAAACCAATATATAGTTGCAAAAACACACAAATTCATTTGAATCTCATTCAACAAAATTAAAAAAATGTTTAGATATAAAACTCAATTTAATTCATGATTTTGGATTATGATTTGATGAGTTCACCTTAAATAATTTAGAATGACTTTATTTCAAGATTTTTTTTAAAGAAAATTCTTATATATATATATTATAAATGAAAGTAGTTGACTAAGAAATTTTATAGCAACGTTGTGTACCTTTCCGATTAGAAATTGGCATGTCTTTTTCTATTATATTTTAAAAATAAAAAAATTGATATATTTGTCTATCATTCTATTTTATACATTTCAATCTAATTACAATCCAATTGAGCTTTGAATCTAAGAAAACAATGTGATCCATATAAAATTATTATGAAAACATCTATCTAAGGATAGATAACCCTTTTAAATTATACCCTCCAAGGAAGGTTTATCCTCCTCAGCTTTACTGATCATCAAAATAAACTAAAAATATATATTTTTATCTTTGTAATCAAATATTTTATATATATATATATATATATATATATATCTATGTTTTTATTCTAACACATTAACCATATGTGTGTTGATGTTCTTGATTGGATAAGATTAAATAAGTACTTGAAAATCTTAAAACTTTTGTTATGTTACATTTTAAAAATGCGTTTCAACTAAAAAAATTATTAAATCGATATACTTTTCTTTTTTATATTCAACAATACAAAAACTAATAAATCTAAAAAAAATATTTAATATATATTTAAAAAATAATAATTCAGAAAACACCCACCAACATATCAAACGCACACCAACTACAAAAAAAACGCACCACTAGCTAAAAGATTGCGTATACTCTGCCTCCTCTCGATATATATATATAATTATATATTTCAATCAATTGCGTGTTCTTAATCAAAACCCACTTGGTGTCTCTTTCTTGGGGCGCTCTATCATGGAAACTTACAGATGAGATGAGTGAACAAGCTTTCTGTTTGCTAGCAAAACATCTGTGTGGTCTGAGCTGATCAGGTCGGTGGTCCTCTGTTCTGTCTTTTGAATTGGTCTCCTTTAAAATTTCCTTAGTCTCTGTTTCATACGGCTGCTACCCCTTATGTTTTCAACTCGGAAACTTCATTTTAACTCACTTCTCCTTCTTCCATCTGCAGCTCAAATTCCTCATAATTAAAAAAAAAAAAGGTTCTGCGATTGTTAGTTTTGTATTTTGCATTCCCCAAGGCTGTAGTTTTGGTGTTACCTTTACGTTTCAAGTCTTAAGGTATGATCAACATGTTAAGAAATACTATATTTACTGTGATATCGTTTTCTTGAGTTGACTCAATTTTCTTTGCAGGTTCAGAAAGAAACAGTTCTGATTTAATTCGGCTGGAAAGGAGAGATTCTTTTTCTTTCTGTTTGGATTCAATTAAGTTGCTGATGGGAGGTAAAAGCTCGAAAGGGTCGAGACGGAGAGATTATCCTTCTTATGGTTCAGCCGCTTCTTCGTCTTCATGGAATCATTATGAATATCCTCCAGCATCACCATATCCATATCCACCTCCATCTCCTCAACAAAGTCCATATAGCACACAACAACATCACCATGCACCAGCTGCTTCTAATCCATCCTATTCTTATGAATCACAAATGCCCCCCCAGCAACCACACAAGAGGCTGGACAGGAAATACTCAAGAATAGCTGATAATTACCAGACTTTGGATCAGGTTGGTTGGACCATCAATTTATTTAATTACTCGTTTTTTTTTTTAAATTTTGATTTTGGGTTCAATGGGATAAGACTTTTAAGGGTGTTAGTGGCCAAGTGAAAAGCTAGAACAAACGTTGAATGTCACCGACAAATAAAAGCCTTCTGACACAACTTCAGCTGTCAAGGCCTGTTTTAAGATATTCTGAGGACCCATAAGATAAATTTGATCAACGCCTAGTGGGAAATTCAGATGAAACTGGTGACAGAAAGAAAGCAGTTTAGCCGATGGTTACCATAGAATGGATCCAGGTTTTTGATCATTTGTTTTGGCTTCTATATAGGATAAGTCTGAAGAATGTTGCTGACAATGATGTGAATAAGCATGTGGGCCTTCGACATGACAGCTTGAAATATATACCCAAGATACAGTTTAAGTGTATGATAAACTCGGCCGAAATCACCGCATTAAAATATTTTTTTAATTTATAAACATTAAAATAGCTAGAAAGCACTAAAAAACCCTTCAATTTGGATGTTTTTTCATGATAAAAACACTTACAAAACCCAATGTGAAACAGCCTCAAAATAGCCCCTTGTTATCTTCCTTCAGGAACTGGGAAGGGATGGATGCTATATGTTGGTCCTGCATCTTCAAACATCTTTCAAAATCATTTGCTCGCTTGTGTCTCTATCTATATTCGATGATTTTCTGTAGAACTTGTAGATGGTGAAATGTAAATTTGTAAGATAATTCTGAAGTATTCAGCATGACTAAACAAAGTCAATGTCCACAGGTGATTGCTGCTCTTGCTCAAGCTGGCTTAGAGTCTTCTAATCTCATTGTTGGAATCGACTTCACAAAAAGCAATGAGTGGACAGGTTTAGTCGTATCCTGGTTTGTTTAACGTTACGATTCAATCACAAAAGGTATGCTTGCTTAACCTTTTCTCAAAATCATATCAGGGGCGAGATCATTCAATCGGCGAAGCTTACATCATATTGGAAATGGCCAAAATCCGTATGAACAAGCAATATCAATCATTGGCAGGACTTTGTTTTCGTTCGACGAGGATAACTTAATCCCATGTTTTGGATTTGGAGATGGTGATTTCATACTGAGCTCTTGTTTTTGATTGATTTACCTCTTATTTCTTGGTTGATGAAGAATTCTCTTGAATTATTCTCAGTAGAGTTATATTTTGGACGAGGAAAATGATTCTCGCATTACTTTTTGCAGCATCAACACATGATCAAGATGTCTTTAGCTTCTTTCCTGAAGAGAGATACTGTGATGGATTTGAGGAAGTGCTGACACAATACAGAGAAATTGTTCCCACACTTCGGCTCGCTGGTTAGGTTCTGTTCATTGTCTGAAAATGGCATCTCGTTCAAAATATTCTATCAGGTGGTCCTAAGGCACCCTTCGTTTATGTTTTGGTAATCGTAGGGCCGACATCTTTTGCACCTGTTATTGAAATGGCCGTTAATATTGTTGAGAAAAGTGGTGGGCAATACCATGTTTTGCTCATAATTGCCGATGGACAGGTATTCACATTTTATTTTTATTTTTTGGATTCACAGTTTATCATCGTTGAAAATAGTATATTTTCTGTCAAAAGGTTCCATATGACAGAGGGAGTTAAGATTAAGTGTTGCTTTAAACTTGAAAACACCTTAAAAACATATGTGATTATTGTTAACAATTTTTTTTATTTACATAAATAATCATTGGTTTATTTGATTAGATGTTTGCACATGTTATTTTTTTTATTTATTTATATTTTTAGTCTTTAGAAATAGCCTGTAAACCCATTTCTGAAGAAATAAAAATGGTCAGAAGAATTTTCACCTGTTCAAAACTCAGGGAAAAGAAACATTTGCAGATCGTATATGTCAAACTTTGCAGAAAGACTGACTTCTAAGCAGGTCTCTTCTTGGTGAAGTATTTTTAATCAGTCAGAGGCAGAAGTGAACTGCCTATTTCCAATCATTCCATGAGTCTGCGGTTGCTAATGATGGTCATGGCATTTGATTGGTGCATGGAAAATGCAAAACAGAAGGATATATAATTTTTTTTGTTTTTGATAATTAGTGTGAAACAGTTATGATATTCCTGCTGCGCATAAATCCAGAGCTTGTTTTTCTATATACATGGCTTCTCAATGCTTTCTTCTGTACCACTTCCACTTACCAGAAAACTTTTAATCAATGAAAGGTGACTAGAAGTGTTGACACCCACCATGGCCAGCTCAGTCCACAAGAGAGCAGGACAATCAATGCAATTGTAAAGGCAAGGTAACGCAGTTTTGCTACGTTGGTCTGTGGGAGGGGGGGAGGTAGATATATATATATATATACACACACACATATACATATATGATATTTACATTTTCAGCAGCTAGTTTTAGATTTTCCTGACTCAGTTGCTTGGCAATATCAGTGAATACCCTCTATCGATCATTTTAGTCGGAGTCGGTGATGGACCTTGGGAGATGATGAGGGAGTTTGATGACAACATCCCTGCTCGAGCCTTCGACAATTTCCAGGTAACCAGTTGCTCTGTCGTGTAGATTGCAGCTCTGCATCTACATTTATACTGACCAGAACTATTCATTTTCCCTGTCTTGTTAGTTCGTGAATTTTACAGAAATAATGTCCAAAAATGCGAGTCAGTCCAGAAAAGAGACAGAATTTGCTCTTGCTGCATTGATGGAAATACCTGCTCAATACAAAGCAACCATTGAGCTCGGCTTGTTGGGGTAAAAACGAAGTCTCATTCCAGTGCTTTTCATCGATACGCTTATTAAAATTCCCAAGTCATGTAAACTTTTACAAATCTCATTTGTGTGCTTCCATTGATAAAGCAGTTACCAGAGAGGGAATGCACCGGAGAGGGTTCCTTTGCCCCCACCACTTTACGGCCACACTTCGTCAGGCAAATCGAAAACTTCCCGTTCAAGCAGCTTCCAGCAGCGTGTACCTTCTTACCCCGCATATGATACTCCATTTCAGTGGATATGAAAAAACAGCAGCAGCAGAGATTGCTCCATCTTCTAGCTCTGCGTTTGATAATCAGGTGTAAAATTGTTCCAGATTCAGTTCATTTCATTGATCAGTATTTTTCTTCTTCTGTTATATCAGCCTTCTGTCCTTGATATAGGCACTAACAAGTAGATAAACAATTCTTGCTATCGATGTTAATATCCATACCACCACATTCGATATATGAAATTAACACTTTTTTTATGAACTTTGACAGCTTTGCCCCATTTGTCTTTCTAATCCAAAGAACATGGCCTTCGGTTGTGGGCATCAGGTGAACCGTGATTTTATTTATTTATTTATTTATTTATTTAGTTATATAAAGCAGGAACCATATTCTATCTATTTTTGTCACGACAATGTGATCATAACCACGAGAGCTTCATTGACCCCTCTTCCTATCCTGCAGACTTGCTGTGATTGTGGAGAAGACCTCGAAGTGTGCCCCATATGTCGAGACCTAATACAGACTAGAATCAGGCTCTATTAGTTAAGTCTCAATTCGGTGTTCATCTCTGCTCCCAACATGTTTGGTTCGGTGGAAGCTGAATCCAATGCTCATTATTCTGAATAATAGCCATTCAACAGTGTAATTGTTCGGGAAAAGAAATGGTTTCTGCCTAACTTCATGAAGTAGTTTTAAGATGTGCAGGGTTAATTTGTTTCCTGAGAGATATTTTTATTTTCTTAGTTATGTGTACAAGTGGAGCCTTAGGCAATTTTTATTTTGTTCTTTAAAGTTTTTAGTCAAGTGGGAGTAATCTTCATTTTGTAAATGGAACTTTTTGTTAAGTGAAAGTAATCTTTATTTTATAAATATAATCGACAATTATACTTTATTCTTGCGGTTGTTTTTGGTTAAGTGAGTCTTGAATCATTGTTGTTGTCTCACTATTTATTAAGAAAAAACTCATCTTAAATATTTATTTTAAATCAAGTTATATTTACCAATCATTCACGTTGTCTATGGATCCACCCGAGTCATATAATATCAATTCTCATACAATTTTATTTTTATTCTACTAAAAAGTATTAGCAATACTTGGATATTTTGTTTATATTAAGAAAAACTAATGTGACCCAAGACGTAAAATGGGGATATAATGTAATCTTTGTACTAATGCTGAAGTAAAGGTAAAGTATTGAGTCAATGATTTGGATTGGATTTTATGTATGGTGTGCAGATGCATTTGAGCCCCGTTACCCGGTGTAACTATACAAGCCGTAAGTTTAATAGATGTCATTATAATAGGAAAAATCAAATTGATTGAATCTTGTATTTTGTTTAAATCTCCAAAAGGTCCTTCCATTATTAATGATTGTATATTAATTAAGTATCCAAATTGCCCTGGCCCACTTTAATCAATGGGGAAAACCCCCCCTTTGAAATCAGAATGAAAAGAAGAAAAAAAAGTGATTAATTCCAAAAATAACCGTGACAAGTGATTGAGAGAAGTGAAATTAGCATTTATATTTAATTTTTTCGCCATGTGATATTGAGCACACTAGTCGACGCAAGGACCACATAATCTAATGAACATTACACAGAGTTTCTATAAATGGCGTCCAATATCAGATATCACAATCTGCATCAGAAGAATACATATTGTTATTCACATCTAGGAAAAGAATATGAAACAACAATCGGCAAGGTGCAATGATCTCTCTCTCTCTCTCTCTCTCTCTCTCTCTCTCTCCCCAGCAACCTGCATTCGCCGAAGCAGAGTTGTGAGGGGATAAAACAGCTCTCATAGAAAATATGTAGACATTGTACCTAATTTCTCTATCCAAACGCATTTACACTCAAATTTGAGTCAAATTTCTAATTGCATTTCAAATCCAAGAAGGTACAGATCGATCATATGAAATTGTGGGTTACAGGTGGGGATCTTAAGTACAGGTGATCTACCCTTGGGAAGATAGAAATTTCCCCTGCCACTAAGAAATACAGACTTGACAGGCAATCCTAATTTCAGATGGACTTATTTACCAGATCACACACTTGTTTCTTGGGGGGTGCAAGGCCGAGCAACATAATGTGTTTGTTGAGTAGGGATATCACTCGGGGGTATACATGTGCTAAATGTTCTCGAGATAATAAACCAGTATCAATGCCGGATGAGGAAAGGGGGCTTTCAAGTTGGCTATCCAGGGGTTCCAATATATACTCTCTGTTTATACACGATTGATTATCTTCTGATTAACTCCTAAACTACATTTGTTTTCTTTTAATGGGATCTAAGCATACTCGTAAAGCAAGAGAAGATTGTTATGATAACTCTGCATTCTATAAAAAAGAGATCATTTAAGAAAATAAGGATTTTATTTTATGATCAAAGAAATTTTTCTAGTTGCATGATTTCTTAAGAAAAAGATTTCGACTCCCATGATAGATAATAATATCAAATCCCTATTAATCTCAAAATATCCAATAGATTGATTATTTAATACCAAAATTCATGGCAACAGAAGCAGAACAATTGAAAAGTAGAACCCATTAATAATGTGTTCTTATTAGAGCCAATAATTTAACCTTAATTAAATGCCACAATGAATTCTTAAAATGATATATGGGCCAACAGCATGAAGTTCAAGTAACTAGGTACTGGGATGGTGGCTAATTATTACTTATTGTGAAGGCTTATTGACATCCATGGCAGTTTCCTTGAGCTGTATTTTGACCATACAATTGCATCCATGAAACAGAATAGAGCCAATAATCTCATTTCCATGCGACATTGAGGAAAATAAAAAATTTCAACCAAAACTGTTAAAAATGTGTATGCAGACAAATGTGTGAAAGAGACAAATACCTGGAGGTGATTTGAGATAAGCATGCTTGATTGAATTATCTTTAGCAGCAATAACTAAAACTTTCTTGTCCCTGTTGATAGATTGAAACTGTTGATGTATACCACATAACCAGACTTTGAGAAAGCACGTCGCTAGATAATAAAAAAATAAATAAAAAAACAATGACATGGAATTAGAGATAATATGGATTAGGAAAGAAAGGAAAGAAAGAACACGGCTAACTATAAGAAGGTAGACTAATTCTCGCCATCCAACCTTGTTAACTCAGTAGCATGTCAGTCAATAGCTGTAAACTCTACTAGATAGCAATTGACCCTGCAGACTCCTTCCTTCAGGCTCCTGGCGGAACTTATTGTCTTCTATGTAAGACTGAATTTCTAGAATTATTGGATTTAGTTCTGAATCCTCCCGTTCTCTCAGTGCCTTTAGAAAATCATTTAAGATAATGAGGAGCATCTTCGTAAACTGAGATTTGTATTTTCTGAAGAAAGCAAATCCTGCTGTCTGTAGAAACATAGAAACTTCTCAGCTCCATGGGTCCTTTTCTAAATACCATTATACCACGTAAATCAAAAAATTCTACCAACTTACTTGCAGGAAGGCATTCAATGCAACAGCAGTATACATATTGGCAGGGAGAACATTTAAGAACCTTGCAAGCCATGCCCAACCTTCTTTTGGACCATGAATGTTTGGGACACCCTGCACTTCTGTCTGCAAAGTTACAAGCAACCTGGGTCAGCTGCCACTGATAATGTATGAAGACGTAAAAATAAGATCCAGGACATTAATCCTCAATGAGAATGGCCAGGCTTTCATCCTAATAATACAGACAAATTAGTATAGTAAACTTTTTATTATTATTAAGATAAGAGAGTGACAAACCTGAACTAGAGCCCCATACAGTTTCATGTAAGATTCTAACCGTTTCAAATAATCCTTTTCACTCTCAAGCTTCCCATCATCTTCTCGATGTCCAATGTCTTTATAGTAAGCCTCTTTTGATTCAAAGAACGACTGAAATTGGATTGAGAGGGAAAAAAGTCAACATAAAGAATGGGAGTTGCAACAAAAAACAAAGGAAGAAATGGCACACATAAATCTTGTTCTCTCTTCTTTTACCACTTATAGACAACTACCTGATTATTAGCCATTTTACTTCTAAGTTAGATTTCTATCTGAATGGTGAGAATGGAAAAGATATTAATTTAAAATTGCTGATAAGAGATTTTTCTGGAACTGCATTTCTGTGAATTTGAAGACCACAGTAGGTAGAACAAGGATTTTTAATGGACTAATGAAAATTGAGGTGAGATTCAGGTGACACAGGAAATACAAATAGGAATGGAGGTCCTTTCAACACTGTACCAATTAAAATCAGAAGTCAGTCAAACAGGTTCAAAGGTAATGAAGCAAACATAAAATATAGATAAAAGAAAATTGTAGAACTTTTCCCTATGGCGACAAATGATTATTGCCACAAGTGATGGGTTGCAGCTTAGAAGAAACTTCAGGAAACATTTGCTTTGACACAGATTTAATTTTAGGTTCTTCCCAATTGACATTCTCAAGCGTGCATAGCTAGCCGCTTTCAGGACATGTTTCAAGAATGAAACTAGAACAGGGATATTTGATAGGTTATCTGATTGAACTATTCATATAATAGGAACACCTTCATATGAACTGCTATTTGTTAATCAAGATGAGAAGTTTGAGAGATAAAAATATGACTTCATAAGGTCATCCTTTGATCTACTGACGCATGGCAGATTAGAATTCTTTGATGTTAATAAGTAAAGAGAACTGCAACAGATAGACTATGTAACAGCCTAGTAGAGTTGTAAGTTAAGGAACTCTTTCCCCCAATTCCCAGTCTCTCTGATCTTGCCTTCTGTATTCTATATCATTCACAAATGCACGTCCCATATACAGATAATGTGAGATTCTTTCGATTTTATTTTAATGTAGTATTTTAACACATTTGTGGAAAGCTCATGGGATTAAATGAGTCACCTTTGAGTACACTATGTGCTTTGGGACAGTGTAGATGCAAGCTCTATGGAACTCAGCAAGAATAAGATCCATTGCTTGTGGGACCTGATTCACAAATAATTAACATGCATGAGAGAACAGAAGATACCCAAGCATAATTTTAAAACATTCCGTAATCTTCCTTGGAAGGCATAACCCCAACCCCCTAGCCTAAGCTTATGTGAAAAATCCTCTACAGACCACTAGGGCCACATCTTCTAATTTTAGAATCAAATGGTGCATTGCAAAGTCACCATAGGTAGTATCTTCACACAATCATCAAACTTACAGGACAAAGAGCATGAAAACAAATTAATTTCTCTCACAAATCCGACCCCTGTTTGAACAAGACAGAAAATAACAAAAACAAAAACAAAAACAAAAACAAAAGAGAACAAGTTAAATTGAAGAACTTTACCTGTGAAGTAACAAGAACAATGACGTGTCCACATGCAAAAACAGCATTATCAGGACTTTCACAATGGGAAACAACCTACAGAGTCATAGACACCAAATAAGGGAAACATATTAGTGTATCCTTTACTTCCACATTCCGTGATTGAACAAATTACCAAGTAAAACACTGCATGCAGACAATAGCTACAATAAGAGGGCGAAGAACCTAAATGAACTCAATAAGTTTTGCGCCGCAGAGCTTCTTAGCGATATAATAGAGAAAAGCTTATGTTTTCAAAATGAGAATGCAAGCTATAATAAGTGCATGCACACTTTATCTTTAGCTTTCATAATGACGCATGCCAATCAAACTGCAGAGATAAACATATTTGCATGTTTTTGTTTGTCTTACTCTATAATTATGTATAAATGTGGAATGCATTCTATCACAATGGATCTATAATGATGTTTTTGGACCTGCTTCCTGAACTTTCTCACCTCTAGATTCTCCAAATTACCTTATAAGAACAACAAACAAGACTAACAATCCAGATTACCTTCTTTGCAAATGCCGCAACACTGATTGTCTGAGGGACAGGAAGGATTCTTTAAAATCTTAACAAGCTCACTTGCCTTTACTCTGTAACAAAATTAATTGATCATTTAAAATATTTTAGGATGCAATAGAAGTCAACACTCAAGAATAAATGGCAAATTGGATACATAAGATCTCTTAAGGTAATCACTTGTTTCTCTTATGTTACTAGAACAATGAACAGAATACTCAACACACAAAAGGGTATCCACCTTACCTAACATTCTCTTTTATCCCCCTTATTTGTCTGATCAACCTAGAAATATGCCTCTCATGGTTGCTAAAATCCTAATGAAAATTACACCAGAAAGCAAGTCAGAGTATCAAATACAAGGTTTAACAGGTATGAGATCCCTTAAAATCAGATAAGGGCCACATTGAAAAACTAGAACATAATAACAAATTACAAATTTAATAACAAATCCAATAAAGACCCAAGGGAAAGATGCATGTACCAATATGCAGGAACCATATAACAGATAACAAATTTTAAAAATTAAGAAATTATAAGATCAGAGCCAGAAAGTTGTAAATCATAATGACAAGCAGTTTTTTTAATGAAGGTAACAGAACATGAGATTTGAAAACTTGACATAACATATTCTAGCAAATACCATATTGGAAGTCATTATCAATGTCCGGTTTGCTTCCTCAAGCTCTTTAAGCTTTAGCAATCTTCCCTGCTCTAAAGTCAGAGCAGTTTGTGCAGCCCTCACAACATCACCTGCAAAAATTGTCTAATTCAATAAAGTGCATAAATACTGATGATGGGTATCTTGGAATGTAAATAGTGAAGTTTCCTTTCTGAAACTTGGCATTATGATAACATATAGTTTTCTACAGAAACAGTAAACAAACAAAGAGAGAGCCAGGATTAAACCCTGAGGGAGTTGAAAAGGATAGCCAACTGCAAAATGATGGGCATTCATAAATAAAAAAATAGAAGGGGGAACCCTGAGAAGGGATGGAGACCATAAGGTATTAGGCTACCAGCAATATATTTTCCTTTTATCACTACCAAAATAATATTCTGACACTGGCCTTTGCGTTTTCCACTTGTAAATATCACACAAAAAATTATGCAGACCATTACCAAGAGATATGCGAGAGAAAAATGAGAAATATGGGAGAGAAAGGAACAGGGAGGGAGGGGGGGATAAAATGTTTAAAGAAAAGTTAAACATAAAATCAGAATGGACCCCAAGCATGTCAATTTGAGACCCAGATTTCTTAATGGGCTATGAAACCTTTCATTAATCAAAGCACTGGAAATTTGAGTGCTTGCACGTAGGAA
This sequence comes from Salix viminalis, assembly GCA_029228465.1. Lineage (NCBI taxonomy): Eukaryota > Viridiplantae > Streptophyta > Magnoliopsida > Malpighiales > Salicaceae > Salix > Salix viminalis. The sequence continues at coordinate 2,564,244 of CM055433.1, forward strand.
TAAAAACAGAATACCTGTTGTTTGTGATTTCTTAGTTCTATTAGATCCAGACCCCTGGGGTTGAAGGTTCAAATTTGAAGAGTCTGCAATTAGTTGAGGTTTGGCAGCCTCCTGTTGCGAGGGTGCAGCAGCTATCCTTTTTGAGGCTTCAGAAGCTTCCTTTTCACCTGCTTCCTTTGCTGCTCTCCTCTCTGCTTCTAAAGCAGCCATTTTTGTTTCCTCAATTCTAAGTTTGGCCTGCATTCAGAACTGTAATCAATATGCTGACAAATAATATCTACCAAGAAAGTTATGATAGATATACCACAATAAATTTAATCAAGGTTTGAGTTAACAAGTTTGATCAAGAATGGTTAACCAATATCATCATCGGATTTCTCAAGCATGCAATAGAGGTATTTCTTAGAAAACAACACATGCAAACAGCTTGGAAAATAATTTACAGGCAAGGATACTTATACAGACATGGTGGAATCAGAGAAATATCAGGTTTCTCTATGAAGCAGGACTCACAGGAAATGCAATTCAAGAGCCCTAAACTTCGGGCTTGAAGGGAGAGGCAACAAGCTCATAAGCCAAGAAAGGAATGCAGCAAACATTGTAGATATATACAGAAATAACATGTATAATACATAGAAAATATTAAAAACCCAGGACAAAACAACAAACCTCTGCTTCTGCTCTAGCTCTTTCTTGTCGTAATCGTTCCTCGTGAAAAGCCCTTTCCTTTCTCTTTGCCTCTTCATGAGCTGCATCACTTCTTATTCTCCTTTCTTCTATTTGTGATTTTAGTTCATGTTCTCGCTGAATGGCAGTTAAATGATTGTCAAGTGCCTCTGCACTATAACATCATAAGGAAATGTCATAAACCATTTCAGGTTTCTCTAGATGAATTGTCCCCAGCCCCCAGGCAAACCGGTGTGCAGTTCAATTTACACCATATATATTGTGCATTCACATTATGCTAAGCCAAGCCAATGGTGTGCAATTCAAATTAGATGAACATATCGCAACAGAGGAGTAATTGCATACACAAGATCAGCATGCACTTACATTGAACATGTCATCATGCCCAGTCCTCAAAATTAGAATCCCCTTTGACACGTGACTTATACTTTTGTACACTAGTTTTTTACTAAATTAAGATTATAACTTAAATGTAATTTCAACAGGAGTTGCTGCTTTAATCAACCTCCACTTGTATTTCCTGTCATTGTCTATTTGGAATGTACTTAAATAAACCACTAGCAAACAACAAAACATTTAAAACCTCTAGAATTTCATGACACTTAGATCCCTAATTCATTGGTTCCTTCTGGCATATCAACTCCTTTCTTTCTGAGTTCTGTCTCAATTGAAAATTTCAAATTCCTTCTATCAGAATTATACATTGAGAAGGAACAATCTGAATTATGGAAAGCATGGAGATTGCATTCACTATGGTCGCTAATAATGCATTAAGCTGACAGCAGCCAGTTTTTTCATTAGAGGTTGATCACACAGTCTTAACAAGAAACCAACAGAAATCAACAGTATCATAATATTTCTTATGCAATTCAAGATCTAATACAATAGAACATAGTAAAGGGCCAGAAATTTAATCACCAAAACAGAATTTTCTAACTATCAACATACATAGGAGTACAAAGAAATAAAAGAAAAAGGAAGATGCAGTCTTACATTTTGCGTTGATACTGAGTATCAAGTTTTCTTTCCAGTTCCTTCCTTGCTTCCCTATACTTCTCAATCCGAGCAAACGCAGATGCATACTTTTCCTGCTCAGTCATTAATTCTGTCTCTATTGCTGAAAGTTGGTTCCTGATATCCTCCTGCCAATCAAGCAAATAACCAATGTTACACACCGAAAAACAAGTCTCAACAAACCTCAATGGAAAAAAATAATGATAATAAAATAACTAAATAAAAAGTCTTGGACTTCCCTAAATCTCTAACAACTCAACATGGCTGTTATGTATGTATGTAATCAAGACAACATAAGGCGCATAGCAATGCACAAGAAATTAATGCAATTTAGATCCACACACCTGCACTTGAAGATGATGCTCATGACTTCGCTCAAAAAAAGCACTTTCCACTAACCCTACTTCATCCATCAAGTAGGACTGAGGATCAAAAGCTAACTCATAATCAGAACTGTCACTGTCACTGAATGACAAAGCAAAACACAGCAAAATATTTGAACCCGAAATCCAAAATAGCAGATTTACAGAGAGTAGGAAAAAAAGAAAGAAGAAACAATTACTTAATTAAATACTGAACAAATAATCATCCAGATATAATTCATGTAATCAACATTTAAAGACCTGTTTAGTTTAATATTACACCTCATATAAAGATCATCGCAATTGAACCGTTTTGCAGTCACCATTCTCAGATCATGATCCTCCTCCCTCTCACTGTCTGAAAGTTCAGTCTCTTCATTGGACAAGCTCATGACAAAGGCCCCGGGACTTCTCTTCACACCCTTCCTGTTCCAAAACACTCTGATAAGAATAAAAACATTGTATTCAAGCAAGAATTTCAAATAGTAAATTAATACACAACATGATATACAGATGCAACTAAGAGAAATCACAACAAATGGAAAAAACAGAGTACCGAGATTGAGCTTTGGTGAAAGGCACAGGAACTGAACACGAGTCATGGAGCTTCTTTTCAAGTGAATGGAGCTCTGATGAAAGAGACTCAAAACTCCAATTGCATTCGGGGTCAACCACAATGCCGTGCACTTTCTGTGGACAGCGTAGTTCCAATTTAAAAGCTCCCCTGAAAAATTATCAATGAAGCACAAAGAGAGACAAAGAAATTCAAAACTTTGAAGCACGGAATCAAGATATTGTTAACCAAGAAAAAGAAGCTGGTACTTACATATCTTTTAATCCTGCACAAGCTGCTTCAAAAAATTGCAGGTTGTGAGATTGATTGGATAGTCCTCAATTGGGGATAATAGTGCCCTAAGGATGCCAGACTGTAGCCAAGAGGGGGGGGGGGGGTTGTTAATTGCTATACTCAGATTGATGTACACTAAAGGAAAAATCATTCACATAAATAGAAATTAAGGAATTCAATCTAACTGCAAAGTTAAATCACTCACATGCATAACTAGCATAGGGGTAAGAATTCAGCTTTTTGGTTTGAGTTCTTTTATTTATTTTTCATAACTGAAACTGAACCAAATCAAAACCAAATTTTATGAACCAAAATGGTTTGGTTCAGTTTGGTTGATTCAGTTTTTCTTCCTGAATCAATTAGTAATCAAATATTTCAATTACAAAATCGAAGTATAGTTAAGAAAAGAGTTCCCGATCACCACAGATTGAACCCTCATAAAAATCAACAATGTTTAGGAAAGGAAGGCAGTTAATTCCACTTTAAATTTTCCTTTTACGTTAAACAATCTGATGCTTGAAAATTTAATTTTCAAGACTGTCAAGGCAAGCTCTGAGGCTATGTCAATCTTCCAGTTAACCTTAACCAAACAACTATAGACAAGGATAAGATTTTAGGGAAATATGTGTGCATTATATCAACATCAAGATATCTCTTGTAAATTTCTATTGTCATGAACCTTAGTTTTGATACGTTAGTTGTGAAAAGGTAGGGACCACAAGCTATTCAAGTATATAAGATACAGGGACAGAAAACAGGAGTTAACTTACACGTTGGGTACTGCTCTTTGAGATTATTAAAAGAATGATCTACGCGAGCCTTGTCAGCCTCTGTAACAAAACCCACCTGGAATTTAGAAATGAAGTAAAGATTTAAGGTAATTGAACACGATGATATATGTGTGTGCATATGTATATAATCAAGTTTGTTTAAATGTATTTACGCATCGTTTTGTGGATTGAAATATGCCTGCAGGTTGAAGAAAAATAGCCATACATAAGAAAACCCTAGTGTTTGGAAATCTGTATATATTGAAGTTCAAAATAAGTATGGTTAAGTGCGAAGCTAAATTTTATCAAATTTCTGATTCTTAGCCATAAGAAGCCATCAAAAGATGGATAGGCAACTTAATTGAGTGTTTAAGTATCTGCTCTTGCAGCTCAAAAAAAAAAACACTGAACTTAGCTTCACTATCCTAAAATTAAACAGGGTTTTGAAATTAGGGCTTTGTAATGTATTTATTTATACTAATTAAAATGTAAACACAAACAGAATGTGCCCACCGAATTGCTTCGGTTCAGTTAAGATATTCCAGTATTATCAAGTTCCACCAAAAACGTGCAAGAAAAAAAAGAGAGGGACTCACTTGCAAGAAGAAGAAAACCCCCCAGCGTCTCTGAGAGGATTCTGAAAGACCTTCCTCGAGGAGTAATCTCAGAGCCGATTCCTCCACACGCACAGGAAAAGAGAAAGCGAGGCAGTCAGAGAGGGAGGACGAGGACGAGAGCCATGTTTCGAAAGAGGACACTGATTTCAGGCTCTTATTTATTTTTATTGTTTTACTCGTTTTATGGCACGTGCTGGGATGCAGTTTTGTATGTGTGGTATTCAATATTTTAGGATCGATTTTATTTGCCCCTATACTTATGGGGTTGTCTCGGTATCATCCTTTGGTTTGAATCAGCTAACCCCATCAGCTTATTCTTTTCCTTCTGTCCATTCCGGTCCACGAACTAATGGAATCGTTGATTTGGCCTAACTTTATTTCCCAATTGACACGTTTGATTTGATTTTAAAGAAAAGTCTCTTTCGAGTTCTCATTTATCAATCATTATTTATTTGAAAAAATCGGGAATAGATTTAACAAACATCACCATAGACAAATATATATATATATATATATATATATATATATATATATATATATAAAAAAAAATCATATGTCTAATAGTCATATGTCTTTTCCCCCATCAAAATTCTTACTCTTGACCTTATCTATCATAGCTTGGTTATCACTATATATTAACGTAGGTGCTCTCGGTTTAGAAATTTATGGTATGTCAATTAAACTTTTTTGAAGCTGCTTGACTTCTAAACTAGCACCATCTTATACAATCAAATTTGCTCTGATGGGCCAGCAGGGTATTGGCCTGGTGGTCAAGAAGGACTTCTCTCTTCCTCTCACCTCGTGTTCAAGCCTTGTCAGGCACGTCTGTCACTCCCGCGATGTCTTACATGCTCATTGGGACTTGCAAGATGTTCAGTGAGCCCGGGGATTTAGTTGTGGTGCGTGCAAGTTGACCCGGACACCCCGGTTACCAAAAAAAAATCTGCTCTGATGGTGGAACGAGTAATTATAGTTTGTTTAATAGATTTTAAACTGCATCACCATATAATGAAAACATGTATCAACTAGTAGATTGTGTTTCTTATATAAATTGGAAATTCAATTGGCATCTCACTGAATCACTTTACTGCCACAAGAAAACCAAAACAATGAAGCACATAATCAATGGTTCCTTTGAGATATTTAAAAATTCTTTCTAAAGCAGTCCAATAGAAAAGATTTAGATTATATATATATATAGTTAAAGAATCAGAAGTATTACATGTAGTAGATACATCAAAATAATTAAATCTTTTTTATTTTTTTCTCAATGTAATGTGATTGAGTCAAAACAAAACAATTATTATTATTAATAATAATTTAATTTCCAAAATAAACATTAACATGACCAAGATCCTTCATATTAAAATTCTTAGACAAGAAAGATTTAGTATATCTATAGCTTGAATATTACTACAAAATATCATAATGCCATCGATATATAAATATAGTACCACATAGTCATTTTCAAATTGTTTAAAATAAACACATTTATCAGTTGCATTTGTTTTAAAACCATAAGCTAACATGACTTGATCAATTTTTTTCATGTCATTGTTTTAGAACTTGTTTTAAACCATAAAAAGATTTTACAACTTTGTAAACTTTCTTCCTCTAAATCATCATTTAAAAAATTTGTTTTAACATTTATTTTATGAAATTTCTAATTTATAAAATGAAGCTAGAGCAACCAAAATTCTTATTGTGGTGATTTTAGAAACTGGAGCACATGTATAAAAAAATCTACTCCTTTTTCTTAATATTTTTTTTTAGCAACTAACCTATCCTTAAAAAAAAATTTTTTTTATAGAACCATCAATTCTCAATTTCTTTCTAAAAATCCATTTGCAACCTATTGTCTTGCAACCTTGTAGTAAATCAGTCAAAATCTAAGTTGTTTTAAAAGTTAAAAAAAGGCAATTTCATCTTTTATATCTTATCTAAAAAAAAAGAGCTTCAAAAATATCATAGTTTCATTATATGTTTTAGGTTCATCTTTAAGTAAAAAGCGTATGATGATCAACACCAAAATCTTTAGCTCTTCTATTTCTTTTACTCTTTCTAATAGAATTATCAACAATATCTATTTTATAAAAAGAACCCTCAATAACAGGTTTAGGCAACTTATTTTTCATAAGAAAAGTATTTTCAAAGAAAATCACATCACGTGACTCAATAATAGTATTATTTGCAATTTCAGGAATATCAGAATTTATAACTAAACATTATAAGTAGTATTGTTTAGATAATATCCAACAAATATACAATCTATAATTTTAGGTCATATTTTTTTTTAGTAATAGGAATATCCACTTTTGCTAGACACCCCCACACTTTTAAAGTATTTTAAAGAAGGTTTTTTTATTTCTTCAAAACTCATACGAAGTTTTATCTAAATTTTTGTAAGGAATTTCCATTAAAGAAATCAGGAATAAAACCAAAATCAAAAGAACAAGGATCAAACTAAAACTAGCAAAAAGGACTTAAATATATTTTTCTGCAGAAGAGAGAGAAAAAGGAGAAAAAACTAAAAATCGTCCATCAGCGATTCTCCAACCTCATTCACACACCACGCACCGCCCCAGGAGGCAGGGGACATGATGGCTAACCCGATGACACAACGAATGCACAATTTTGACGGCCTCACGACGCTTGAGAGGCGTGTGTGGGTGAAATATTGTAGTCATGTCCATACAACATGCCTGCAGTGTTTTCGAAAAGAATTAATACAAAAATTTCAAATTACTTATTCACCCCTGGATCCAACGATAACCACGAAAAAACTAGGAATGAAAGTACCACAATGCCCCTGGCTCCAGGCTTTTGTTTTTGTATTTTCTAGGAGCTATTGACGTAGTTTCACTATACACAAAATTGTGAAAAACCAAAAACGTCCCCACTGTCCGTGTTTATTTTTGTCAGCTCTCAGGGGTAAAATGGTAGTTGAAATGTTTAAATAATTCAGAAATACCATGCATATCGCCTGGAAATGTCCAAAATGCCCTCGATTCCAGGGGTAAATGTTTTTTGCTCTAAGGGTAAAATAGTAATTTTATTGCCACAATCCACAATAATCTGTTTCTATGTGCAAAGTGAAAAATACACAGTAAAATCGGCATGCCAATTATATTTTAGTTAATATATGTAGACTTTATAGAAATATCGTTACCAATTATATTTAAAACAATTAAATATGATGAATTAATGATAGCTAATTAATACAATTTAATTACAAATGATTGTGGTAATTAATTATAATAATTATAGTAATAAATTATAACAGTTATGATAATTAATTAAAATAGCTATATTAATTATTACTAATAATTATCATTAAAGATAAATTTGTAAACTAAAATTGTAACACAAATTAAGTCTGGTGACCTAACATTACACCCATAATAATCATCATATTCATATTTGCTTGGACTTGAAATGATGTCAAGCTTAAAGGTGACCAGATAGGAAGTTACTCATATATATTTGGGTTCAATGCGTAGCTGAACTAAAAGATGCTAAGTTTTACATTTTGTTGGACTAATGTATATTTGACTTAGCATATAGCTGATCTTAGAGATGATGGATTTGATAACTCGTTAAAATTATAAGTATTTGAACTCAACATACAATCGAATCCAAAAACATTGATCATCATTTACAAAAATCTTTTTGTAGATTTTTCTCTCCAAAACCCATCAAAATGATTTTCTGAATGTGATACATCATATCCCATATTGGTGTATCATAAGAAATTTTAATATAATATAATAAATACCTTTTGGATCTTCATGCAATAAGAAATTGCTTTTAAGCAATGAGTATACTAATTGGTTTTTTAGAGTGTGATAAAAGTTGATTTTCAAAATATTTTTTTCATTTAGAAATGTATTTTTTTATTTTTTAGATATTATTTTTTACATCAACATATCAAAACAATATGAAAAAAACCTTTTAAATTTTAAAAAAATTAATTTCAAGTAAAAAAAAATATTTTATTTTTATTTTTTTTAAAAAAAAATACTTTTCAAATGCATTATTTGAGAGACTTGATAACAACTCAATATAACAACAGTAGACTTAATAGTTGTTTAGTTTATTGGAGCAGGACAAAATAAAATAGTTATACCATTAAGTGCATGTTTGAGAGTATGGTTGAAGTTGCTTTTGAAAATATTTTTTGTTTTGAAATGCATCAAAAAGATATTTTTTAAAAAAAAACTATTTTTGACATCAACACATGAAAATAATCTAAGAATATCAATTTTTTTTAATTTAAAGTAAAAAATAAAAATATTTTTTTTTCAAAAATGCTTTTGAAACACAGTATCAAACATCTCTTAAAAACTCAAATGGATAGATGGTTTTAAATGAAATTTATATTTATATTTTTTTTGCTATGATTTTCTTCTAAAGTGATTTCAGTGATTATCTGTTTTAAAATTATATTAATTTATATTTGATTTTATATCTATTGAGAAATACTACTATCTATAATTTTTTTCATTCTTACAAAATATTCTTAACACCTCATCTTTTAAACCATTATTACATCC